>SJXO01002514.1:66679-156541 GCA_006408615.1 Connochaetes taurinus
CTATTTCCCATGAAGTGATGGGACTGGATGCCATGATCTTCGTTTTCTGAATGTTGAGCTTTAAGCCAACTTTTTCACTCTCCTCTTTCACTTTCATCAAGAGGCTTTTTAGTTCCTCTTCACTTTCTGCTGGGCTGCTAGAAGCACAAGCTGGAATCAAGATAGCCGGGAGAAATATCAATAACCTCATCCTCTTTGCAACTTTTAAATATACATCAGAGTATTGTTAACTCTGGCACCATGCTGTGCAAGACAGCCTCAGAGTGAAGGCAGTTTGTGTAACACTTTTCACGCTGCACCACAGGTAGATTTTTAGACATCTCTTCCATGCCTCTTTCTTCATGCACTGTTTCCATCTCCTTGAGACAAGAGCGGTATTTAACTCGCCTGTGTGTGTGCGCATCTTGTCTGTATATGTGCTTAGTCCCTCAGTCGTGTCTGACTCTTTGTGACCCCGTGGACTGTAGCCCACCAGACTCCTCTGTCCATGGGATTCTCCAGGCAAGAACACTCGTCCCAACCCAGGGATTGAAGCTGCGCCTCCTCTATCTCCTGCACTGACAGGTGGATTCTTCACCACTGAGTCACCTGGGAAACCCAGTGCCTCTTACAGAGCCTGATAAACACCTGTTTAGTATTGTTTAGGAAAGAAAACAAGGGGAAAGGGAGATAAAGGAGAGGAAGCTGTTTCTATTTCAGGGATGAGTCCCATCGCAGGCACCTTGGACTCCCATCATGGAAACTAACAATACACTTCTGCAGATCGAGTTTGTGAGAAAATTTCAAAACTTTCTGTTCCAGCCCAGTCTCTGCTGGGAGCAAACACAGGGCTGAAATTCCTGGCTACTATCTCTATATGGCAAAAAGCCAGGCTGCAGAAAGGAGTGGACACAGGGTGAGATGGAGGGATACGGGTGCTAAGGGTGAGGAGCCCACTCATGGGCGGGAGAGGCAGCCCACGGCTATTGTCAGAGGGGCGTCTCACCTTAGGAGCCCCAGCGTGGAGCAGGTCCAGCTTGCGCCGTGGTGGAAGGAGCCGCCATCCCACTGAGAGTCTGAGGCGGCGGCACGGAGCCCACCAGCAAAGCAGCTGAGGGACAGTGTGGCCAAAGTACGGACCCTCGGCAGCCTGGTGCTGAGCCTCTGTGGCTGGAACCCAGCCGAACCGCCCCCGGGAGGGCAGGACTCGGCGCCCTGTCCCAGCGTTCCTGTGCTAAACCCGCCAGCGAGGCTTCCCTGGAGGCCCGTGGATTAGCGTCCCGCTGCCAACGCAGGAGACACGAGTTCGCTCCCGGGTCCGGGAAGATTCCGCGGAGCAACTCAGCCCGTGGGCCACACCCACTGGCGCCCGCTCGGCCCAGGGCCCCTGCTCCCCACCCAGAGAAGCCGCCTCAGTAAGAAGCCTCACTGCAACTGGAGAAAGCACGCAACAAAACCCAGAGCAACCGAAAATAAATGAATAAATAAGACTATAAAAAGATAATAAAAATAAATTCAGTTCAGTTCAGTCGCTCAGTCGTGTCTGACTCTGCGACCCCATGGACTGGAGCACCCAGGCCTCCCTGTCCATCACCAACTCCTGGAATTTACTCTAACTCACGTCCATCCAATCAGTGGTGCCATCCAGCCATCTCATCCTCTGTCCTCCCCTTCTCCTCTCACTTTCCATCTTTCCCAGCATCAGGGTCTTTTCCAATGAGTCCGCTCTTCACATCAGGTGGTCAAAGTATTGGGAGTTTCAGCTTCAGCATCAGTCCTTCCAATGAATTAAACTAACAAATTTAACTTAAATAATTTAACTTAATTAGTTAATTTAATTTAATTAAACTAACAAAAATAAATTAAGCTAACTTAAAAAAAAGTCTCAGAGGCTCCCCACGGGTCTGAAGATCTAGGACTGTCCACGTTGCACGGCAGTCCCTGGGAGTCCCCAGGCCCATGGATTCGCAGAGACTCCAGTGAGGAAACCAGTCTCCTCTGCTCCTCAGCACCCCAGCTCCTCCCCGCCCGCGGACGCTGCTCAGGGCGTCTCCACTTGCACACCTGGCCCAGCCCTCCGCCCTGGGCTTCCACCCTGTTTGGTCTTCCTTCTTTCTCGGTTCAAACCCTTCTTTCTCGGTTCAAACCCTTCTTTCTCCCAGAGGTCTTCCCTGCAGCCCCAGGCCAGGTCTCCCTGGAGGGCACTCTCCAGAGCACACTTCCCATCTCTGTGCCTGTTGCCAGAGTAATTAGAGCTCTCTCTTCATACGTTTAGTGTGTCCCATCCCCTCTGGGTTCTAGGCCTGCGAGGCTAAAGGCAAGCCTGTCTTTGTACCAAGCTCCAGGCAGCCCAGGGTCCAGGATGTGCACTCTCAATGGAAGCTACATCACCCCCAAAGGGGCAAAAGGGAGTTTGTCGGGGAAATGAAAACAATCTCACTCCTTTTCTGTGTAAATCATCTACATACAGAACAAAAAAGTATATTTCATGTATTTTGTGCTATTGAAATTTTATAGGGTGCAGGAAGGCAATTAGGAGAAAATGTCTAAAAAGTTTCTGGGAATGGATGATAATGAAGACAAAACAAGACAGGACAGAACACTGATCCCCAGTCCTCAGGCCCTGAATAGTCACTGCGGCGCTGTGCTCAGTCGTCTTCGGCTCTTTGAGACCCTGTCGACTCTGAGACCCAGGCTCCTCTGTCCATGGGATTTCCATGGGATTTCCCAGGCAAAGAGGAGATCTTGCTGACCCAGGGATCAAAGCCGCATCTCTTACATTTCCTGCATTGGCAGGCAGATTCTTTACCACTAACACCACCTGGGAAGCCCTCTGTTGCAAATGTGTTGCCATATTTGTCTTAAATCCATATAAATTTAGATGGTGCTTTTAAGAAACAAACACCATAAACAGGGCAAAGAGGAACGGGATTCCCAAAGTGTATGTAGACCGCCGCATAGCTCAGGTTTGCAACTTCAGTCAGTGCACAGGCTGATATTTAAGGTAACTTTTCAGGCTGGAGGCTGACCTTCCCGATGCCCACAATGCTCCATTCTCCTCGCACAAGATTTCTACGCTTCACACTATTAATAAATGTGACTGCAACGGGCACCATGATGGCAAGTGCGCCTTCACAGAGAGCTGATCTACTGATATGAAGATTTCCATCTAGTGAGCAGGGACCCTTGCCACCTGAGATAAAGCATATTTAGACAGAGTAGGGTACAAGGTTGGCTCAGTGGTAAAAAAAAAATCCCCTTGCCAATACAGGAGAGGTGGGTTCAGTCCCTGGATGGGGAAGATCCCCTGGAGGAGGCAACAGCAACCCGCTCCAGTACTCTTGCCTGGAAAATCCCATGGACAGAGGAGCCTGGTGGGCTACAGTCCACGGGGTCTCCAAGAGTCGGACGCAACTGAGCACACACGCACAAAAGCACGTATTAAACACTATTATTATCTGCTATTCTGTTTCTAATACTAGTGATACTAGCATTTCTAGCGGTATTATTCGTCTCCTCGTTGTGGTATCAGCATACCAAGCCCAGCATTAAAGCAAGCAGTTCATTAATACCTGGCAGATGAAATTCAAGTCTAGGGTTCCTTGTGGAAAGGGAGGTAATGCTAGGAAAGCGTAAAAGACCTTGGTCACGGTCCATTTTTGCTTTGTACGTCCGGGAAATAAATTGTTAAAAATTTTGGTACACGGTGTGGACCCTATTTCAAAATCGAACAAAAGTGAACTAGAGCGAGGTATGATCTATACAAATACTAAGATTTTTAATTGTGTCTTGAATAATGGTATAATAAAGTAAAAATAGGTTACTCGGATAAAGAAGGGTCTAGTGTCGGGAAGGATAAAACTACGGCGTTGACTGTCAGGTGTGGACTGGACCTTATTAGTAACGGTGAATGAGTGAGACGCCGACAGCAGTGCGAACGGTGGCTTATAGTTACTCTTCTCTGCGGCCGGACGCCGCCGGCGTCGCTCCCGACCCCTGCCCTTAGCCAGGACCTCGGCCGCGCCCACTCCCCTGGGGCGGCCCGCCGCACGTACGGCCGAGGCGACTCCTTCTGTCTGTCTGAGCCTCGCCTGAAACGTGGCTGCGAGATTTTAGCAGCTGACACTGAGCACCCGGCTCTGAAAGGCGATGATTATCCATCAGTGTTGAACACAGTCTGGAGCCCGAGACACAGACTGTCACTTGAGGCTTAGCGTCGGCAGAAGGAACTCACGGGGGTCAGATGCGCGCAGCACGGGTACACCGGCCTCCTCTTTGCAGACGCGCGCGGCGCCACGACGGGAAGGTCGGGCCGAGAGCTGCGCCGGCCGGCGCCCTGCCTGCTGCTGTCGGGGAGTCTGTGTTCCCGCCCCGCTGCTGTTGTTCAGCACTAAGCCGTGTCTGACTGTTTGCAATTCCATGCCTGCCAGGCTCCTCTGTCCATGGGATTTCCAAGGCAAGAATACTAGAGTGGGTAGCCATTCCCTTCTCCAGGGGATCTTCCCGACCCAGGGATCGAACCTGCGTCTCCTGCATTGGCAGGCGGGTTCTTTACTGCTGAGCCACTGCGGAAGCACTTATGTGGATCACAGTGGGAAAACTGAGTTAAAAACAGGATAGCCATTCCTTGAGCCTTCACTGTGAGCCAAATGATCTATCCAGCTTTCACATTTAATCCTTCCAAAAGTCCTTGCTTTGTTGTTTAGTCTGTAAGTCATCTCAGACTCTTTGCACCCCCGTGGACTATAGCCCACCAGGCTCCTCGATCCATGGGATTCTCCAGGCGAGAACACTGGAGCGGGCTGCCATTTCCTCCTCCAGGGGATCTTCCCAACCCAGCGACTGAACCCACGTCTCCTGTTTGGTGGGTGTGCAAGCAGCCAACACGTGGAAATATCATGGACTGTGGCCTCAGAGCCCAGACTCGGACCTGAATCTGTCTGTTTCAAAACTTATGGTTTTAACTCTATGACATAAATCACAGCAAGATCCTCTACAACCCACCTCATTGAGTAATGGAAATGAAAACAAAAATAAACTTGGGACCTAATTAAACGTAAAAGATTTTACACAGCAAAGGAAACTATAAACAAGGTGAGGATAACCCTCAGAATGGGCGAAAATCACAGCAAATGAAACAACTGACAAAGGATTAATTTCCAAAACATACAAGCAGCTCATACAAGTCAATACTAGAAAAACAAACAACCCAATCAAAAGTGGGGAAAAGACCTAAATAGACATTTCCCCAAAGCAGACATATGGATGGCTAACAAACAAATGAGATGCTCAACACTGCTCATTATTAGAGAAATGCACATCAGAACAATGAGAGATATCGCCTCACACCAGTCAGAATGACCATCATCAAAAAGTCTATTAAAAAAAAAGTGCTGGAGAGGGTGTGGAGAAAAGGGAACCCTCCTGCACTGTTGGTGGGAATGCAAATTGATACAGCTACTAGGAAAGACGGTAGGAAGACCATCCCCAAGAAAAAGGAATGGAAAAAAGCAAAATGGCTTTCTGAGGAGGCCTTACAAATAGCTGGGAAAAGAAGAGAAGTGAAAAGCAAAGGAGAAAAAGAAAGATACACCCATTTGAATGCAGAGTTCCAAAGAATAGCAAGGAGAGATAAGAAAGCCTTCCTCAGCGATCAGTGCAAAGAAATTGAGAAAAACAATAAAATGGGAAAGAGTAGAGATCTCCTCAAGAAAATTAGAGATACCAAGGGAACATTTCATGCAAAGATGGGCTTGGTAAAGGACAGAAATGGTATGGACCTAATAGAAGCAGAAGATATTAAGAAGAGGTGGCAAAAATACACAGAAGATCTGTGTACAAAAAAGATCTTTATGACCCAGATAATCACGATGGTGTGATCACTCACCTAGACCCAGACATCCTGGAATGTGAAGTCAAATGGGCCTTAGAAAACATCACTACGAACAAAGCTAGTGGAGGTGATGGAATTCCAGTGGAGCTATTTCAAATCCTGAAAGATGATGCTGTGAAAGTGCTGCACTCAATATGCCAGCAAATTTGGAAAACTCAGCAGTGGCCACAGGACTGGAAAAGGTCCATTTTCATTCCAATCCCTAAGNTGGACTATAAAGAGAGATGAGCGCTGAAGAATTGATGCTTTTGAACTGTGGTGTTGGAGAAGACTCTTGAGAGTCCCTTGGACTGCAAGGAGATCCAACCAGTCCATTCTAAAGGAGATCAGTCCTGGGTGTTCATTGGACTGATAATGATGCTGAAACTCCAATACTTTGGCCACCTGATGCAAAGAACTGACTCATTTGAAAAGACCCTGATGCTGGGAAAGATTGAAGGCAGGAAGAGAAGGGGACGACAGAGGATGAGATGGCTGGATGTCATCACTGACTCAATGGACATGAGTTTGAGTTGGTGATGGACGGGAGGCCTGACTTGCTGCAGTTCATGGGGTCACAAAGAGTTGGACACGACTGAGTGAACTGAACTGAACTGAACTGATGAAGATTCCTTTAAAAACTAAGAATAAAACCACTATATGACCCAGCAATCACCATACTAGACAATTACCCTGAAAACCAACATTGAAAAAGACACGTGTACCCAGCGTTCACTGCAGCTCTATTTAATAATGGGGACGTGGAAGCACCCAGATGTGCATCAGCAGATGGACGGATAAAGAAGCTCTGCTGCGTACACAATGGAATATTACGCAGCCACAGAAAGGAATGCATCTGAGGTGCATGAGCCTCGAGCCTATTATACAGAGTGAAGTAAGTAAGAAAGAGAAAAACAAATGTCGTATATGAACACATGTGTGTGTAATCTAGAAAGATGGTACTGATGATGTCACTTCCAGGGCAGCAGTGAAGACAGAGACATAGAGATCAGACCTGTGGACATGGTGGGGTGGGAGGAGGGAGAGGGAGGGAAGAGGGAGAGAGAGGAGGGAGAGGGAGGGAGAAGGGAGAGAGAGGAGGGAGAGGGTAACATGGAAACGTGCATCACCTCGTGTAAATCAGCTAGCCAGCGGGAGTTAGGGAAGTCAACCTGGGGCTCTGCAACAGCCTAGAGGGGTGGGGTGGGGAGGGGGCTGGGAAGGAGCTTCAAGAGGGAGGAGGCATATGCACACCAGGTTCATGTTTGGCAGAAAGCAACACAATACTGGAAAGCAATTACCCTTCAATCAAAAATAAATGAAATTTTAAAAATTACCCCCTCAAAAAAATTCACGGTTCTAATCATGGCATTGCATGGCCTCATTCAGGTATCTTCTAGAACAAAAAGCCATTCTTCCATGCCAACAAGCAAACACAAGTGAAGAACACGCTGCACTGCCTGTCTTGTAAACACCTCGTCTCTAGTAACACAGTCTGAAACAGTGTGGATTTGGGTCATCTTTAGTAATATAATCTGAAACAGTGTGAATTGGTTTCATCTTTGATATTTTAATATATTATCACATACCATTAAATGATTGATTGCAAAGCTGACAAAGAATATATTCACATCAAGAAATCCAGCTCGCTGGGCCGCAGCTGGGTCTTCGTTTGGAAACACAGTGGGAGTTGATTCAGACCCTGCAGAAATTCTGCACCGGTGTGACCCTGCCTGGAGCTGACCAGGCGAGCTGTGCATGTTTTCCGGCAGCTGGCCTCCCTAGCGCTGTCGCTGCAGGATTTATAAGCACTAAAAATCCATAGCTCCGCTGTTCCCACTCCCTGCAGCCTAATGGGATAACACAGAGAGGCGACACAATGCTGATATGTGGGCCCCACTACTAGGTACCCTGACGCGGTTGGGCTGGGACCCAGACACTAGCATGTCTTTCTAGCCCCTCATCCCCACGTGACTCATGCACAGTCTAGGTCAACATGTACAGATACTAAGTGAAACAAAAGGAAGCGGGATGAAATTTAGATCACGGGCAAAATAGGAGAAAATATTCCTGCTGCTATCTCTCTGGGTGTTAAGACAATGTTTGGAGTGTTAATCGTGTATTTTCGCTAGTATTTTCCTCTCTCCTCTGTGCACTACTGTGCACTACTGTGTTTTCCTCTGCTCATTGCCTCTGGAAAGGAATGCAATGGTAGAACGCAAGAACAGAGGGAGCCCCCACTGGTTTCTCTTTTAAAAAACATTGGGAGCGTAACTTGTCCGTCTCTCCCTAATAAAAACTTTTTTCAGTGCAGACAGAAGGGTGAAAATCAGAGGTTAAATCATTTGAGTACGGTTCCTCTGTGGGTCCTGGAGAAAAGACCTGTGGGCAGTATTCTTACAGATTGGAGACTGGCCAGCTCCCCAAACACGTGAAGTCCAGGGCTTCCCTGGTGGTCCAGGAGTTAAGAACCCACCTTCTCATGCAGGGGCTGTGGGTTCAGTCCCTGCTCCAGGAGGACCCCACCTGCTGTGGAACTACTCAGCCCATGAGCCACGACCACTGGAGCCGGCCTGCACATGCTGGAGCTGTGCTCCACTACGGGAGCACCATGAGGAGCAGCCTGAGAACCGCAGTGACCAGTACCCCGCCCCCCGCCCCGGCCACAAACAGAGAAGGCTTGCGTGTAGCAGTGAAGACCTCGTGCAGCAAAAAAATAAATCTTTTCTAAAAAACATTTGAAAATCCAAGAGCAGAGGTGTCCTGGGCCTTATTTCTTAGGTAAATTCCCAGGGAGGCAGAATGTCTCCATAGGAAAACAGCAGCAGCAGCAGCATATCTACACAGGATTGAAACAACATCCCATAAGGGTCTCATACAAACAGCACGGAGTAGAACCAAGGAAGAGACTCCATCAGTCCAAGAGGTACTGAGCCAGCAGAGGCTCACTGACCTTAGAAGGAGCTGGAGCGTCTCCATGGTTACCTGTGTAGACAGGTAACTGATAACTAGACAAGCCAGGCAAAGACTGTCTCCACAGATGCTCAGAACAAGGTGTCCATTCCTCCCTCCAAGGCCTTGGCATTTTATGATCTAAGTTTTAGACATAATTCAATATAGAAGATTAAGAATCTCCAAATTGCCTAGGATTAAAAGATTTTATGGTACTGGGGAAGAGATCAGCTGTGTGTTTCTGGACCAACACTGGCACCCACTACAGTTTTAATACCAGTGAGCTCATGGTATTTCACTCACGTTCCCTCTGAGGCACTCACCACACCTGTCTAGCTGCAGTGTGCTTTTGCCTGCAAACCTCTTCCTCTGTGTCTTTCCTCTGAAGCCACTTTGCCCACTGAAGTAGAGAACGAGAAGGTTAAATGTCTTTACAAGTGTACTCTTTAGCCAATGACTGATGTGCGCGAGGGTATAAAAGCTCACCTCTCTTGGCTGAGGCTGGGATGACTCTGAGACACAACCTACCTTCTAGAGTCCCCTGCAGGGTCAGACTGAGGATAGGTCTGTGGGATTTAGAACCCCCCACTACCAGAACCAGGTGGCACTAGGGGTAAAGAACTTGCCTGCTGATGCAGGCTAAAGAGACGCAGGATCCATCCCTGGGTTGAGAAGATTCCCCAGAGGAAGGAATGGCAACCCACTCCAGCATTCTTGCCTGGAGAGTTCCCACGGACAGAGGAGCCTGGTGGCTACAGTCCACGGGGTCACAAAAAATCAGACATGACTGAAGCGACTGAGCAGACACACCCCACCCAAAACCTCTTTCGTGTTCTGCTTCCCACGCTTCCTAACCAATTCCTCCTCTGATGGTCTCATGGATCCTCATCTCTAAGCCTGGCTCTGGGGAACCTGACCTGCGAGAATGGCACGCTGCTGTCCCAGGCAAATTCTCTTCCTTCCGCAAGCCGGTTTCCCCACGTGATGTCTCCCCACGATGCGCCAACCCCTTTAGCTGGGACACGAGGCCTTAGCTAACAGGTCTGTATCTGCCATTCTGCTTTCTTCCCTCATCAGCCCCTGCATTACCCTTAGGTTCCAGCAGCTCCAAACTCTAACCGTGAAGACATGGACTATTTCGCATGCCCACGCGTCCCTGTGCTGATGGTTCTGCTGACGGGACCCTCCCACTCTTGTCCATCTCAAAAACTTTCATTTCAATCATAAAACACAACCTTCTCAAGAAACCTGTCTTCAAATGAATGGATAAAGAAGCTGAGCTACATATGCACAACGAAGTATTACTCATCCATAAAAAGGAAAGCATTTGAGTCAGTTCTGGTGAGGAGGATGAATCTAGAGCCTATTACACAGAGTGCAGTAAGTCAGAAAGAAAAAAAACAAACATCATCTATGAACACATACATATGGAATCTAGACAGACGGTGCTGATGAGCCGATCTGCAGGGCAGAGTGGAGACAGACACGCAGAGCAGACTGGGGGACGAAGAGGGGAAGGAGAGGCCGAGCAAATCCAGAGACGAGCGTTGAAATCCATGCATCACCGTACGGAGAACAGAGCTGCTGCTGTTCAGCCACTCAGTCGCCCAATCGTGTCCGACTCTCTGTGACGCCACGGCCGGCAGCACGCCAGGCTACCCTGTCCAGCACCAACTCCGGGAGCTCGCTCAAACTCATGTCCATTGAAACGGTGATGCCATCCAACCATCTCGTTCTCTGTTGTCCCCCTTCTCCTCCTGACTTCGGTCTTTCCCAGCATAAGGTCAGCTCTTTGCATCGGTATTTTGGTGGCCAAAACATTGGAGTTTCATCAGCTTTAGCATCAGTCCTTCCAATGAATAGGCAGGACTGATTTCCTTTAGGATGCACTGCTTGGATCTCCTTGCTGTCCAAGGGACTCTCAAGAGTCTTCTCCAACACCACAGTTCAAAAGCATCAATTCTTCGGCGCTCAGCTTTCTTCACAGTCCAACTCTCACATCCATACATGACCACAGGAACAACCATAGCCTTGACTAGATGGGCCTTTGATGGCAAAGTAATGTCTCTGCTTTTTAATATGCTGTCTAGGTTCGTCATAACTTTCCTTCCAAGGAGTAAGCATCTTTTAATTTCATGGCTGCAATCACCATCTGCAGTGATTTCAGAGCCCAAGAAAATAAAAGATAAGCAGTGGGATTTGCTGTACGATTCAGGGAGCCCGAACTCTGTGCTCTGTGACATAGAGCGGGTGGGATGTGGTAGGATGTGGAAAGGAAGCTCAGGAGGGAGGGGGCGTGTGTACACCTACGGCTGACTCATGCTGATGCATGGCGGAAACAGCACAAGATTATAAAGCAATCATCCTCCAATGAAAAATGAGAAACAGAAGCCTGCCTGGAGTCCTCTACATCAGCGGTCCTCAGCCTTTCGTCACCAAGGACTGGTCTCACGGAATTCAGGTTTTCCGCAGATGGAGGCAGGAGGGGGAAGGTTTCAGGATGGTTCGAGTGCATGTCATTTATTATGCGCCTCATTTCTATTGCTACTGTGTCAGATCCACCTCAGATCGTCAGGCATCAGATCCCAGAGATTGGGGACCCCTGCTCTAAATCCACCAGAAGAAAAAAATCTCTATTACAAAGATGCAATCCTTCCATCTCTGTGCTTTGGTTTCGCCTGCACATAGTTCTACCTTGTTTTTAAGCATACTCAATTTTAATGTGTTTACCTGCTTTTACTATCGGATAGGAAATTCTTTGTTAACAAAAACTGTGCTTGCCCCACCCTGTTCTTGGTGCCCAGCAAATAATTAATAGCATGGTGGAGTTTGCATTATTTTCCTCTTTGAGAACTTTTTTCATCGTCTTCCAACTTGACCAAATCCTGATTACCCTTTAGTTTACACCTGATAGTAATATATTTTCGTAAACATTCTAATGCATGCATATTTTTATTTCCTGAATAAGCTTAGTATTCTGGAATTCTTGCAATCTTTGGTGCTTTTTTGGCCATTTCCTCTAGACTTCTCCATTTCACACTTTATCAGTTCTGTATCATTTGATACTGTATTTCCTCAAGCAGGTCAAGGACTATATCATATTTATCTCCTTCATTCCTTCTAAAATGCCCTTGATAAGTATGTGTCAGATGAATGAGTGAATAAAACAAAAGAACAAAACATAACTCTTTCTTTCCTGATATTACAGAGTTCTTTAAATGCAGACTCGGACATAAACTTTCTTGTGTCTCCAACAGGGAGTCGTACCTTATAGATGCTCAATGAGTACTTACTGAATTATTAAGTGTTTTAACAGTCAATTTTTACATGAGTTGATTCCATGTTACCTTATTTTACAGGAGGCAGAAAGTAAGTTATGGGGACTTGTCTAGAATTTCAAAAAAGCTTCAGTGAGAAACTGTAGAGATCACAACTTTTGCTTCATGGCCAAGAATTTAATTCAAAAAAGTCACAGTCACTAGGTCTCTTTAAATTACATATAGTTAGCTTCCCACTATATCTTACAGTATTAATCCAATGTATTATTCAAGAGAAACTTACACTCCATCAACAAGTCCCAGCTGGTGATAATATTGTCAACATCAAGGCTGTCAACATCAAAGAGCCTGCCTACGGGAAACGGGAAGGGGTCTGAGTCAACTCATCAAAAGAACAATGTGTCTTTTAAGCGCCTACTGTATGCTGGGCATTGTGCGGGATGGTTTATTTACATTAGCTTGTGTCTTCCTCAACAAGACTTCGGGAAAAGATTCTAGTGTAATTAAGTATAGGTAACTAGAAAGTGAAAAGTGACAGTGTTAGTCGTGTCTGATTCTGCACACCTAGGGACTGTAGCCCGCCAGGCTCCTCTGTCCATGGAACTCTGAGGCAAGAATACTGGAGTGGGCTGCCATTCGATTCTCCAGGGGGGCTTCCTGCAAACCATATTTCTGAGTCTCCTGCATTGGCAGGTGTGCCCCTTACCACTGAGGCAGATGGAAACCATGTCTCTTATTCTCCTGCATTGGCAGGTGTGCCCCTTACCACTGAGGCAGATGGAAACCATGTCTCTTAGTCTCCTGCATTGCAGGAGGGCCCCTCACCACTGAGGCAGATGGAAACCATGTCTCTGAGTCTCCTGCATTGCAGGAGGGCCCTTCACCACTGAGGCAGATGGAAACCATATCTCTGAGTCTCCTGCATTGCAAGCGGGCCCTTTACCACTGAGGCTCCAGGGAAGCCCCAGGTAATTCTTGAGCACACTGAAGTTTGAGAAGCTCTGTCCTAGGACAAGTTTTACAGCACATACTAAGTTCCACAATAATAATTCTCATGATTTATTAACATTTTCTCTCTTCCAACAGACGTGAAAATCAATAATCAATTGCTAGTAATCAAAAATTTATGTGATTAAAATAACAGCCACTTATCTGTCACTGACACTGCACGAGGCACTGTATCAGGGGTCAGAGATACCAATATCTGTAAGGGCAGTTCCTGCCTCTAAGGGTCCCAGAGGTCAGTCCAGGGGTTCTTAACCTGGGATCCATGGATTGTCCACTCCCCAACAACCAGCAACCTGCTCCATCAACACATACATTGTATTTTCACTGTGTGTGTGTGATCAAGTGCAAAGTTTTCATGTGCATTTCAAGTCAAAGATCCACAAGTCTTAGCAGATTTCCAGAGGTAACTAAAACTTACATCTTTAGTATCAGAAATAAAAATTAGATTTGGGTCACTAATGCTAACATAGGGGGAAATCACTCTAAAAATTTTACTGGAGTCTAATATAGTTATATCTACATACTATATGATACACAAACATATGCAAATACATAACATATATATATGTACATATATATGAACACTTGACTATGTTCTATTTCTCTTTAGCTATTAGTCCTTATGAATAACAACACAATAGTAATAATGGGGAGCTAATACTTACTGAAATTCTACTGGGTGCCAAATGTAATTTTGAGCCCTGAATTAACTTATTTATGACAATTAAGAATGATGTGAAAATTAGGAAGTATTTTTATTTTACAAATTAGTGAGCGGAGGCCGAAGTGGCAAGCAAATTGCTCTAGACCACCCAGCTAAAGCCTGAAGGTGCCAGGACTCAGTCATGAACAAAGCGTAGACCCTCAGCCAGTATCCAGCCCGTGATCAGGAGAGAGGTGATCACTCGCAGTGAGGACAAGACTGAGCTGCTGATCAAACCAGGAAGGAAGAGAAACTATTTACAAGTGATGCCTACCCAGTTCCCCTTGCACTGTTATAAGCCTGACAGGTTCTTTAAATTTGTCACTGCAGTTTGCCAGACATATGTGCTTGAATTAAATATGTATTTGCCTGAGCACGTAAGACAATTCTAATTACAACGTAAGACAATTATATCTACATATATATATATATAGACACATGCATATACGCAGACACACATACATGTTAGTGGTCTTAACCCAGAAATAAAATCAATTTCTCTTTCCGTTTCTTTTGCTGAGTTTTTCTGCACATTCCAGGGTAACCAGGTCCCTCGTTCTAGCATGGCTTTCAACCACATGCATCAAAATTACTGGAGGGGCTTATTAATAATTCAAATATCTGAAACCCTCCTTACCTACTGAAAAACTATCTTCAGGGTTAGGGCCCAAGTAACTACAACTTTTAACAAGCTTTGGGAATATATACTTTTTAAACAAACCCCTGAGGTGATTAACTTTGGGAGTAAATGCTCTTTATTGACCCTTCGTAAGCGGCTGCAAATTACCTGGCCATCTTATTAAAGGCAGCTTCAGGTTCAGACTAAACCTCAAGTCTGAGGAGGAAAGGAGCACCTTGGACTTGAGAGGCGCCGGTGGGGATGTTTTGTTTTGGTGGGTGTTTGATATGAAGCAAATGAAGGGGTCATTCATTCCAGGCAGGAGGACTGCTCCATGTCTGTAAAAGCAGCGACCCCTTTGTGGCTCACCAGCCTGGTTACTTGTTAGAGCGCAAAATGATCATCTAAACGTTAGCACGTTGTCATTAAAGAATGATGACCACTTTCAAAGTACAAGAAATCCCCGACATCCTGTAAAGAGGTGATGGAAGAGGTAATATTTTATTCATGCCAAGGCTTCATTAACAATTCTTCTTTAAGGCAGCTGGGATTCTAGCATCTTATCCAAAGAGCCTTGACTGGTGTAGTAATTAGTGAAGCCTAAAACTCGTGAGGGTGTACTGGCAAGGGGCAGCCTTAGTGTGGAGCAAAGAAGCACCTGCAGTGGAAGCATGCACACTGTCCCCTGTGACTGAAATCTGACTCCTGGAAGCATGCTGGCAGAAGCCGGCCGCGCTGGGGGTCAGGGAGAAACGGTGCAGGAAAGCAAGCTGGTCCCCTGGACGTGCCGCCGGCATGCCCGGTAATTGCACAGTAACACTCGTTATGGCAACAGAAGAACAGCAAGAACTGCGATCATCGCCACCATCCTCACCATGCCAGGGCAGTTTACAAGTGATAAAGTGAAAGTGAAATTTGTTCAGTTACGTTCGACTCTTTGCAACCCCACAGACTATACAGTCCATGGAATTCTCCAGGCCAGAATACTGGAGTGGGTAGCCCTTCCCTTCTCCAGGGGATCTTCCAAACCCAGAGATCGAACCCAGGTCCCCCACACTGCAGGAAGATTCTTTACCAGTTGAGCCACTTTTAAAATCCAACTCAAATTGGCTTAAGACTAAGAAAGAATAATTCATTGGCTTACGTAATTTTTAAATGTGTAAGTGGATTGAGGAGCTTCAACAAGTAAGGTGGTGCTTCTCTCTCTCCTCCTACCATTTTTATTCCTCTGTCTTGCTTCCTGGAACCATATCTGTCTTACGCAGACACTCTTCACATGAAGGCCTGTATAGAAGCCTGTATATGTTTGCAAATAGCATCCCCAGAGGAATTCCAATAATTACGGGAAATTTTCCCTTGGAAAGAAATATAGGGAACAGAAAACAGGGCTTAGGCCAGGTCAGGAACAGCGCCCGTACTCGTTAGAAAACCCTTTTATTCGTGGGGCCTTTGGTACAGCACTCAGAAGGCTTGATCCAGGAGCTGTAAATAATCAGCCCCAGGCAAAATCTACTCTGAACCAACCTTAGAAATGTTAAAGAAAAGACTTGAAAAGATCAAAGTATTTATGTCACTTAATTCCAGAACAGAGCTCAAGACTCTGAGGAATACAGAATTATGCAGTACTCAAAAAGCTTAAATCCATTTGATATCGTCTTTTTTCTTTTTTGAAAGTGAATGTGAAAGTGTTAGTTGCTCGGTCATGTCCGATCCTATGCAGGCCGTGAACTGTAGCCCACCAGGCTCCGTCCGTGGGATTCTCCAGGCAGGAATTCTGGAGTGGGTAACCATTCCTTTCTCCAGGGGATTTTCCTGACCCAGGGATCAAATCCTGTCTTGCACTGAAGACAGATTCTTTCCCACTGAGCCACCAGGGAAGATCTTTTTCTTTCTTAGTGGCACGTAAAATGAATTGGTAATATTTTAATCAATGGTGTCTTAGAGTTGATGAAATATGGTTTAATTATAAGCGAGTCTTCCCTGACTTTTCGCATTTTCCAAACCATGCTGCTCCACTGAGTGTCTCACAACATCCAAAATGCCACTGTTGTTTCAGTCCCGAGCTCTCCCTCCGTGTCTCACCAACTCTGGAGCTGACAACTGGCCCATGCATTGTGGCATGTCAGAAAGCTCAAACTCCTTTTTTTTTATTAACAACCTCAAAGCCTCAGCTCGGGTTTCCCTGGTGGCTCAGTGGTAAAGAATCTCCTGCTAATGCAGGAGACATGTGTTCGACCCCTGGGTTGGGAAGATTCCCTGGAGAAGGAAATGGCATCCTGCCCCAGTATTCTTGCCTGGGAAATCCCATGGATGGAGGAGCTTGGTGGGCTACAGTCCATGGGGTCAAAAAAATGTCAGACACGACTGAGCAACAGAACACACACACAACCTCAGCTCAGATGCCTAGATACAACGTGTCTCACAAACAAAAGGAATAATGTATCGAGAGAAAAAGTTAATTGGAAAACTGACTGTAGAAAAATTAATTTAGAAAAGAAAGTGAGTGGCAGAGCTGTCATTGCTGTGACCAGAGCCCCAGTCCTGCAGACTGAGCAGGTGGTCTGGGCCTCCCCTGTTGAAAATAGTCCCTAGGTGTGATCTCCAGACAGCCTCCCAAGGGGCCTTTCAAAAAATAGCAATAAAAATACAGTAAGTCTCCTTTCTACCACATTTCACATAAGAGTGGGTTGAAGCCCTTCCAATTTGTATATTTGTGTAGTGTGTGTATGTGTATGTGAGAGAAAAACACTTCACATCTTGAGAAATGCTGACAACCACCCATTTCTTTTTTAAAAAAATCTATGTATAGACTATTCTCTCCACCCCCTCCCTTCAGTATTCCTTTAATTGATTTATCACTTCAGTGCCATAAAGTAATAAAAAGCTAAGCTGAGAACAATCAGTTAAAACCCAGACATTTTCTTGGTGACAGTGTGCCTAGGTTTCAAGCACTCTCTTGTAATATTCCACCCAGACTTACATCCCTGAACACTGCAGGATGAAGTGACGAGTTAGCAGCTGATGGGGATGGAGGGGCTGGCAGTGGCCAGGATGCCTGGCCCATACAGCTCAAGTTCGGGAAACAACTGAGGATAGGGTAGGTTCCTCAGATATCAACACTCATCATGGGCTCGATACACACAAAGGACAAACCTATTGAAAACCATGCCTCCTGTCAAAGAAAAAGAACAGCTCGGGGCTCGTCGGGTGAAGCTGTTGTGTTTGACGGAGCAAATTTTGTGCTTCCTAGAAACTCTTTGCGATAGATAATGCTTACCTGGCATCTCACCAAGTCTACTCTATGACAGGAAAATTTGATCCCCTTTTCCTCCAAATTATGGAGCAGATTGGCAGGAATTTAAGTTTGCTCCTCCCAGAAAATGGCTTGCAAGACTAGAATCTAGTTGTCCATATAGTATGTTTCTTTCCAGGCTGCACCGACATTTAAAAATAATTAAGATCACAAGTACATTTTTCTTTAAAAAAAGTTGTATAGTACTTTCTATGTGCTAACACCCATTTAGCCACTTTATAAAGGTTTGATCCTGTGGGATTGATCCTGTTATTATCTCCATTTTACTGATGAGAAAACTGAGCTGTGAAGGATGGACTATTTTACAGCCAGACTAAGAAACTTCTGTGCTTTTTCTCTGGGGCTCCTGGATGTCCGGCTGTGAGTACTGGCTGAAACAAAAGCTGTGGGCTTTGTGATGTGCTATATAAAGCCATGAAATCCGGCAGGCGCTCCTCGAGGCAGGTCCTCCCCTGATGCTGTGACTGACCTCAACAATTAGGTCAGTTTGGCTAAAAACTGGGAACTTCTGCCTTGAGCTTTGCCGAAGCCAAGACTTGTGTAAGAATCACAGATTTTATTGGGAAAGAGCAGTGGTCCCAAGTGAACGAGGACCCCAAGGAGCTCATCCCTGGATGCCTCCTGGAGTCCCAGTGCTCAGCTCCCCTCTCTTTCTCTTCCCGCGTTGTGTCACATGCTTTCAAGCAAGAGCTTCATGGGAGAGACTCCCCGGGGGTCCAGTGGCTAACACTCCGAGTTCCCGATGCAGGAGGCCCAGGTTTGGTCCCTGCCGAAGGGCTTCCTGGTGGCTCAGACAGTAAAGAATCTGCCTGCCAGTGCAGGAGGCCCAGGTTTGCTTCCTGGGTTGGGAAGATGCCCTGGAGAAGGGAATGGCTACCCACTCCAGTATACTTGTAGGGAGAGTCCCATGGACAGGGAAGCCTGACGAGCCCCAGTCCATGGGGCTGTAAAGAGTCAGACGTGACTGAGAGCCTAAAACTTCGTTTTTTCACCCAAAAAGAAGAGAACAGAGACCCCTCTCTCTCTCTCTCTCTCCACCCTGTGAGCGCACAGAAAGGGGGCCACTGCCTTCAAACAAGGAAGCAGCTTCTCCCCTGACACCCACCGAGCCGGAACCTTGGTCTTGGGCTTCCCAGCCTCCAGAAGTGTGAGAAATAAATGGCTGTTCCTCAAGCCACCCAGGCGGCGGCGTTCTGCCGTAGCAGGGGTGTGCTCAGCCGTGTCCCACTCTGCGACCCCATGGACTGCAGCCCCCCAGGCACCCCTGTCCGTGGGATTCTCCAGGCAGGAGCACCGGAGTGGGCTGCCATTCCTGTTACAACAGCCCAGACTGAACAACAGAGTGACCTGCACCCCCGCACCCTCCAGGGCTGTTAAGAGGACCCAGCAAAGACCTAAAGAGCTTGATAGCTCATCATTACCGGCTCCAGGAGCCCCCGCCTGAGAAGGAAGTCAGCGTGAGAAAACAGGAGGAGGGAATGAGGGGCGGGGGGACCGGGAGGCCGGATGCAATCGTCTAATCAAGGGCCGATGCTCGCTCTTTGCTGTCCTCTTTGAGTTGGGCTTTTGTCATTTACACTGAAAAAGTTCTGATAAAATAGCTGGGCTCATTCCTGTAGGATTTCTGGGGACTCTTCAGCCCGTCCTCGCTTCCCTGGAGTCATGCCTACCCTCCCCATACCACCCTTATCCCGTTTTGATGTGATGAAAGGGTCGGTTCATTAATAGGACCCTGTTTTCAGTCTTTAAATGTTTGCTTCCTGACCAATGGGGCTTTTGGCTTTTTTTTTTCTTTTTTAGTGCTCAATAGTTCTTCATATTATAATCTCTCCATTATTCTAGACAAATCTCAACCAAGCTAAAGTTTTCCAAAACTTTTAATTAAACTTCATGAACTACTTCTTCGGAGAGAGCTTTAAGCAGCCACCATGGTCAAATATTTTATGATCTTTGCCAGACGTGCAGGGGAAAGGAAGATGAGAGGCGCCGTAAACAAACAGTTGCCCATGGCACTCGACTTGGGAGATGAGACTGTCAAGGGAGAAATAGTACATATAAAAGTAAAAAACGACCTGCATGCCAGCCCAAGGGTGCTTGCGTTAAACTTAGAGTGCAGATTTGGAAAAGCTCAACAAAAGCTTTAAATGAAGAAGAGATGCTACCACGTCCAAGAGGTTTTCTCTGGAGATGGGCTTGTTTTGCAGGAAAGGAGAGCGCCTGCACATGGGGGACCCTGAGAAAGCCGCCAAGACTCTTAGCTCATTATCTGATTCCCTCCATGGAAGCCAAGTCCAAACTACCTCTGGAGGTGCCTCGCTGTGAGAAACCTCAAGATACAGCATAACGATGACAACTGGCATTACCCCACCGTCAAAGGGCGCTCTTGCCCACTTAAAATGTGGCAGAAACTGGGCTAAACACTTTGCATTTTAGTCTCACAAAAATTTGCAGGAGTATTATTAGTGTCTTCATTTTACATATTTTAAGGCAGGTTCCAGTACTGATGGTTAAGTCAGTCTGTGCTTGAGTCAAGATTTAACCTAAGTCTCTGACTTCAAAATCCCTTTTGAGGGCAGACGAGCCATTCATACATTGGATGTATAGTGTAAGGCTGTCTCCTAACTCAAACCATCGCCTTTTACATACACCACATACGTGCCTCACACATGCCCACGCGTGCATACGCTGCCCTGCTGTAAGAGCCCCAGTTTTCTTTATTCACATTCCTACCACTTAGAGTTAGAAGGAGACCCAGACATAGCCCAGGGGTAAGTCATGATCTGAATCAATTAAGGCAATCTCATCCTCTTTCTTTGACTGGCTTGGAAAGCGGTCTATGAACCAATTCTGTCAAATGAGATACAGTGAAAATCCATTGCCAGGGCTTCATAAAGTGTTTCTTAGCTCTTAGAAAAAGGAGATTCAAGACTAGAGAGGATTTGTTCTTTTCTTTTCTTTTTTCTGCTCTTGAACAATGAGGTGTTTAGGAGCCCCTGCAGCTATTTTGTGATCACGAGGGAAGTGAGACAGCATGCCAAGGATGACAAGGCAGAAAGTCAGAAAGGAACTGAATTCTTAACAGCATCATTGAACTTCTTAGTTGGCCAAGCAGAAGCTGCCTCAACTTGAGATTTAGTATTCGAAAAATAAGTCTCTTTATTGAATCACTGTGACTTGAGTCTGGTACAACTTGGAGTGAGAGACTTTTAAAGATACCCTAATACTTTATAGTATATTTGCGAGGATTCTAGTAAATGAAACATCTGTTGATTTATATTCTCTGCCCTCTTCTCACTTTTGACTCTTCCTCTTCTCAGGCCGGGCTTCCCGCACACATGTCCTCAGGCCATAACATTCTAGTTATTCACTAGAATCAATTTTCCCTCACAAAAATAAGCTAACACATGATTTGTGATATTACATATACAAATATATATAATGATGATACTATATTACATGTCATGATATAAACGGGTGCAGCCCCCATGTTGCTGGACTCCTTATTCCTGCAGTGGCTTTGAGGAAGGAAGCAACAAGGCTGAGGAGCCGCAAACAGCAAGGACTTTTGAGTGACCTTTAGGACCTCTGGGCGACCTCTAGCAGTCTGTCCAAGAAACTGAAGCCCTTGGTGCCCCAGAGGCAAGTAAAGGAGTCCTGCCAACGGTGTGAGTTTGGAATAGATTCTTCCATAGTCAGCCTTCAGATGAGTCCCAGCCCTACTGACATCTTAAATACAGCTTTACAGGGGACCCAGCTGGGACTCCTCACCCACAGAAACTGCAGGAAAATGCACATGTGCTGTTATATCCCATTACTCTTGTTTTTCTGAAACAAGAGAAACGAGAGATTTGAGCACTTGGAAAACCTTAGAAGTAAGTGCCTGCTTAAAGTCTGCATTCTAGGCACCTTGCCTGCCTCACTCTAGTCCAGACTTTAAAGTAACATAATGTTTTCAGCTATGGAGTTTGTGAGAAGGATTTCATGGAACTGAGTCGTAGCTTGCCTATTCTGTCCAATTAAGCTGACACTGATTTCTTCCCCCTCCGTAAAGGGTTAGGCTTCCCCAACGGCTCAGAGGTTACAGCTCACCCTGCAATGCAGAAGTTTGCTGCAGATGCAGGTTCCATCCCTGGGTTGGGAAGATCCCCTGGAGGAGGGCGTGGCCAGTCTTGCCTGGAGAATCCCATGGACAGAGGAGCTTGGTGGGCTACAGTCCATGGGGTCGCAAAGAGCCAGACACTGAAGTGACTTAGCACTCACGCACACAGTGTTAAACACAAAGCAATTAAGAATATTCCGTGCTTTGTGGTGTTAACTAATTAGACTTTGGTAAAAGCACAATTCTTTAAAATACCAGTAATTCCTCAGTTTTTCTATATTCATTTTCCCAACCCCCTGTATACACAGCCTAAGAAAGTGCCTATACTGTATATCTTACCTCCCTAGCAGCTCATGGCAAACCCAGAGCTCAAGGAAAGAATTCGGCAGCGGTGGTCAGGATTTCTAAGGTGGTTTTTTTTTTTTAATGTTTCCAGGTGGCTCAGTGAGTAAAGACTCCGCCTGCAATACAGGAGACATGGGTTTGATCCCTGGGTCAGGAAGATCCCCCGGAGAAGGAAATGGCAACCCACTCCAGTATTCTTGCCCGGGAAACTCATGGACAGAGGAGCCAATCCATGGGGTCCCAAGAGTCAGACACAACTCAGCAACTAAACCACCACCACCAAATGTCCTGTACCTGAAAAATGGGAGATTAATAAGACCCTCCACATAGTGAGCCTTTAAAATTAATACCAGTAAAGTTCTTAACACAGAACTTGGAATAGAATATGCAGTCAATAAATAAATACTGATAGAAAACATTTAATATACATTGATTATGTGTTGGATACAGAACCAAAACCTTATTAACTTTAGCTGACTTTTCTACAAACATGTAGTTGTATTTACCCATCTTACAGATGGGAACACTGATCCCTAGAGAGAGCTAGCATCTTGCCCAGGTTCCACAGATGATAAATGGCTCAAAAGGAAGCAGTCCAATAGCAAGGCCGACCTCACCAGGCTCCCCGCCAGTCCCCACTGCCCACTGTTAACTGCTGCTCTTCAGCCGAAAATGTGGTTTTCTTGCCTCCCCCTCGCTCCTTCCTTTACAATGGGCCTGTCTGCCAGCGTTTGCTGACCTGTATTATCAGGTTAAGATACACACAAGATCCCTGGAGAAGGAGACGGCAGCCGCTCCCGCATTCTTGCCTGGAGAAGCTCACGGACAGAGGAGCCTGGCGGGACACGGCCCACGGCGTCACAGAGAGTCGGACACGGCTGAAGCGACTCAGCGCGCGCACGCACGCACGCACGCACGCGCACGCACGCGCATGCACGCACGCGCACGCACGAGATGCGTCTCGGATGCTCCCGGGACCGCGCTTTGCTGGGAGTGACGCCCCGCGCCCGCCTGCGCTGCGCCGCGCCGTCGCGTCTGCCCCGCGCGCGCCGAGGCCCGCAGCCCGCCAGGCCCCTCTGCCTGTGGATTTTTCCAGACAAGGACCCTGGAGGGGTCGCCATTCTCTCCCCTCCCGACCCAGGGGTTGAGCCTGAGTCTCCTGCCGCGCCAGCACTGCAGGCGGGTTCTTGACCACTAGCGGCCCCTGGGCAGCCCTGAAATTCCTTCAGCTTTTCTGGAATTCCTCTTCTTTGTAAAGGGAGAGATTCGGGCTTTTCAGTTCTAGTCACTGTTCGTCTCATCTGATACGCTTTTCAAAATGGAAGTTAAAAATATCAAAATGGAAGCTCCTGGACTCGTGGGGCATATTCCAGTGGAGAGGCCACCGCCTCTCTGTGACAAATGACTGACTCCCTTAGTCAGACGCCCTCTTCTCTCCGCACACAACCAGCCGCTCTGAGGCCTCACAGAGCAAAAGGAGGAACGCCGTGCCTCTCACCCCATCCTGTGTTAGCGTTTGAATCAACAGATTGCTCCTAGTGAACTCAACTCTGAAGGAAAACTGCAAGTCACTGAAGTCAGAAAGACAAAAACACAGCAACTATGAATGAGAACAGAGTCTGCTGCAGATGAATCTGTATCAGTCGGGAGTTTCATGTATATATCAGAAATGTTTCTTCCTACTGCTCTGGCCCACCGAGGTGGAAAATCGATTCACTGGCTCTGGAAAAGCACATTGTGTCTGTCCTCCATAATCCATTGACAATCTTAATTGATTGTCGCACTGCCTGTCTCTGGTTGGACGTATAATCACAACCTCAATTCTATAAAGCATTTTCTGCTGCAGGAGGATGAGAAAAACAATCTACAGGTGTTGCATTGAAGAGCTTCATTAAATTTTCTATCCAACTCGCCCTCAAACCAATTCAGTGGCTTATTAATTTTGTAAACCGAGATGTTGCTCATTAAAGGGAGGACGTTCAGGTATTAAATTCCAAGGATCCTACAGAATGGAACGGTTTATAAGGGTACTGGATTCTTTTCCCACAAAAATTAAATTCATAATTGGCAAGGAACATTTGCAGCTTGCTTCCTCATCATCCATTCCCCCTTTTTCCAGCTACCCATGGATGCTGAAAGGCATCTTTCCACCTTCCCTCCTCAGCAGACATGATCAGAGAACAGCTCTGGTCTCAGAGGACAGTGAAAGAAGAGAGTGGAAAAGCTGGCTTAAAACTCAACATTCAAAAAGCTAAGGTCACGGCATCTGTTTCCATCACTTCATGGCAAATACGTGGGGAGAAAATGGAAACAGTGACAGATTTTATTTTCTTGGGCTCTAAAATCACTGCGGATGGTGAATGCAACCATGAAATTAAAATATGCTTGCTTCTTGGAAGAAAAGCTATGACCAACCTAGACAGAATATTAAAAAGCAGACATTACTTGGCCAACAAAGGTCCGTCTAGTCAAAGCTACGGTTTTTCCTGTGGTCATGTATGGATGTGAAAGTTGGACTATAAGGAAGGTTGAGGGTCGAAGAATTGATGCTTTTGAACTGTAGTGCTGGAGAAGACTCTTGAGAGTCCCTTGGACTGCAAGGAGATCCAACCAGTCCATCCTAAAGGAGATCAGTCCTAAATATTCATTGGAAGCAGTGATGCTGAAGCTGAAACTCCAATACTTTGACCACCTGATGTGAAGAGCCACCTCACTGGAAAAGACTGATGCTGGGAAAGACTGAGGGCAGGAGGAGAAGCGGAGACAGAGAACTGAGTCCATCACCGACTCGATGGACATGAATTTGCTCGAACTCCAGGAGTTAGCGAAGGACAGGGAAGTCTGCTGCAATCCATGGGGTCACAAAGAGTCGAACATAACTTAGTGACTGAACAGAACAACAGCCCTAGGACTCAACCAATCAGCAAAACACCCACCCTGAGCACGTTCAGGGCTGGGCGTGTGATCCAAGCTGGACTCACCAGAGTGAACAGATGGGCTTTCAGCAGAAATACTGGGGGGAGGGAAAGAGAGTCTCTCTTTCTCACTGGGTTTGAAGCATTTAGCCTCAGATTGTCCTGGCAGCCATGTTGCAAACATAAAAGGCAAAGTCCAGGGATGGACTCAACAGAGAAGATACAGAATTGAGTGATGGAGAAACAGAAGCAGTAACCTTTGACAGCTTCAGTCTCTGCTCTGGGCCTGACCTGCCATGACCTTCTACTCAACTGTGTGAGCCAGGACTGACTTCTCCTGCTCAAGACAAAGAGGAATAGGTGTTTAGACATGGCACTGAAGGGAAGCTAAAAGATATGTTCCTAATCGTTGTTAAGTAAATATGGATAATTACCATGTTCATTTTGATTAAAACAAGCAAAGTGAGGCCCCATTACACATCTGGTAGGCATGACTGGAAGCATTTCACGTGGTTCAGTTCAGTTCAGTCACTCCGTCATGTCCAACTCTTCTAGACCCTGTGGACTGCAGCACGCCAGGCCTCCCTGTCCATCACCAACTCCCAGAGTTTACTCAGACCCATGTCCATCGAGTTGGTGATGCCATCGAACCATCTCATCCTCTGTCTTTCCCTTCTCCTCCTGCCCTCAATCTTTCCCAGCATCAGGGTCTTTTCCAACGAGTCAGCTCTTTGCATCAGGTGGCCAAAGCACTGGCGTTTCAGCTTCAGCATCAGTCTTTCCAATGAATAATCAGGATTGATTACCCCTGGTTGGATCTCCTTGCAGTCCAAGGGAATCTCAAGAGTCTTCTCCAACACCACAGTTCAAAAGCATCAATTTGGGGGCCCTCAGCTTTCTTTATGGTCCAGCTCTGACATCCATACATTTCCTGTGGTAGTCTCCCTGCAAATTCTGTTTCATCTGATACATATGACCACCTGGATCATGAACTAAGTGCCTGGTCTATGCAGCCAGACTGGCTGGATTCAAACCCTGCTTCACTTACCCACCAGCTGCATGAAACTGGGAAGCCCCCTCATCTGCCAGTGTTCCAGTCTCCCCATCTATAATAATAACATATTCCTCCTAGGGGCATTATAAGGCTATAATAGGGTAATTTATGAGAGGCCGTAGAACCGTGTCTGGCATGCTCTTAATATAAATGAATAAAATGTCAGTCTTAAAATCTCTCACCTGAGAGTTGTCATAGTTATAATAAATGTCCTAGATAAGTTGACATGAATACATATCAACCGTGGATATCAATTTCTAAGTGTTTGAAATATACTTCCCTCTTTAGTACCACATCTCCTCTGCTTGGGACCCACTGCCATTTTGCTAGCCACAGCCCCCCTTCCTGAATGTGCATCACAAAGGAGCAGGTTGCAGTGACTGCCCTGCTTCTCCCCATCCCGTCCCAGACAAGTCAACATTGAAAGGTGCTTGTAAACCGACACAGGCATGTGAAAATAGTTGGCTATTTTATATGTGTGTGTCTCCATCTGTTTAAGAACAAAGAAAATGCCCTCATGCAGAAGAGCAGTGGAGGACAATGGTGTCTGAGGGGCTTGAAAGAGGCTCAGGGAGCAGCTGTTATGTGACTGAGGGGAGTTACCAGAACAAACGAGTAACTCTCCTTACCTGGTCACCCCTGTGAAGGGCCTACTGGGATCATGATCTCAGAAGAAATGTTTCTAGTTAAGGGTCTCAGTTGTGTCCAACTCTTTGCCACCCCTTGGACCATAGCCTCCAGGCTCCTCTGTCTGTGGGATTCCCCAGGCAAAAATTCTGGAGTGGGTTGCCATGCCCTTCTCCAGGGGATCTTCTCTACTTAGGGATCGAACCTGGGTCTCTTGCATTGCAGGCGGATTCTTTACCAGCTGGGCCACCAGGGAAGCCTATAAAGGCCTCAATAGGTGTGCATGGATGCAGAGTTGCTCAGTTGTGTCTGACTCTTCACAACCCCGTAGACTGTAGGCAAAGCGTCTGCCTACAATGCAGGAGACCCGGGTTCGATCCCTGGGTTGGGGAAGATCCCCTGGAGAAGGAAATGGCAACCCACTCCAGTACTCTTGCCTGGAAAATCCCATGGACTGAGAAGCCTACAGTCCATGGGGTTGCAAAGAGTCGGACACGACTGAGCGACTTTCCCTTCCCTTCAGACTGTACCCACCAGACTCCTCTGGCCATGAGATTTCCCAGGCAAGAATACTGGAGTGGGGAGCCTGTTTCCTCCTCCAGGGGATCTTTCGACCCAGGGGTTGAAGCCATGCCTCTTGCATCTCCTGCACTGGCAGATGAATTCTTCACGTCTGTGCCACCTGGGAAGCCCCTCGATAGGCATATCCTTTCGTTAATCACTTTATACCATGAATGTCTGTTAACATCTCTTTGAGTGGCGGACACTCTGATAGAGGGTGGAGACACAAAAGCTGATAAAATGTAAGTCTCTATCATGAAGCTGTTCCCAGTTTAGTGGGAGTGACGACACCGAAATAATGCAGAAGCAACGCGATGATTTATTTCAGGAGAAATACTCTGATTCTCACCCGAGAGCTGTGTTAAATGCTGGTGATACAAAGACGAATATTCACATAAACCTCATCCTTGAAGAACCCTTAGCTATACACTTGTGGCACACGTAACACTGCAAAACCAAATGTAGTATATTATTGCAGCACAAATGGAAGGAACCAATTAATGATGCCTCTGAAGAGCAGCTTGGTTTAAAGAATACTGAATTCTGTAACAGGTTTCAATAAGTGCTCCCTGGGGCCAGGTGGTTGAGGAAGATTTTAGGTGTTCTTGGACTAATAGAAGGGCTTCCCAAGTGGTGCTGCTGGTAAAGAATCTACCTGCCAATGCAGGAGACGTGGGACACAGGTTTGACCCCTGGGTTGGGAAGATCCTCTGGAGGAGAGCATGCAAGCTACTCCAGTATTCTTGCCTGGACAATCCCTGGACAGAGGAGCCTGGCGGGCTACAGTCCATAGGGTCACAAAGAGTCAGACAGGACTGAAGCAACAGTGTGCACCCGTGGACTAATAGAAAATAGAATCAACATGGGCTTCCCAGTATTGAGCATGGGACTTAATAAATAATTCTGAGCTTAATGGGACGAGCACAGCTGTATTTCTTCTCCCCTTTTGAGTGCAAATGTTGTTGCCTGAGACATCATCATTAAACCGCTTGGTGAGAAAGCACACTCATGGAGATGTCAGCTTTTCTCCAAAGAAGGTAGCCCCAGTGAGTGGAGAGGCAAAACCACAAGACTTCTAGGGGCTAAGTATGGCCACAGGCTGAAAGCTAAATGCAATCTAAGAATTAGATAGAATGTAAACTCCTTAAACAAAATAAAAGATTTACCACAAGATAGGGGTTTGTGTTTGCAGGGTAGGGCTTGCCCTCCTTGTAAATCAGGGAGCAAAAAGGAACCTCCCTGTACTTCCCTGGTGGTCCAGTGGATAAGGATCCAAGGCAGGGGACACAGGTTCAGCCCCTGAATTGGGAAGATCCCACATGCCATGGGGCAACTAACACCCACAGGGCAGCTACGGAGCCCAGGTGCCGTGAATGCTAAGGCTGGTGCTCTGCAACGAGAGAAGTCACCCCAGTGAGAAGGCCGAGCAGCTCAGCAGAAAGTAGTCCCCACCGCCTGCAGAGAAAGCCCCCGCACAGCAGTGAGGACCCAGGGCAGTCAAAACAAGTAAACTGATTAATGAGAAAAATAGCTCCCCCAGAAGATAAGCTCCATGAGAGAGAACAGGTGTGGAGTCTGTATACCTGACTCTTATCAACCAGATGGCTGCCAAAGTAGGTGTTTAATAGTCCTGATTTTTAGTCTAAATCATTGATGATTTACTGACTATACATTCCAGAGTAAATGGGGGGAAATGATCTTTCCTATGTCATGATGAAAATACAGTTTAATACAGGCTTCATAGAGAACAGGCTGGCAATATGCCCCGAGAGCTTTGAGTGAGAGCTTCATCATCCCATCACCATCATCTTAGATTCCATCTTCTAGCTGACAGGCTGCACTGCACCCAGCACGTAACAGGCACACTTCCCTTTAAGCCTCACCACAGCCTTACTGCTAGATCATCACACCATTCCAAAAGTCCCCCAAATGTCTCAGTCCACTCCAGAGGAACCTGATTTCCCTGCACTGCCTCGACTTTCACGCCAAGTATCGACTCACACCATGGTGGCACGTGTGACAGTCCTGTGGGAAAGCCTCTCCAGGCTCATGCGCAGGGACGCGTTCACGGAGGCATGTGCCAAATTACTCAACAGGCAAGAGGCAGAACCCAGATTCTAACAGCCATTTCTGATTCCAGAGCCTAGCCATGGTAAATGGTGTCTTAACAGACGGTGTAATCTGTGTGTGTGTGTGTGTATGCGTGCGCACATGTGTGTGGATTTTTTTTAAATCGTGTAGACTGTTTCTCCTAATTATAATTAGCAGAAGAAATAATTGTGTGCTTCAAAATTTAGTCAACATGTTAGGTTTTATTTGTATAACATTTTTGCCTTTTCCCTTCTTGTTTGTGCTGAAACTGTATAACTTGAGCCTGTGGTTCACGTTTCTCTGCAAAAGTGTCATTTCCCTACTCAACAGTTTGGAGAATATTTTAGATTTCTTTTTAATTGGAGAATAATTGCTTTACAATATTGTGTTCGTTTCTGCCACACATCAGCATGAATCAGCCCTGCTTAAACAAATGTCCCCTCCCTGGTGAACCCCCTCCCCTCCACCTTACCCCTCCTCTATAGTGTCACCCACTGAGCATAGAGCTCCCTGAGCCACACAGCAAACCCCCCACCCCATCCCCCGCTGTCTGTTTCACCTGTGGTTATGCATGCTTTGAAGCAACAGATGGCTTGACATTAAAGGCCAGGTGACGTATCTGTTGAAATCGGTGATGTTCCGCATTCCAGACCGCAGCTGGCCATTTTGGTCCTTGGATCAGCACGGCACCGCGATCGGGAATGAGTGTCTTCAATAGCCAGTGACTCCTCTCATTTCTTCTCATGCCCATCGCTGCAGACCCCCCCCCCTTTCAGTAAATAGGCCACTAGATGAATTGACTTCCAGTGAACTAGCCCATACTTTCTACTCTGAGGCCACCAAGAGAAAACATATTCCTCCTGCATTTTGTAGAACAATTGACTTCCTTTAACTCAATCACATTTTAGATTAGACTCTGCGATTGGTTAAGTAATTTACGGTATGGTAATACAATGTAAATACCGAGCAAATCAAAATTATGTTGCACACAAAGTTACGAATCTGGCAAGACATTTTAAATATATTGAATGAATAAATATATTCAGGTTACAAAAAGGATAAAATACATTACACCACTTCAAACAGAACATTTAAATTCCATTTATGTTTGTAACGATATACATCACAATTTTAACAGCATTATTTTCTGCACTGTGGTATTATAGTAGTTTTTTTAACCTATAAAAATATATACATAAATACATATAATTGCACATATAGAGTAATTGCTGGAAGAAAATTCAGAATACTTTTCTATATTATCTAATTATTCTAAAATAAATATAGGCTATAATTCCGCAGAGCAGGGATTTTTGGCCATTTTAATCACTGTTTGTATCCTAGTCTCTGCGGGGGTCCCTGAAATGTAGTAGGTTCTTAATATATATTTTTGAGTGAATAAAAGGTCATTGTTTTGTAAAAATAATTCAAAACAAGATAGACTTTTTTAAATTAAATGATGCGGAGAGAATCATCTGTAAAGCAAAAAAATAATTGAGTATATCTACATCATGCTTACGTGTGTGTAAGTCATTTCAGTCGTGTCCGACTCTTTTCAACATTATGGACTGTAGCCCGCCAGGCTCCCCAGTCCATGGGATTCTCCAGGCAAGAATACAGGAGTGGGTTGCCATGCCCTCCTCCAGGGGGTCTTCTCGCCCCAGGGGTTGAACCCCAGTCTCTTACGTCTCCTGCATCGGCAGGCAAGCGCCACCAGTGGCCCCTGGGAAGCCCACCCGCACCATGTCATACACCAAGGCTAAACTGCAACCAGACACAAGGATCGGATATGGAATCAAAGTCTCCTGTCCTACCTCCATCCCATTTCTGATACAGTCATACACCAAGGCTAAGCTGCAACCAGACACAGGGATCGGATATGAAATCAAAGTCTCCTGTCCTACCTCCATCCCATTTCTGATACAGTCATACACCAAGGCTAAACTACAACCAGACACAGGGATCGGATATGGAATCAAAGTCTCCTGTCCTACCTCCATCCCATTTCTGATACAACTAGAGAGATCCGTCCACGGCACACCTTTGATTGTACCCCTCCTCTATCTAAAAGCTCTTAAGACTGTCTTCAGTGCACCGATTTTAGAGTTTGACATGTTGAAAGCATGGAGCACAGCCTGGAGATCCTGCTTGGTACAGAACCTGCCCACCGCTCCACTCCACTTGTCCTCTCTCTCCCAGCTGCATTTGGAACTAGAACTTAGATTCTCTCCATCTCAAAGAACTCAAAATTCTTAGCTTCAGAGACACCACGTGTGGCTTCCTTCCTCTAGAAATGCCTCCCAACAGAATTCTCCTAGCTAACCACTCACTTCTCATCTTTCAAATTGTACTCCCTCAATATTTACACTATCTTGAAGTATCTCCCCACAAAATACATACTTGTTTTAATTTTTTTAATTTATTTTTGGCCTCACCATGCAGTTTGTGGAATCTCATTTCTGAACCTGGGACTGAACCTGGCCCCCAGGAGTGAAAGCACCAAGTCCTAACCACTGAACCACCAGAGAAGTCCCCATATTTATTTAAAAAGGAAAAACGGTAACTCTGCCGACAGAACCTGGCCAGCAATCCCTTAAGCAAGCAGTGAATCATCCTCAGCTGCTGTGATTTAGCCATTAAGTTGTGTCCAGCTCTTCTGTGACCCCAGGGACTATAGCCCGCCAGGCTCCTCCATCCACCGTATTTCCTGGGCGAGAATGCTGGAGTGGGCAGCCATTTCCTCCTCTGGGGGGTCTTCCCAACCCAGGGATCGAACCCACGTCTCCCGCACTGGCAGGTGGACTCTTCACCCCTGAGCCACCTGGGAGGCTGGCATCCTGAGAGTGAGGGCTCACACACACAGCATCGCCGCTCTTGCCACCAGCACTGGGCATCGCCACGCCTCCTCTGTGGCAGCCCCTCTGGGGAACATTGTGGGGTCTCACTGTAGTTTTAACTTGCCTTCCCCATAAGAAGCCAAGGTTGGACATATTTTCATATGTGTATTTGCCATCTTGTATCTTCTTCATTGAAATGTCTCTTCATGTCTTTTGCCCATGTTTTAATTACCTAGTTTTTTTTTAACTGTTGTGTTTTGAGTGCTTTTATGTATTTTTAATACTAGTCCTTTGTTGGATATATGGTGCATGTATTTCTCCCACTTGTGTTTTCATCTTCTTAATGGCTACAGCAAATATTAAACAGCTCAACTCACAGGAAGGATAACATAAGACTTCACATATTACCAAATACCAAATATTTGACTGTCCAGAAGAAAATTAGAAATCAGGCCAAAAGGCAAGAAAAAGCACTGTCTTGAGTATACAAAACAAGCGTTTGCATCAGACTTAAATGTGGTACAGATGTTGGAATTATCAGACAGAGAATTTAAAGTAACTATAATAATATGCTAAGTGCTCTAATGAAGAACTTATTCAATGTGCAAGAACAGATGGGTGATGTAAACAAGATACATGGAAAATCTAAAAAGAATACAAAAGAAATGCTAGAAATACAAAAAAAATCTGTAACAGAAATGATGGATGCTTTTTAATAATCATAAGTAGACTGGGCACAGATGATGAAAGAATCAGTAAACTTAAAAATAGGCTGATGGAAAAAAACCTCCCACACTCAAACGTAAATAGGAAATAGAACAGAATGTCCAAGAACTCCGGGATAATTTCAAAATGTGTGTTCTGTGCATAACTGGATTATCACAAGAAAAAGAAAGTGAGACTGGAGAAGAAATATTTAGAGTAATAATGGCAGAGAACATTACAGAGTTAATGACACCAAATCACAGACTGAAGAAGCGCAAGGGACACCAACGGGATAAATACAAAAACTAGAAATCTACATCCCCGCATATCACATTCAAATCGTAGAAAAACCAGACATAAATCCTTGAAACAAGCCAGAGGAAAAAATAAACACCTACATTATGGCAGAATTAAAAAGACAATTACAGCAGATTTATCAGAAGCCATACGAGGAAGAAGACAATACAGTGAACTGTTTAAGGTGCTGGAAGAAAAACCCCGCCATCCGGAATTCTAGAGCCAGGGAACTCATTCCCCAAAAGTGGAGAAGCAATAATGATGCTCTTCGATTAGCAAAAACTGGAGGGATTTTTATCAGTAGCAGACCTGCCCTGAAACAAATGTTAAAAGAAGTTCTGCAGAAAAAAAAATAAAATTACATGGATCAGAAACTCAAATCTACACAAAGAAATGGAGAACATCAGAAAAGGAATAAATGAAGGGAAAATGGAATATTGTATTTTCTTATTCAGAATTTTAAAACAACATTGCTAACTCACTTCAGTCGTGTCCAACTCTGTGTAACCCCATAGACAGCAGCCCACCAGGCTCCTCCATCCCTGGGATTCTCCTGGCAAGAACACTGGAGTGGGTTGCCATTTTCTTCTCCAATGCATGAAAGTGAAAAGTGAAAGTGAAGTCGCTCAGTCGTGTCCAACCCTCAGCGACCCCATGGACCCCATGGAGCCTTCCAGGCTCCTCCGTCCATGGGATTTTCCAGGCAGGAGTACTGGAGTGGGGTGCCATCGCCTTCTCCATTAAAACAACATAGGGAATATTTTATCATAAGGTACAAGCCCCTTCCATATTTGATTTGCACATATTTTCTTCCAGTCTGTGGGTTGTTCTATTTTACTTTCTTGGTTTTTACGTTTTGATGGGCAAACATTTTGAGTTTTTAAAAAATTTACAGGTATTTTAATAGAAAAATATATAATTGATAAAATAGCTATTTGGAAAAGATGAACTTGAATAAAAAATATGTATTTGTCACATACAGGGCTTAGGGTCACAGGGATAAAAGGAGTAAATACAACATGTGGTTACAAGAGACGCAGCCATATCAAAGTATCCATTCTCTGCCTCATTACAAACATGTGGCTTTACTATTTATACCACAAATCCCTACGGCTGACTTAACGTCATTGTCCTACCAGTTAACAGGAGGTTTGACCCAGTTAAAGTGTTAATCTTCTTAAGCTGATCACAAGGAATAGCGTTAATAATGCCTATTTGGGACACCACTAAGCTGATGCCATGAGGACAGATGAAGTCCACTGAGACTTTCTTCTTATTTTCTTCTTAAAATCTTAACTCCATCACATCAGGAATCTTTTAAGTATTCATTAGGACAACTTGTGAGAAGGCTTTGTACAAAGTGAAAAAAAAAAACAAACCCCAACATTTCCCCATCTAGATTTATAAATTAATTCATCCAAGGTTTTTAGTTGTTGCTGTCCTAAGTTATTTGAAAATTTATCTAAAACAGAAAAACATCTATTACAAGTGAATACCTAACCACTATAAAACATTTCAAGCCCAATTTATAAAAGCTTCTAGAGAGACAATGTTATTTAATTTTTTAAGGAGTAACAAACCAATGTTTCAATTACTTCATTTATTTTCAAAAGAGAATATATACTTAAGAATTTGAACACTGAAAATAAAGGGAAGTGGGTGTTCAAAAAAACACATTTTGAAAGCTAGCCTTTAAAATTGTTTTTCCTCAGAAGAATCGTTTTGAAAAAGAAGGAGCAATATTGCAGCACACTTTTTCACGGTACTTGGGGAATATAGCTGGAGGAGGAAATGGCTACCCACTCCAGTGCTCTTGCCTGGAAAATTCCATGGACAGAGGAGTCTGGTGGGCTGCAGTCCACAGCCTCGCAGAGTCAGAAATGACTGTGCCACTGAGCACACACACAGAGAATGTAGAACTAAGCCATATGTGCATGCTCAAAGAACCCAGCCGATGTTAGCTAAAGCTACATAAAACCACACAAAAAGCCAGCAGTTAGAGGAGAAGTTGACTACCTAGAGATGCTCTTATCTAGAACAAGCACCTTATGCCCTGAAAATAAAAATCAGACTCGAATTTTAACTAAGGAACTATTAAAATGATTCCATCAATAATTTATACACTAAGATGTTGAATGAAATATTTTAACAGTGAACATTTGGTGTTGCATGGTTAATAAGGAAAAAGCATATTTGGATATGTTGCAAAATGAAATTCTACATTGCCTTGTTTTTACCTCTTCAAATAGTTATTCATAAATCATTATACTCAGTTAAACTGACCACCAGTTTCTAAAATCACAATTATTAGAGCTATTATTCTGGGATAATCTTTGGGTGTTTCCTGACCTGGAGATTAAATATTTGTTCAGAAGACTCTTGAGAGTCCCTTAGACTACCAAGAGATCGACCCAGTCCATCCTAAAGGAGATCAACCCTGAATATTCACTGGAAGGACTGATGCTGAAGCTGAAGCACTAACACTTTGGCCACCTGGTGTGAAGAGGCAACTCACTGCAACAGACCCTGATGCTGGGAAAGATTGAAGGCAAAAAGAGAAGGGGGCTGCAGGGGATACCCAATTTATAAAAGCTTCTAGAGAGACAATGTTATTTAATTTTTTAAGGAGTAACAAACCAATGTTTCAATTACTTCATTTATTTTCAAAAGAGAATATATACTTAAGAATTTGAACACTGAAAATAAAGGGAAGTGGGTGTTCAAAAAAACACATTTTGAAAGCTAGCCTTTAAAATTGTTTTTCCTCAGAAGAATCGTTTTGAAAAAGAAGGAGCAATATTGCAGCACACTTTTTCACGGTACTTGGGGAATATAGCTGGAGGAGGAAATGGCTACCCACTCCAGTGCTCTTGCCTGGAAAATTCCATGGACAGAGGAGTCTGGTGGGCTGCAGTCCACAGCCTCGCAGAGTCAGAAATGACTGTGCCACTGAGCACACACACAGAGAATGTAGAACTAAGCCATATGTGCATGCTCAAAGAACCCAGCCGATGTTAGCTAAAGCTACATAAAACCACACAAAAAGCCAGCAGTTAGAGGAGAAGTTGACTACCTAGAGATGCTCTTATCTAGAACAAGCACCTTATGCCCTGAAAATAAAAATCAGACTCGAATTTTAACTAAGGAACTATTAAAATGATTCCATCAATAATTTATACACTAAGATGTTGAATGAAATATTTTAACAGTGAACATTTGGTGTTGCATGGTTAATAAGGAAAAAGCATATTTGGATATGTTGCAAAATGAAATTCTACATTGCCTTGTTTTTACCTCTTCAAATAGTTATTCATAAATCATTATACTCAGTTAAACTGACCACCAGTTTCTAAAATCACAATTATTAGAGCTATTATTCTGGGATAATCTTTGGGTGTTTCCTGACCTGGAGATTAAATATTTGTTCAGAAGACTCTTGAGAGTCCCTTAGACTACCAAGAGATCGACCCAGTCCATCCTAAAGGAGATCAACCCTGAATATTCACTGGAAGGACTGATGCTGAAGCTGAAGCACTAACACTTTGGCCACCTGGTGTGAAGAGGCAACTCACTGCAACAGACCCTGATGCTGGGAAAGATTGAAGGCAAAAAGAGAAGGGGGGTGCAGGGGATGAGATGGTTGGATAGCATCACCAACTCAATAAACATGAATCTGAGCAAACTCTGGGAGATAGTGAAGGACAGAGGAGCCTGGCCTGCTGCAGTCCATCAGGTTGCAAAGAGTCAGACACAACTTAGCAACTGAACCACAGCAACAACAGAGAGGCAAGCTGGAATGTCCTAGGGTATGCCTTTAAACATCCATATTTTGAGAGGACGCCTTTTGTCTGCCCAACATTACTGAGTATTTGATGAGCAAAGTCCATGTTGAGCAGGAGTCTGGAGTCCCTTCCTCATTACTGTATCCAACAAACCGGGAAACACTGTGTGCCGATGGTGTCCATCTTGCTAGTTCTTGCTGAGGACTCACCAAAGTACCACGTGAAGCACTATGTACATATTCACATGATCAGTTCAGTTCCCTTCAGTCACTCAGTCGTGTCCGACTCTTTGTCTCCCATGAACTGCAGCACGCCAGCCCTTCCTGTCCATCACCAACTCCCGGAGATTGCTCAAACTCATGTCCATTGAGTCAGTGATGCCATCTAACCATCTCATCCTCTGTTGTCCCCTTCTCCTCCTGCCTTCAACCTTTCCCAGCATCAGGGTCTTTTCAAATGAGTCAGCTCTTCACATCAGGTGGCCAAAGTATTGGAGTTTCAGCTTTAGCATCAGTCCTTCAATGAACACCCAGGACTGATCTCCTTTAGGATGGACTGGTTGGATCTCCTTGCAGTCCAAGGGACTCTCAAGAGTCTTCTCCAACACCACAGGTCAAAAGCATCAATTCTTCAGCGTTCAGCTTTCTTTATAGTCCAACTCTCACATCCATACACGACCACTGGAAAAACCATATCCTTGACTAGACGGACCTTTGTTGGCAAAGTGATGTCTCTACTTTTTAATATGCTTTTTAATATTCACACAATAAGCCTGTGTGAATCAGAATTAGGGATTGTTCTTCACTGTATTTCACAGAGGATTCTGACGCACAGAAAGAATCAGAAGCTTTCTAAAGGAGATGTATGTATCTAGTAAATGGTTATGTCTGTCCGCTTTTTGCCTTTGGACCCCAACTCTTAACAATCATGCCTTAATATCTTTCTATTTAAAAAATGAAGTGTTTTCCAAGTGAATACAAGTCTGCAATCCTTTATATGAAACCAAGAGACAGAAGCCGACTCCATGCTGAGGATTTTTCTATTCTATAAAGATAACACAGTTGACCCAGTAATCAGCCACCTTACTATTTCTGAGTGTATGAATGAGGGTTATACTTACCCCAGCTCTGCTTAGGTTACATTTTACTATCCTATTAATTGGGACCACAATTCCACCAAAACCCAAAGATTGAAATTCAGAACATTTTGTGCTTGAGAATTACAAAGAAGGATGTGTGGATGTGTTTTTCAGGTCAGAGCTAGTGCTAACTTGGTTGCGTTGAGTTCATCTTGAAGCCCCAGACACATTACCCGATACCTGCTAACTATTGCAGTTGACTCTTCCTGCAAACCAGGAGCTCTCTCTAGAGAGGCTCCTGTACACAATCTCCAATCAGAGGTCTGAAGCCTGCATAACATGAATTCAATGCAAAAACATCTCATTATCAATTGATCTTTTTAAAGTAACATCTTCAAATGTATTTTTTAAAAACTGCTTAGAAGGAAAGAAAGTTACTTACATTTTTACATATAAAGAATTACTCTCATCTAAATCTAGAACTATATTCACAATCTTTAAAAATGGAGGTAAGGTACACTAAATTGTTAGCAAGGTGTTATGAACGATTTCTCATTTTCCCCTTTATATTTTTTTCAGGTTTCTATACACTTTATCACCATTTACTCCACAAACAGTGCATAAACACCAATTCTGTGTTGCCTGTTGCTCAGCGAACTTTTGATCGAATGAATACTGTGTGCTTGGGATACAATTCAAAGTTTCTGATTTCCTGAAGCCCACAGCCTAATAGAAAGCCAAGAATAAATTTCCTTTAGAAAACATACAGGGAAAAAAAGCAAATAGCATTTTAAAATTGATACACTATAATCTCACTGAACTAGTTACATTAGGAGGAAAGTGCAGACAAAATATGAATGAGTTTAAATTTATATGTTCCTTAGAACTTAGATTTTTGTAATTTTGCGATGTTCGACTATCTCTCCTAATACTACTAAGGAAATGAGGTTAAAAAAAAATACTAAACATTTTAAGTGAAACTTGTAAAAACTTTAGTATATTCTAGGAATCAAAAACCATTGGGCTGTAAAGGTGCTTAAAATTTACTTTTTGTTATTGATTTATCTCGTTTCATTATTAATTTCCTTTCCAAACTTCTTTTTTCAATTGTGCAGGTATAGATTTACCACCGAACGCCTGAGGCAACGCAGTTCTCAAAAGAACAAATTCCCAGTTAGTGTGGAATTCAGCTTTGTGGTCTGCCTGCGGGCCTGTGCTCACTCGTTCAGTCGTGTCCGACTCTTTGCGACCCCATGGACTGAGCCCACCGGGCTCCTCTGTCCGTGGGATTCTCCAGGCCAGAGTGCTCGGACAGGTTGCCATTTCCTCCTCCAGGGGATCCTCCTGATCCAGGGATCAAACCTGCGTCTCCTGCGGCTCCTGTGTCAGCAAAAGGCTTCTTCACCGCTGAGCCGCCCGGGAAGGCCGTGAGGGATGCACTGGATGAACCGGGCTGTGCCTCCGGGGGCGCCTCCCTGCAGGAGCCCTGAGAGTGCAGCAGGCGGCAGGCGTCCTCTGCAGCGGGAGCAGCCGCGGTGTCCCTGCAACGGCCGCGCCAGCAGTCTCCCTAGGAACCGTCCCTTTGCCCGAAACTGACATACAGCCTTTCTGTTTATAGTTTCACAATATTGCATTGAAAACATCAGTCAAAAATCCATCTTTGATTTCAAACACACAAAAAAGCACTTACAGTGACTGGTCATCCTTCTCGCGGAGCCGACCGCTTGTTCAGCCTGCGGTGAACGGCACAGCGGGTACGACGGCCGCACACGACAGACTGGCTGGAAAGCGTGGACACCGTTTCTTTTTCCTGAGCAATTATTATATGCCAGAAATGATTCTAATATTACAGATGATTATTGAGCCTACAGTTAATTTAGTGGTATCTAATTTAATTTTCTGTTTCTGCTTTATTCACTATGCCAAAGCCTTTGACTGTGTGGATCACAACCAACTGTGGAAAATTATGAGAGATGGGAATACCAGAGCACCTGACCTGCCTCTTGAGAAATCTGTATGCAGGTCAGGAAGCAACAGTTAGAACTGGACATGGAACAACAGACTGGTTCCAAATAGGAAAAGGAGTACATATTGTCACCCTGCTTATTTAACTTCTATGCAGAGTTCATCATGAGAAACGCTGGGCTGGAAGAAGCACAAGCTGGAATCAAGACTGCCGGGAGAAATAGCAATAACCTCAGATATGCAGATGACACCACCCTTATGGCAGAAAGTGAAGAGGAACTAAAATGCCTCTTGATGAAAGTGAAAGTGGAGAGTGAAAAAGTTGGCTTAAAGCTCAACATTCAGAAACTGAAGCTTATGGCATCTGGTCCCATCACTTCATAGGAAAAAGATGGGGAAACAGTGGAAACAGTATCAGACTTTATTTTGTGGGCTCCAAAATCACTTTAGATGGTGACTGCAGCCATGAAATTAAAAGACACTTACTCTTTAGAAGGAAAGTTATGACCAACCTAGACAGCATATTCAAAAGCAGAGACATTACTTTGCCAACAAAGGTCCGTCTAGTCAAGGATATGGTTTTTCCAGTGGCCATGTATGGATGTGAGAGTTGGACTGTGAAGAAAGCTGAGCACCAAAGAATTGATGCTTTTGGACTATGGTGTTGGAGAAGACTCTTGAGAGTCCCTTGGACTGCAAGGAGATCCAACCAATCCATTCTAAAAGAGATCAGTTCTGGGTGTTCTTTGGAAGGACTGATGCTAAAGCTGAAACTCCAATACTTGGGCCACTTCATGTGACGAGTTGACTCATTGGAAAAGACTCTGATGCTGGGAGGGATTGGGGGCAGGAGGAGAAGGGGAATGACAGAGGATGAGATGGCTGGATGGCATCACTGACTCGATGGACGTGAGTTTGAGTGAACTCCGGGAGTTGGTGATGGACAGGGAGGCCTGGTGTGCTGCGATTCATGGGGTCGCAAAGAGTCGGACACGACTGAGTGACTGAACTGAACTAAATTTAATTTTATTAATGTATTTAACTTTATTATAGAGCACACATATTATAAACTCTTTTTTATAGTCATGGAAACTGAGATACAGAAAGCTTAAATAGATTTCCCAAATTATATAGCTAATAAATTTTGGATCTGGGATTATATTCTAAAAAGAATGATCTAAGTTAATTATTTACTTAATTTGTAAATTAGTTGAAAAGAATAAAAGACAAAAAATTAAAATGAGTTTAGTGAAATCACTTGAGGACTGCCCGCCTATCACTACTAGAACTTTCCCTAGATCTTCTTTTCTTGTTTCCCAAGATGATCAGAACTTCAGATAGACTTAACACTGTTACAAATCTCCAAAAGACCACGATAGATAGCAGAATGCCAATTTACTAATTCAAAGAAAAATCCAATTGTCAAATGAACGGTGAATACTTGGTGAGGGAAGACAAGCAAACATTCCCTTTGTCGCCATGTAAAAATCAAACTTCAGGCAAAATCTGGTCATAATCGGAAGGTACGTGATGACTATGCCATGGAAAACTGCTCTGGAAAGTTTTGCTGGACTCAGTGGGTCGTGTGCACTGGGAAGTCCACTCGCTGAGTCTTTCAGCAGATCACAGAGAAGCCACGGCTCTGTTCACGTAGCAGACGAGCATTGCGAGCTGAGCCTCAGATGCATTCGCTGCAGCTAAGGTTTATTTATTAATTCAATCATTGCTCAAGCTCGAACAGTATGCCGGAACCTGGGGCCACAGGGGTGAACTGGACACACTGATCTGATAAAGATATAGCCTGGTGTCTGACAAGAACAACAATGAACTCCTTCTATAATACAGATGTTTTACTTAGTTAATAACCACTTGTATAAAAGATGGTGTGCTAAATGCTTTGCAAATATTAAATGGTTTTATCACAAGTATCCCCCCCAGCAGCGTTAAAGAAAAAAAATTATTCACAATACTTGTTAAAGCAGTGAGACAGACTTTATCCAGAGAGCTTACTACAGTGGGGTTTTGAAATAAAAAATCAGGCTTGGTTTTGAATATGACAAAAGAATATGGGGATTTACAGCCAAGGATGAGAAGTGGTTGGGGGAGCGTGCTGTGCTCAGTCGTGTCCGACTCTTTGCTAGTGGCTGCAAAATTACTAAGAGGTTAGAACAATGCTTTCTGAGCAACCAGGCGGTGCTACTGGTAAGGACTGCAGGAGATGTGAGGGACATGGTTCAACCTCTGGGTCGAGAAGATCCCCTAAAGTAGGAAATGGAAACCCACTCCAGTATTCTTGCTGTAAAATCCTATGGACAGAGGAGCCTGGCAGGCTATGGTCCATGGGTCACAAAGAGTTGGACACGACTGAGCACACACATACACACACACACCCACACACACCCCCTAATTGGTGAAGGCAGGCCAAGGTGATTAGATATTTAGATGTCACTTGAGGGATGAGGAGTTCTGTCCGATGTTGAGATCATATACCAAGGGTAGGAGATTCTGGCTAAACTGACTTAGCAGGAATCTTGCCAAAACTGGACCCCACAAGGATGAAAACTGAAGCTCTAGTTTGGACCAAGTTGAGCACAGGACTCAGAAGAGCTCGAAAGTTTGGTCCAGAAGATAATCTGTTTCAGTGAGGAAACCAAGGCAACGTGTGGTTAAGTGACTGTCAGTTACAAACATCATACAGCCAGTGTGGAGTCAGGCCAAACAATCACTATCTATGCTGCCTTAAGAACAGAACTGGTGGCTCAGTGGTGAAAAAGCTGCCTGCAACGCAGGAGACGCAGGTTCGATCCCTGGTCCAGGAAGATCCAGAAAGATCCCACATGCCTCGGAGCAACGAAGCCCATGCCCCAGAGCCCAGGAGCCACGTGATATGCGCCCACATGATGCAGCTGCTGAGGCCCGCACGCCTGGAGCCCGCGCTTCACACCAAGAGGCGCCCCGGCGGTGAGAAGCCCGTGCACCACAAGGAAGAGCAGCCCCAGCTCACGGCAACCAACGAAAGCCCGCACAGCCACAAAGGCCCAGCACAGCCACAATAAGTAAAATCTTTAAAAAAGACTAAAACTGGATACTATCTTGCTTTCACCCAACACACCCACACACACACACACACACACACACACACACACACGACACTGTATCATTTTTATATAAATGATGGCTCAGTTGGTAAAGAATCCGCCTGCAGTGCAGGAGTCCCCAGTTTGATTCCTGGGTCAGGAAGATCCCCTGGAGAAGGGAAAGGCTACCCTCTCCAGGATTCTCCAGGACTGTATAGTCCATGGAGTCACGAAGAGTTGGACATGACTGAGCGACTTTCACTTTCACAAAGCCCTTTAACTCAGATTTCCTCTCTGGGCAGTAGTTGGCATGGAACTGCCAGTATTTCTCACAAATATGCTTTTCCTATGCTTCCTCTGCTTGCTGACATGTTCTGTATTAAATAAAAGAAATCAGTGACCTAATCTGGAGCAAGATGGTGCTTTTGCTACCCTGAGCAACAATATGTTAGTTTTATATGTTAAGTAAGCACTGTTAGTTGTGTACAAGTATCTTTTCACGGAATGTGTTCAATAGCAATATGCTTGGGTTTCGCTGATGGCTCAAGTGAGAAAGAATCTGCCTATAACGCAGGAGACGTAAAAAATGCAGGTTTGACCCCTAGGTTGGGAAAGTCCCCTGGAGGAGGAAATGGCAACCCACTTCAGTATTCTTGCCTGGAAAATCTCATAGACAAAGGAGCCTGGTAGGGCTACAGTCCAAGGGGCCACAAAGAGTCAGACGCAACCAAGCACAACAAGCATGAGCAATCTACTCGGATAAAAGGTTCACCTCCCAGACTTCCCCACAGCAACGGGTGGACGCGTGGCTGGGATCCCATCTATCTAGATGGGAAACTTTTGCAAGGAAAGCTGTTACTTACCTGCAAAGGTGATAAAGCCAGCTGGCACTTGACTTGCGCCCTTTTACCCCTTCCCTCTTCCTTCCCCCTGTTTAGAATGTGCATGCAACGGCAAGAGCTTCTGCAGCTCTGCTGAGACCAGTAGTGGGAGTCACAAGACTGTGGAGAGAAAACCAGAACTACAGACGCAATGGAGATCCACAACGGAATCACAGAGCTATTTTTTAATGGATTTCTTTTCCATCCCACATGCTATATGAGAAAAATAAATGCTCGTTTAGTTAATCCCTCTAGTAGAGTTTGTATCTCATGCACTTGAAAACAATCATAAGTGATAAACAGACTTTCAAAGGGAAGTTATTGATGTTATTTTCTCATACTCAGTGAATATCTGACTGTAACTATTAAATATTTATAGTAAATATTATCATTGACAAAACTTTACTGAATAAAGTAGGAGGTACATATTCTAAGCAATAACATCCAGAACAAGATTACTCAGAAGTTGCTTTTCCAGCTGTTTCTACCACTCTTCCTTCCTCTTGTTATTTTCCTGCTTATTACATATTTATCAGACGGTCGTTAGAGAAACAAAAGTTGCATTTTGAATCGTCTTGTTTATACTATTGGTCTCTTATTTGAAACAAAGGTGACCCTAGGGATAAGAATGGAGGTGGTAGAAGCTGGTCTGAGACAGCTATGGAATAAATGCAGATTGTGCAGCTTAACTTCAGATATAATATGATCTGAATTCAGAGAACTTGAAATGGTACTTAAATTCAAGTATGTTCTCAGTTTGCTGAAAACACACTCATTGCTTTCCAAGCATCTTTGGCTCAAAACCAGCCACTTCCAGAAATGCAATCTTCATGTGTAAGTGGTTTTGCAGGAATGATCAAGGAAAAAAGATCAAAAAATCTGACGGTCTAGATTATCTGGGGAAGAGGCAGCAGGAGAAACAGCCGCTGGCGTATAATTTCGCTTTTGAGAAACAGAAAACGTAGAGGGAAAAAATGTAGATGCTAAGGACCCTGAAGCACCTCAGAAGGAGAAAAATAGTTTAGGCTGCTCCGCTGCCATAACAAGCGGCAGAGTTCTCGGTTTTGCTTGCAGGCTGAGGTCTGCGGAAAATAAATGTCTGCGGCTGAGGGCAGCTAGAGATAGCCAACATCCGGAAGCGCGACTACACCCTAAGGTGCTCTGGGAGTCATCTTACTGACGGGAAGAGAGAAAGGAGCAGAGAAGAAATTTCAGCAGCAGGGAGGCACAGCAGGGACTTGGAGCTCAGTTGACTGTGAGGAGTGGAGCCCGTCCCTGAGCCGCAGCGGCGCCCGTTCAGGGCTTTTGTTAAAGAACAGGGCTCACTCAGCTTCTGCTGCAGTCTTAAAAGATCCTTTTAACGTGGACCTTTTTTTTTTTAAGTCTTGATTGAATTTGTTACAACATGGCTTCTGTTTTATGCTTTGATTTTTTAGCCATGAGGTACGCAGGATCTCAGCTCACTGATCAGGGATCGAACCCCCACCTCCTGCATTAGAAGGCAGAGTCTTAACCACTGGACCAGCAGAGAAGTCCCTGCTATAGAGTCTTTAACATCTAGGATACTAATCAGCCAGGGAAGCAGTTACATTTCCCCAAAGCTGAGCTGTATCCTCTTTCATTCTCTTCCACCGGCTTCATCCCCTTGCAGAGAGCACAGTGAGACCATCCTACCCAAGAAGGTTTGATGTTTATTCATTTTAAGAAAATGCTTTGAGTGAGTGATAGAGAAAAGTTAATACCAGACAATTCAAGACGATGAGTAAATTTATCTTCTTTTTAATAAATTAACTATGTATCACTCTACCAATGATAACCCAAAAAATGATTTGTTGGAGTTTCTGATTGTTTCTAACTCATGTCCTAGATTATTTCCAGAGTCTGGGGATTAACTTGGAACACCTGGTTTATTTGCTGTTCTAGAAAGCAAAATTTAAATGGTCGTAAGGTGAGACTATCTTCCCTGGTGGCTCAAATGGTAAAGCGTCTGCCTGCAATGCAAGAGACCAGGGTTCGATCCGTAGGTTGGGAAGATCCTCTGGAGAAGGAAATGGCAACCCACTCCAGTATTCTTGCCTGGAAAATCCCATAGACGGAACAGCCTGGTAGGCTACAGTCCACGGGGTCGAAAAGACTCAGACACGACTGAGCGACTTTGCTCTCACTTCTCAAGGTGAGACTGAGTCACTGCAAAGCAGTGAGGTTCCTGATGAATCGAGCAGCTATTCGGTTGCTTTTATTCAGTCTCACAGAATTGATGGTGCCTTCAATGCCCCAAAGCACTACTGCAGGTGCTGATCCGTGCAGAGAAGTGTGCGAGACACAGACCCCGCCCTCGCGGTGTGCAAGATGTGCTAGATGGGAGAATAGACACGCGCAGCAGGGACGGTAAGGTCTGTAATGCCCGCACCAGTAGAAAATCATCTGGGGAAGACAGTGAGGAATATTTCAGCTACGAGATAAAGGAAGACTGTGAATACCGTGCATGAATTTGACTTTTGCGGCTCTTCAGAATCTAGCTACGATGACATGGGGACAAGCGAGAAGAAACAGTGAGCTCAGACACTGTAACTGGAGAGTGTATTGCTTCTGTAGAGAAGGGTAGGCATACGTCTGGAAGTCAGAAAGGGCAATTGTGTGGTGTGATCGTCTTTCTCATTATCCACTCGTGCCCAGATTGGTGTTATGAAGTTTACATATCAACTCACTTCCACTCACTTTATCATTTTTGCTAAAATTGATTCATTTTTTCTTAACAAGTCTTTACATTTTACTTTAAAAAATTAAAAACAAGCAAAAAAAAAAACATCATTTGACACAAATAGAAAGTAGACATAAAATTTAACTGAAAATAAAGCAGTGTAGTTAACCTCTCCCAGGCAGGCCTTTTTGATTGCTTGAAGCCTCTATTAATGTTTAAAAATGGAGATTAATGAATGGGAAGCGGGGATTGATATTTACTAGAACCAAACCGCAACTTTTCCTCCAACACAACATAGGAGAAAGAACTCAAAGGAAAGAAAATGAGTCACTGAAGCCCATCTGATGTCATGTCTGAGCTCCACAAAAATGCAGCTCCCGTTTACCAAGGAAGTGAGAGGTACACCAAGAAAATCAGCCTACAGAGAGGAGCAGGCTTAGATTCAAATTACAGCTCTATAGTAAAATAACTCACAGTTTAGTGTGTTAGACTCTCCTGAAAAATGCCTCTGAGAGACAGAGAGAGAGACGTAAGGGGTGTGTGTGTGTGTGTGTGTGTGTGTGTGTGTGTGTGCTCATGCTCAGTCCTGCCCAACTCTTTGGAGACTCCATGGACTATATCCCTCCAGGACCCTCTGTCCATGGAATTTTCCAGGCAAGAATACAGGGGTGGGTTGCCATTTCTTTCTCCAGGGAATCTTCCCGACCCAGAGCCTGAACACGCATCTATTGTGTCCCCTGCACTGCCAGGCAGGTTCTTTACCAACTGAGCAACCATCTGGTGTGTGTGTATATATATATATATGGTTGACCCTTGAACACGGATTTGAACAACCAGGGTACACTTATACGTGTATTTTTTCCAATAATAAATACCACAGTACCTCACAGTCCCAGGGTATATTCCTGGATGTGGAACTTTCAAATACAGAGGAGCCACGTGTGTCAAGGAACCAAGTAAACCATCTATTTATTTTAAGAGAGACATGGACAGCAGAAAAAAAACAAAAGAGATTGGCATATACTTAGCAATCAATATGATATTGCAATCATAAAATAGAAGTTGGGTATAAGTTTGGGAAAAAATGATTGAACTTTAGGCCAGATATGGCTAAAAGCACATCTTTCTGAGAAAATAAAAGTACATCAGAACACGAATGTAGTATCAGAAACATAAGAAAAACAACAAAAATGATCTTGGTTAATGCTAAAGGAAGACAAAATGTCAACTGAATTCCAGTCTTAAAAAGATTGAAATGTAAGTGCTAAGCAATATGTGTGGCTCTCTCTCTATATGTACATGCTAGATATATACATATATACGATGCATGCATGGCGCGTCATAAATACTCAGACAACAATCAACAAATGAACGTTGCTAAAATGCGTGTGTGCTAAGTCGCTTCAGTTGTGTCAGATTCTGTGCTACCCCATGGACTGTAGCCCGCCAGGCTTCTCTGTCCATGGGGTTCTCCAGGCAAGAATATTGGAGTGGGCTGCCATGCCCTCCTCCAGGGGATCTTCCGGACCCAGGGATCGAACCTGTGGGTCTTACCACTAGTACCACCTGAGAAGCCAATATGTATAAATTGCATGACCTATTTCAAAATCTTCATAGGTCATAACATTTTTATCAAAAATCTGAAGCAATGTCCCATGATTTTTCAGGTGAAAAGAGAACAGTCCAAATAGCCAGCTGCCACCTAGACACCTTATCAAACAATAAGTTGCTTCTTGGGTGTTCCCCAGATATTTTACTGATTTCTTTTTTTTGTTGTTTGGTAAAAGGGCTAAGCACTTGAGTATTCCAGCAACAGAGCATAAATGTCTGCTGCTTACAGTCAAGACTCAATTATCCATATGCAAATAATTTTTGCTGTGTTTGTTATCCCAGGCTGCCATTATCCTTCTGCCAAGCAGAGTTTTCTAGGCCAATTTCCCCCACTGCTGATTGGGATATACTTAGGAAATTCACAGTTGTTTCAGCATAAGCCTCAACAAACCATAATTAGGTGAGTTTGCTGAAACAAAACACAGTCGAACGGAATAATGCATTCCAAGACCAAATATCAATTAGAGTGGATGACATAAGCCTCTGGGCTGCTGTCCGTTGGCATGGGTAGATGAAAACTGCACTTTGTCTTCATTTTATACGCAAGTCTGCATGAAAATAGATGAAGAAAGCACCTGATTCTCACATCAACCCTTCCCACTCTAAGTACTCAGGTAGAAAAGATAGTTAAGAAAGCATTTGTACATCCAGAGGGAAGTGTCTCTGTCTGTGATGTTAGTAAACCTGATTTGCCATTCTTATCTTTCCTTGTCATCTAATTAAGGAAATCAGACCATTCTTGACTTCTGTTCTCCATCACCTCTTTCCCAGTGGAAATGAAAGCAAAAGAGGATGCATCCTACTGTTGTAACAAGTTAATCCAGCAATTGGCTTGTCCATCTCATGATTCTAATTGAAGACAAGTTGATGATACTCTTAATTAGAAGAGTGCATAGTACTCTAATTTTAGCAACTTTCCATTTGTTGATTATTGTCTGAATATTTTCCATGTGCCAGTCACTTTGCTAAGTACTGGTAAAATGAACTGTTACAAAATACTTAAAACAACACGGTAAGGTAGGAACTGTAGATATTGTCACTTTATAAATGAGGAAACAGACTTGAAAATGTTGTCTTTTGCCCAGACAGTGCTAACGTCAGCAGCATGACTTGATCTCTGGAATGCCTGATTCCAACAGGCAAGTGTTGTCTTAGTTACAAGCCAGAAGCATTCACTAGGCTCAGGAACAGTTAAACTAGAAGCTCTCATCCTCAAATGTGATCAAAGGCTTGGAGTCTTCACAAAGCAAAGGAACAGAAGCTGGAAATCATCCAGTGGCTGGAGGACAGCGAGGTAAAGGCCAGGAGGTAAAGGTCACATACGCCTCCGTGCAGGTTTCTGCAGTGACTGTGTCAAGGATGCTGCTGAATTTTGTTGTCTTTTCTAGTTTATTTAGTCCAAAAAGGTCATTTCAACCTCAATGTCTTCTTGACGGTGACACACAGATTTTTATCAGAATTTCCAAATGGGTTGACTGACAGAAGCCTGAGAAGGTCAATGGCAATGAGTCAAAGGCTCTGACCAGACTGGAACTGTGATTGCATTCGGCTCACTGCTCTTTGCTCGTTCACTAATAACTGCGGTTTGTTCAACATTGTGGTTCATTAGACAAAATCCCTTGAGTTAGGCCGAAGACCAAAACACTCCATGACACTCTACACCGCTTCCCATCCACTGTCCGCTCCAATCAAGTTTCGGTGAAATAGAAGCATCGGGAAAGCAGGAAATTGTATTCTATGTAAAAAAGAATCTCACGTGTTAAGTTCCTTTTAAAGGTGCTGACATATGTGCCAGGTGCTGCATAACAAGGGGCCAGAGAGGCTTTCTGCTCACGCGATGGTCACGTTCCAAAGAGCATCCCTTGTGTGTGTTCAGGCCTCTTCGCTCCTTCCGGTTGCTGAAGACTAACTACCCTTAGAGCAGACCCTGCTCTGCCTCTCCGAGTCCACGTGGTTTGGGTAGGTCTCTTCCAACCAGAGCTGCCAAGGAGGTTAATGAAGGGTAAAGAACATGACCCAGCCGGCCAGTCAGCATCGTCCATCCCACCAGTCATGCTAATGGGTTCCGAGACATGTGACTCAAGTGAGGCAAATGAGGGCCCAATTTTTGGGATTGTCCATGGAATTTAAAAAACTATGATCATGGCATCCCGTCCCATCACTTCATGGCAAATAAAATGGGAAAATAGTGGAAGCAGTGGCAGATTTTATTTTCTTGGGCTCCAAAATCACTGCAAACAATGCCTGCAGCCATAAAATTTAAAGACGCTTGCTCTCTGAAAGGAAAGCTATGACAAACCTAGACAGCATATTAAAAAGCAGAGACATCACTTTGTCGACAAAGGTCTTTATAGTCAAAGATCCGGTTTTTCCAGTAGTCGTGTATGGATGTGAGAGCTGGACCGCAAAGAAGGCTGAGCACAAAGGAATTGATGCTTTTGAACTGTGGTGCTGCAGAAGACTCTTGACTGTCCCTTGGACCACAAGGAGATCAAACCAGTAAATCCTAAAGGAACTCAACCCTGTACATCCATTGGAAGGACCAGTGCTGTAGCCGCAGTCCTTTGGCCACCTGATGCGAAGAGCCGACTCATTGGAATAGACCCTGATGCTGGGAAAGGCTGAGGGCAAAAGGAGAAGGGGTGGCAGGGCATGAGATGGTTGGATGGCATCACCGGCTCAGTGGACATGAGTTTGATGAAACTCTGAGAAATAACGGAAGACAGAAAAGCCTGGAGTGCTGCAGTCCCTGGGTCACAAAGAGTCAGACACGACTTAATGACTGCACACCAGCCACAGCAGTGGGGAGAGCAGCTGCTTGACAGGGTGGTGGGAAGTATTTCTGGAGCAACTGGTAGCCATCTTGCCCCTGTGTGGAAAAAGACTCCCGGAAGAAAGAAGAGGCCAACCCGCACACACACAGCAAAGCAGGAAGATTTCTGTGATGTTATTCGAGTTCATAGAGTCAGCTGAAGGTCTGTCTACCCCTGGGTCTTGTACATTGTAAGAGATGATGAATTTCCCTTTTGTTTTTCCTTTCTTCTTCTTGGTCTGGGTTAAGGAAGGGTCGGTTCAGCTGCAAGCAGAAGAGTTCTGAATAATCCTTCCCCAAGAATAATTTTACCTCTTTCTCTTTAAAAAATATTTCCAAAATGAAGAGTTCTACTTTCCTGCCTTAATAAATGCAGGCATCATAAGCTTTCCTTTCCATGTTGAAGTCTTATGCAAATTATCAGTTCTCAGTATTATAGATGGAGGAGGAGATTGACTCTAATTATTTTTGGCTCTGAAGCTATCCTGAAAGTGATGGATTTTGAACTAAATAGCTGGCATCCATTTATTTCTAGTCTAAAGAGTTGACTCATTAGAAAAGACCATGATGCTGGGAAAGATTGAAGGCAAGAGAGAAGGGGACAACAGAGGATGAGATGGTTGGATGGCATCACCAACTCAATGAACATGAGTTGGAACAAGCTCCAGGAGACAGTGAAGGACAGGGAAGCCCGGGTTGCAAAGAGCTGGACATGACTAAGCAACTGAAGAACGACAATTCTAGAAGGCAATTTTAGATGTTTCCGTATTTTTGACCCATAGATTCCAATAACTCATTAGCATTAGTTTTTAATGGTAATGAGATATTGGTACATATCAATAAACCATGAATATTTATGTACATTGTAATTTCTTTTCAACTTTCTGCTAACTTATTAATGTTCCATTGTATATAACAGCACCATTTTGTGAAATAAGATGTAACCAAAATATAACTAAAGGTATCAGAGTGTGTCTGAAAGTATATCTGAAAGTATCAGAATGTACTCTATATAGTATGGTGAATGTTATTTCTTATACTAGTGCTTTCTATACATAAAGACATAAGATATACATACACGCATGTATAAATATATATACACGTGTATATAATCCCTTATTAGTTTCTAATTCTGCACTAGTAACTTATTCCCTGCTGCTGCTGCTTAATCACTTCAGTCATGTCTGACTCTTTGTGACCCAATGGACTGTAGCCCACCAAGCTCCTCTTTCCATGGGATTCTCCAGGCAAGAGTACTGGAGTGGGTTGCCATGCCCTCATCCAGGGGATTTTCCCAGTCCAGGGATCAAACCCAGGTCTCCTGCATTGCAGGCAGATTCTTTACCACTGAGCCACCAGGGAGGTCCACCAACTTTTTCCCTAGCTCACCACATACTTAAAAAAATCATCATTGGTATTTTATTTTGTATTTTTTGTCCCTTGCTACCTAAATGGTAGAATGAATTTGATCAGCACAGCTCATCAAATTCCCTGAAGAAAACACATGGATCTTAATTGTCTGAAAGTACATTGCAGTATCGAAGCAAGATCAATAATTCAAAGCCCACATTCCCAAATCCATCCAAAGGCATATATACACACATATCTCCTATGTATCCGTTCCCCACTCCACCACTAAATATACCTTTTCCCTCAAGCCCTCAGGGAAAGGCTGCCCATAGAAAAACTAGTTCACAGCTTAACCAAAACACATGAACATGTCGGTCAGGAAACAAGCACCTCGTTAGTGAGGTTTGGGGAGACTGAAATGGAATCATAAATGAAAGAACAAAACCTTGCGCTTGAAAATCCACTTGAAATCTGGTTCCCGTCTCCAGCTAGGCTCCTGCTTCCGTGGTCTCCAAAAGCCAGACTTTCCTCTAGGATCTGTCAGACCCTAGTTAATACATTTTAACTGGACCTTTGTTGTTGTTTAGTTGTTAAATCCAGAGAAGGCAATGGCACCCCACTTAATACTCTTGCCTGGAGACTCCCATGGACGGAGGAGCCTGGTGGGCTGCAGTCCATGGGGTGGCTGAGAGTTGGACACGACTCAGTGACTTCACTTTCACTTTTCACTTTCATGCATTGGAGGAGGAAATGGCACCCCACTCCAGTGTTCTTGCCTGGAGGATCCCAGGGACGGGGAGCCTGGTGGGCTGCCGTCTATGGGGTAGCACAGAGTCGGACACGACTGAAGTGACTTAGCAGCAGCAGCAGCAGCAGCAGCGGCAGTCGTTGAATCATGTCTGACTCTTTGCAACCTCATGGGCTGTAGCCCCACAGGCTTCCCTGTCCATGGGGTTTCCCAGGCAAGAACACTGGAGTGAGTTGCCATTTCTTTCTTCGGGGGATCTTCCCAACCCAGGGATCAAACACACATCTCCCGCATGGGCAAGCAGAGTCTTTATGCCTGAGCCACCGGGGAAGCACTCCTGGATCTTTAGTAGAGGCCAAGATACAATGGAAACAGAAAAAAAAATATGAGTAAAGAAGGCTTTTTCTAAGACCAAACTATCTGGATTTAAATTCTAATCTGACACTCACCCCAAGTGAGATCTTAGGCAAAGTACTTAAGCTCAGGCGGTCTCAGGGGTCTCTTCTGTAAAGGGGGCACCAGCAGTGCCTTGTAATAAGGACAAAATGAGGGGCTCCAGGTAAAGTGTGTAATCTTAACAGCTGCTATATAGAAAGGGTCAATGTGTATTTGCTACTGTTCTTATTACCATAATATTTGCTATTATCATTCTTAACCTTTTCCTTCAATTCTGATTAATGTGAAGTATTACATCATCAACTGAGTATCATCTAATGATATCACAAAATGTTAGCTTCATTAAAATAGCCAAAGGAAGAATGCTTGGTCAGATTTTTGGACCTTTTAAACGTGGCTAGCATCGTTTCCACGTGTTCAGAGCAAGATCATTCTCTCTTGGAAATCACACCCAGTGAAAACACTAAGAAAATGATCTAAGTGTTTCCCTTGTGGTCCAGGGTAAAGACTCTGCCTGCCAGTGCAGGAAACGCGGGTTCAGTCCCTGGTCCAGGGAGATCCCATTGTCTTGGAGCAACTAAGCCCGCGCGTCACACCTACTGAGCCTGCGCTCTGGAGCCTGAGAGCTGAAACCGCCGGAGGCAGGCGCCCTAGAGCCGGTGCTGGACACCAGGAGGCGCCGCCGAAACTCGAACCCTGCGCGCCGAGCTAGAGAGGACCCCACCTCGACCGGCTGGAGAAAAGGCCGCGCAGGGGCCAAGGCCGAGCATGGCCAATAAATAAATAAACACAGTTATTTTTTAAAAAGTGTTCTAAACTTTTCATCAATAACCTGCAGAATAGGTCTCAAAATCTATAACAAAAGAAACATTTCGAATAGTACAGCTTTTCCAGATTAAAACATAGATCTCATAATTTGTCCTTGTAATTTTGTCTTAAAATTTAAACGTCTAGTGTTTCACTTTCAGAGGACTGGAAGACTTAAGCTCCAGTTCTGTTCATACATATTTTGAGCGTTTGCTACGTGTGAGGCAATATGCTATTAGGGATACAAACAGGAAGAAGACACACTGCCTATTTTCTTAAAGATTATCCTTAATGCTGTATTCTCTACTGACTTCTGCTTTGATGGCTGATGACATAGACTCTGTCTACAGTTTCCCGTCTTTCAGAAAGTGTGACTTTAAGTAAACACCCGTATAATTTCAGCCATATAACAACAGTATAACATTGATTAATTCAAAAAGTGAACAGTTGCTTAGCTATATTTTCAGCAAAGCTTTAACAAGCACAAAACTAAACATGTTCTGTTATCAAAGCTTATCTTCTCAAAATCACGAAAGCCAAATGAACAAAAACATTTTTAATGTGCTCATTTGTTCTTATTAGATTCAAAGAAAAATAAAATGACATTTGAATTAAATTCTACTAAAAGGGGGGACATCTGTAGGTAATTTTTCCCATTATTTGATTTCACAGAAATAATGCAAAATTTGTTTCTGCTATTAGTTAAAAGTTTAAGTACTTATTTAAAAGCAAAACCTACATAGTTATTTTTCAGTGAGTCATTTGAACTGGCTGAGGGTTTCACTATCATGGGGCCAACCCACAATGTTACAGGAATAAAAATAACTGATGGCAAAACACATATGATTAAATACATCGCTTGATTCTAGCAAGGATCCGAAATCAGTTCTGCTTCAGTAATTCTGTGGGTAAATTGGAGAAGTTGAAATAGGGAGAAGTGGGGTATGGTCTTGGAGAAGGAAATGGCAACCCACTCCAGTGTTCTTGCCTGGAGAATCCCAGGGATGGGGGAGCCTGGTAGGCTTCCATCTGTGGGGTCGCACAGAGTCTGACATGACTGAAATGACTTAGCAGTAGCAGCAGCGGTATAGATTCAGACCATAGAACCTCGTATTTCAGACACTTCACTTTGCTCCCAAGACTTTGCCCTGAACCTGGGCTGAGTGTCCCTGAGAGGAGGGACGTCTCTCCTGTGCAGACTCGACAGGGGTCATCTCCCCTTGTCAAAGACCCTGCTCGACAGATCAGAATGGTGGCCACTTCTTTAGATGTTAATATGCCCAACAAATTCAGCCTTCATTTTTATTTAAAACAATCCATTGTTTTTGCTGTTACTATAGCTGGATTTTCTATACTCCTTAGCAAGGCTTGACCTTCCTTAGGTGCAGCCAGGAGCAATGGAGAGAATTAAGGTAGAAGTGGCCACGGTGCCAGGGGCTCAAAGCAGCTTAAAAAGCCGCTGAGACTCAGGCAGCACGTGACGCTGCAGGGTTCCACCAGCTGCAGCAGCGGAGGCGACACCTTCGGACAAGCCCTTGTGTTTACAGTCTTCCCTTCTGCGCTCTTCCCGTGCTCTGCACCCACGCTCCTTCTGAGGTTCTCCCAGCCCTCTTCCAAAGCAGCGTCAGCCAGAATACCCACTGCTCTGCCGCTGCTTAGCCGCTCAGTCGTGTCCGCCTCTTTGTGGTGCCATGGACTGTACGCCGCCGGGCTCCTCTGTCCATGGGTTTCCCAGGCACCACTGGAGTGGGCTGCCATGCCCTCCTCCAGGGGGGCTTCCCCACACAGGGACTGAACCCGGGTCTCTAACGCCTCCTGTATTGGCAGGTGGGTTCTTTACCACTGAGCCACCAGCCAAGCCAGCATTGCTCCACCTAACCACAGTTCACTTAACTTGCACATGACCGTCCTCTCGAGGGGACAGCGGAGAAGAGCCTGTAACCGAGGCCAGTCTGGAACAAGCTGCACAGTCTGAGCTTCCCTGGACCTTTTGTCCCCTTGGCTGAGCCTCTCTCTTGTCAGCACAAGACTGCGGTTACCCTGCTGCTAAGTCGCTGCTGCTGCTGCTGAGCCACTTCAGGCGTGTCCGCCTCTGTGCGACCCCATCAACGGCAGCCCACCAGGCTCCCCCGTCCCTGGGATTCTCCAGGCGAGAAGACTGGAGCGGGCACCATCGCCTTCTCCTCTGCAGCCTCTTCCTTCTCATCTTTCAGTTTTTCTCTCAGTGGTTGTCACATATCCTCTCCCCTAATGCCCCAATTTTTAATTCAACCAATTAATAAATAAAAATCCCTTAAGTATATTTAATCTCATAATTACAAAAAAATCTGTTGCCAGATAATTCAGTTGAGAACCACACAGGATGGAAACTGTCTTAAGAGCACCCTGTACTCCAACAATTACTTCTCACAGAAGCCCCGTGGGCAGTTAGTAATATTGCTCTTGTTTCCAGAACAAGAAAGAAAGGTCAAGGTCTCCCAGCTAGGAAGCTTTGGTGTTGAGATGCAAACACAAGCCTTTTCATGGAAAATCCACACCTTTAATTATCATACTTACATTCCACATGCTTAATTCCCCAATTCTCATTCAAAGGAAAATTATAAACAGCATTATTCACAAACAATAGGATCATGTGGAAGGAGAGCACTGGAGCGTGTTATTGCTGTTGTTCCGCTGCTCAGTCACGTCTGACTCTTTGCAGCGCCACGGACTGCAGCACGCCAGGCTTCCCTGTCCATCTCCAACTCCTGGACTTTGCTCAGATTCATGTCCATTGAGTTGGTGATGCCATCCAAGCATCTCATCGTCTGCTGTCCCCTCCCCTTCTGCCTTCAATTTTTTGTGTGAAAAAGCAAAAGCTACTCAGTCATGTCCAACCCTTTGTGACCCCATGGACTGTATCCCAGCAGGCTCCTCTGTCCATGGGACTCTCCAGGCAAGAATACTGGAGTGGGTTGCTATTCCCTTCTCCAGGGGATCTTCCCAACTCAGGGATGGAACCTGGGTCTCCTGCACTGAAGGCAGATTCTTTGCTGCCTGAGTCACCAGGGAAGCCCACAGGACTTCCCTGCTGGTCCAGGGGCAAGGACCCCATGCTCCCAATGCAGGAGGCACTGGTTCGATCCCTGATCGGGGAACTGGCTCCCCTGCTGCACTAAAGCTTCCGCATCATGTGCCACAGCAAAGACCGAGCCTGGCCAAATAAAAATGGACATTGGAAAATAAGTTCAGACAAGACAACGCCTGGACAGGTGGCCCGGAGGCTGCCAGGATCTGCTGCTCTGGGCACAGCCCCTATTCCTGCTCCCTCCACGTGGAGGCTCTTTCTCACCTTCTCACAGGATCGCTTCCACAGGACCTGAGGAGTGGGCAGAAGGCCTCCTAGTCTCACTGCCCCAGGGTCACCCAGGACCTCAGGCCCATCAGAGTCCCTACCCTAGAGATTTTGCAGTTGGGTTTGAGACACTCCTGGGCTCTGCATTTGAAAAGGGATATACTGTTGCAGAAACCAGTACTCGAGAAAGCAAGCACCACAGTCAGAGAGCTGGAGGACTCAGGGTTATTATGCTGACGGGCCCGGAGGCGTTAACACTGCAAGCTCTGAGCCAGAATAAAGGGATTACGGAGTTTTTATAGACAGACTGCACTGAGCAACACTAGCTGTTAATCGGTTTGTTTAAATTAAGGGGTTTCATGTATAGGAACAATGGTCAAGATGGGGCGGGGGATGTCTGACCCTGACAGGCGTGATGAGGCAGGTTTCAGGCGTGATGAGGCAGGTTTGCAGGGGCTGGGTGACTGCAAAGAGCAGGACAAGGGTGAGTGAGATAAACTCCAGTTAGTATCGTAAGGCCTCACTTTCTGAGACTATGTGACCTACATGGTCCAGACTTTGCAAGGAGCAAGCTGGGTTCCATCCCTGGGTCGGGAAGGTCCCCTGGAGAAGGAAATGGCAACCCACTCCAGTACTCTTGCCTGGAGAATCCGATGGACGGAGGAGCCTGGAGGGCTACAGTCCACGGGGTGGCAAAGAGTTGGACACGACTGAGCGACTTCACTTTCACTTTTCACTTTCAAGCTGAGTTACAGAGGCAGAAGGAGAGGAAGGTTAGGTAAAATTTTAACTTTTCCTCTTCAGCACTGGTAGGGTGGGGGCCTAGCTACAGAGAGAGAAGGAAGTAATCACATCTGAAGAGACTGGCAGAAATGAAATCCCACCTGACCCTCAAGAGAGAAAAAGAATAACTTTAGTTCTGTACGCCTTCAGCGTTCCCAGCCCCTCCAACCTGCGTCTCCTCCCTGTCCCCGTGCTCTTAATGCACCCTGGGCTTCCCAGGGCGGTTCCACAGCCTGTACTGAATTTAACCAAGTTGACTAGGTTTACTGTCATTTAGAACCAAAAATCGCTGAAAACAAGAATGGAAATTATTATTACAAAGATATCAACAAAGCTCGGCTTCCCAGGTGGCTCTGTCATAAAGAATCCACCTGCCAATGCAGGAGACATGGGTTTGATCCCTGGGTTGGGAAGACCCCCTGGACTAGAAAGTGGCAACACACTCCAGGATTCTTGCCTAGAAAACCCCAGGGACAGAGGAGCCTTGTGGGCTACAGCTCATGGGATTGCAAAGAGTCAGACACGACTGAGCGACTGAGCCACAGACACATAAAAAAACTGGTATCTCAGCTGAGTCCACGCGCCACACACAAAATGCCAACATTCCTGTACTGCCGAGTCAGTCAGAAGCAACACATAAAAAACCAGATACCTCGTAACTTACTTTGGTACCTAAAGTGTCACCCACCCTATTGATTCCTCTTTCATAAAAGAGACAAAAATGTTGTATGAGATTAAAAATGAGTGACGGAGCGCCAACAGTCTTTCTCTTCTTTCCTTATACACTTTTCAAATAGAAGCATGTGTTATCAAAATAAAAATCTAATATAGACACACTTCAAGTAAAAAGGTTAAGTATTTTATGCGCGATGCAATTTCTGAAGAGCACACCGTATTCACGCGGATGATTAGAAATAACAGCTTAGTCTCCTGTGAGCCTCGTCATTCAGCTTCTTTCTGTTTTTTCCTTTGTGTGCTATAGAGTATCAGGTAAGTCCCTGGTGGTGCACACAAGCAGGTCCAAAGGCTGAGTGGTTTCCAAGTTTCCCTGCAAACGCTAGTTTTCAGTCAGCTCATTCAAAAAGCTCCAATACGCTGGCCACCTAATGTGAAGAGCTGACTCCCTAGAAAAGACCTCGAGGCTGGGAAAGATTGAAGCCAGGAGGAGAAGGGAGCGGCAGAGGATGAGAGGGTTGCATACAACCACCAGCCCAGTGGACACGAATGTGAGCAAACGCCGGGAGCGTGCTTTGAATGCTACAGTCCACCGGCTGCAGAGCTGGACACGGCTTAGCGGCTAACCAACAGCAACATCCAAAACATGAGAGGGAGGTAGTAGTTACAACCAACCTTTGGACAACACGGGTGTGAAGGGAGCTGACCTCGCTGCACAGCCAAAAGGCAGCACGTGACTGCAAGCCAGCCCTCCTCCTCTGGGGCTCCATGTCTGAGGGCCCAGCGGGCCGCAGATCCGCGTGGCGCTGCCCTAGGGCGGCATGTAGCAATGCTGCACGCGCTCAATGAGCAAAATCCGCCTGTGAACGAACTGGTGCACCTCAGACACTGCCATTCAAAGGCCAANAAGCCAGCCCTCCTCCTCTGGGGCTCCATGTCTGAGGGCCCAGCGGGCCGCAGATCCGCGTGGCGCTGCCCTAGGGCGGCATGTAGCAATGCTGCACGCGCTCAATGAGCAAAATCCGCCTGTGAACGAACTGGTGCACCTCAGACGCTGCCATTCAAAGGCCAATTGGATATTTGTTTCAAAGTTGAAAATTAAGATTATCTAAAGAATTCTTTATATTGTCACCCTGCTTATTTAACTTATATGCGGAGTACATCGTGCAAAATGCCAGCCTGGATGAAGCACAAGCTGGAATCAGGATTGCTGGGAGAAATATCAATAACCTCAGATATGCTGATGACACCACCCTTATGGCAGAAAGCAAAGAAGAACTAGAGAGCCTCTTGATGAAAGTGAAAGAGGAAAGTGAAAAAGTTGGCTTAAAGCTCAACATTCAAAAAGCTAAGATCATGGAATCCAGTCCCTTCACTTCATGGCAAATAGATGGGGAAACAATGGAAACAGTGACAGACTTTTATTTTCTTGAGCTCCAAAATCACAAGTGGTGACTGCAGCCATGAAATTAAATGATGCTTGCTCCTTGGAGGAAAAGCTATGACCAATTTAGACAGCATATTAAAAAGCAGAGACATTATTTGTTGGCAAAGGTCCATCTAGTCAAAGCTATGGTTTTTCCAGTGGTCACGTATGGATATGAGAGTTGGGCCATAAAGAAAGTTGAGTGCCGAAGAACTGATGCTTTCAAACAGTGGTGCTGGAAAAAACTCTGGACTGCAAGGAGATCAAACCAGTCAATCTTAAAGGAAATCAACCCTGATTATTCATTGGAAGGACTGAGGCTGAAGCTGAAGCCTCAGTACTTTGGCCACCTGATGCGAAGGGCTGATTCATTGGAAAAGACCCTGATGCTGGGAAAGAGTGAAGGTGGGAGGAGACACAGGATGAGATGGTTGAACGGCATCACAGACTCACTGGGCATGAGTCTGAGCAAACCCTGGGAGATGGTGAAGGACAGGGGAGCCTGTCATGCTGCAGTCCATGGGGTCGCAGACTCAGACAAGACTAAGAGACTGAACAGCTCTGGCTGCCACATCTGTGTTTTGAACTGAAAATTAATTCGGCCGTAGAAGCTGCTCTCCGATGGGGACAATTTTGTCTAAAACACACTAGAGTATATGCTTGCTTTCATCCGTGTTTTCAAACTATTATATCTTAGATAAGTTTTAAAACTGAAATATAGCAAGTTTTCACAATGCTCTTTAAGCAACTCCGAAGGACTCTAGGGGGCCCCAGAAAAATATCACCACTCACAGCAGGAATCTATGATATCTGGGAGCTGTGAATTCAGAGACCCTCATGAATCCCATTTTCAAGAATAACAGCAGACAACACTCCCCCACGAATCAAAACCACCCAGAGCAGTGGAGTGAGCGCTCGGCTTGAACACTGGTTGGCCATTCTCCAGAAAGAGAAGCTGCTTTATGTGGGGTGAGAAAGACTAGCAAACCCCGATTTACACACAGATGCTCACCAGGCAGCTGGTTTGCTCCCTCCCTCTCAACCCAGGCCCACAGTCCTCAAACTTCAAATCCCAGCTTTCTGAAAGCAGCCAGCAGCTGCCCGCCAAGGCCTCTGGGACAGCTCACCACAGCCACCAGACTCTCTAGAGCCTCAGGAGAAAGCGGCGGACTCAGATGCTGGAGGAGGTCTTGAGAGGACGTGGGCAGACCCTCGAGCTGGACCGGGGCAACTGGAGGCTCCCAGTCTCTCCCGTCCTAGAATTTAGCCTTCTGCCCCCATGCCCTTGGAGGAGAGACACCCGCCAGGGAAAGACACCGTACTCAGAGGGCGAGGTGGTGTGGAGGCCCTCGGGACAGGACCCTTTAAGGCCCCTCAGTAAACGCTCACGATTCTGTTGGTGGCTGCGGAGAACGGCTCTTCTTGCAGAGCCCAAGACAAGCATCGTATGTCTGCCCCTTGCTTGTTAGAACTGCCCCCACGCCGTCTGGGGTGACTGCCTCTTTCTCAGTCTCTCCTCGCCCTCCGTGCAAAAAGCCCAGCTTCACATTTCACCCGGGACATTGCCGAGCTTGCACACCAGGAGGAGACGCACCGGGGAGGGAAGGAGCCACTCTCTTGGCAGGGATGCAGCTTCAGGAACGGGGCCTCCCAGGGCCCCCCAGGCGGCTCGGTGGGAAAGATCCCGCCTACCAGTGCAGGAGGCCCAGGCTCGATCCCCAGGTCGGGAAGATCCCCAGGAGGGGGAAGCGGCACCCGCTGCAGTATCCTCGCCTGGAGGATCCCATGGGCAGAGGAGCCTGGCGGGCTCCAGTCCGTGGGGTCGCAGAGCTGGGGACGACTGAGCGCAGAGTTCGTGAGCACCGGGGTGGTGGCCCCGCAGGGTCTCGAGATGCGCAGGCGGCCACAGCGCTCTCTCGTCTTCCTCAGCCTCCCTGGGGAACCGGGTCATCTTCCGACACAATCGACTGCCCGCGTTCTCCACTCTCCTCCAAGCTCATTTCCTGTGCCTTCTTGCCACGGGCCACAACTTTTACCCTACTATAATTTATTCTGTGTCCCTGCCATGCCAAACTTTTTGAGAGGAAGAATCTGGCCATCAACTCCCAACACAGGGCAAGCAGCCTTGCCGTGCAGAGGTCTGGACCAGGCCCTCCCTAAGGTGACCGGCCTCTCCCCAGAAGTGCCCATCTCCAGACTTATGCAAATTTAGGGAGCTAATTAGCTTCTGAGTGCCTCGGTTTCCCGATATGCAAAAGAAGGGTAATCAGAGCATGTTCTTTTAATGGAATGATACGTGGGGAGGTGTTTAGAAGACTGACCACGTGGTGGACCTTGCTATTCTATGCCTGGGCCCACGGTGCCCAAGCTCATCTCAGTTCATTCTGTTGCCCCAGTTGAGTATTCATACAGCCCTTTCGCTCCTTTACTACCCGAGTTTTTAAAAAATATTTTATTTATTTATTTCGCTGCATTGAGTCTTAGCTGCGGCATTCAGGATCAAACCTGGACCCCCTGCATTGGGAGCATGGAGTCTCAGCCACTAGACCACCAAGGAAGTCCGCTATGCTACCCGAGTTTTGACCATAAATTATTGGGCTGCCTACCTATGCCTCCCTTATAGCTGTTCACTTCTGGATCGGATAACAACCTCTAATCCCAATTGCGATGGCTGGATGTCATGGCTCATGGCCCAGAGTCTGGCTGACTGTGACCGGGAGCTTTGCCAGCTGTTTGTAGATAAGGACCACAAGGGTGTGATCGACCCTCCACACATCACGGGCTCCTCTCTGAGACTCCTGTGAGCAGTACAAACCGCTAATACCAATCCTTAAAGAGCAAGCATTTTCCAGAGAGAGGAAACAAAACTGCATTTATCCCATAGGACACATAATTTAGGACCTTAAATTTTATTTTTTAACATCTTAAATTCTTTTGTTAACACCACTGTTGGTTGCCTTGGTTTCTCTTGACCGAGCTGGGAAACGCTAAGTTCCGGCTGGATTCTCCCCTTTTCCTAGGAGATGGGCTCCGGCTCTTCCTGAGGCAGAGCTGATGCCCAGATGACCTTTCTCCCAGGACTGGGCTTCCTCAGGCGGAGCGCAGAAACAGTCAGAAGCAGAGAAGAAAATGTAATTCGACAGCTTCTCCATGCAGAATGCTAAGAGGGCTTCAAGATGCTTTTTAACTGTTAAGGGCCCCAGGATTCCAAATGGCCAGATATGTGTCTCCGTTGACACCTAGCCTCCCATGGCCCTATGGGTCAAAGGAAGGTTCCAGAGAAAGATCAGCAGAGTCAGCATCTTCACACCAAGACTGAAAACACCAGGGCAAAGGGAACCACCTGGACCTCTTATTGAACTGGGAACGTGGCAGAAGGCGGAACTGGCAGCTACATCTGTTGTCTAAAATTTACTGAGCTAGCGTACACACATGCAGAGCCTCGGAGTTGGGTTTTTTCTGATGACTGACACGTGCTATAATGATATCCTGCTCTTACTAGAACACAGTAGCAGTGTAACCATGGACCAGGAAAGAAGTTCATGAACCAGACAAATTTCTGAGAGGAGGGAGAAGAAGCAAGTTGGAGAAGCAAGCATTCAGCAGTTAAAAGAGCTGCTGAAATAATTGAAACAGGATATTTTTATTTGTCTTGAAAGAAGGATTCAAATACTATGCATTATTTATTTCTTAATGGCATATTTTTTTTTACTGTGTCAGCTAAAAATATTTTCTTCATACTGCTGATAAAACAAGCACCACAACCACAATGATCTTTCATCAAATCAAAGATCTCAGGCACAGAGAATTCCGATTATACTGTCGAGCTTTCAAATTCTCTCCCAAAGATTACACTTTGTGCAATATTTGCATGATCTGAGTTCAAATGAACAAAAGCCAAATACAAAGAGTGGAAAAAACTGACTTTCAACCATTTGCTTTCATGACTTTGAGATTCAGCTCTTTTCTGGATTAATTGTACAAGCTCTGAAGAATTCAAGCTACTATTGTCTTTGAGGGGGATTAAAAAGAATGACAAAAATTTTAATATAAAAGGTAAGATGCTTAGAGAGGAGATGATGTCTGCACAGTCTGGGATACTTATTTAAGTTCCTGGAAAATAGTAGTGGCTTAAATACTTGGCTATTTTTTCCCTCTTTGTCTAAATTTCCTCTTCTTGTAAGGACACCAGGTACACTGGGTTAGGGTTTACTCTAATAACCTTGTTTTAACTTGATCCCTATCTCAAACACACCCTATTTTGAGGCTACTGAGGGTTAGGGTTTCAGCATATGAATTTTGGAATTCAGCCCATATCTGAGAGCTGCAGTATGAACACTGCCGATGTATTGCTGACCTTTTTGGTTCTTTAATAAAACAACTGATTTTTGTTTGAAGCCAGCTCTCTCCCACTCTGGGTCTACCTGGATTGAGGAGAGGTCCAATACTGGGTTCAGCAAACCACATTCTCCAGGTCTAGTAGGAGATTCAGAAACTAAGGCAATCAGAATGGGTCTCAGGAATTCTGCAGCAGCAGGGAGCATGGAGCTCCCCACTTCTGGCTGGACTTCAATCCGAGAGCTTGTGCAGCAGCCAGTTCACCATCACGGGCAGAGACCTGGGGTGGAGCCGTGGGAGGCGTGGTCCTCCACACGGGCCCTGACGCGGCATCGGCCCCACTGAAGGAAGTGGCAGGAGTGGGACTGGCGCGTGGAAGCCTCGGATCCGGCTGCAAGCCGGGAAGCAGCACCGCCCTCAGGCGCTTCAGCTGCGTTCTTCTGAGTAAGTGTGGGCTGGTTTCTTTCTCTTAAAGTTGGCAGTGCCCTAATCAATCTAAGAGGTGCCCTACTTCATGGAGATGTTGAGACTTCCTCAGCTGTTGCTGGGCATATCCTTTCTTAGAAACGGGGTGGGGGGAGTTGATAATATGTCACAGAACAAGCTTAGGAATTAGAAGTGCCATTAAAAGCTCATTGTTAAAGTCCTCTTGACTTCTCTGAGGCCATGTGAGATCAAAACCCCCATCTCCCTAGTAGCAGCAAGCATCCCACTCACCCTGTATTAAGAGAGCCATGCTTCATGATATTAAGACCGCTGAGAATCATCTTGGTCCCCCAGCAAACGGTCAGTGTTTCTTCATTTTCCTTGAAGAGTTCTACAGCTTGTCATGTTATTCTCTCATCCAAGATAATATTCTGAGCAAGGGGCTTCAGTTGCCGCCACCATTCCAGGAACCTGAGAATCCCTTAAGAATGAACGAGCAGTGCTCTGCACACATCTCTATCCTGCTGCCTTGGAAACTTAGTGGAGATAAATGTCACTGGCTTCTCAGTGTGGCCCTCACCCGGTGGACCAAGCCACTCCTGCACAAGCCAAGCCCTCAGTATCCATTATGAGCTGGTGTTTATCTATGATGCGCTTCAGTGCAGTCAGAATGCCACCCTGGCAATGCTGGCGTCTGCAGGAGGAGACCCCAGAGTAGCTGGCGTCTATAGACTTAGAAAGCGAAATGAAAGTGAAAAGATGAAAGTGAAAGTCTCTGCATAATGTCTGTGTGGTAGAGAGAAAAACACGCTAGGTACCCTGCAGACTTCCAGAGCATGATGTCACAAGTCAGATCCTATAACAGGAAGCAGAAGATGAATGTTTGCTCCCGACAGCTGGAAGGAATCAAAAAGAAAATACACTGTAAATCTTGCCACCACTCGCCTAAATTGTAAAAGATGACTTCTGGCATCAAGCAGACTTCTTCCAGCAAATAACTGCTTCCCAAGGAAGGAATCCTAAACACTCAGTAAATATAATATGTGGGTAGTCTGATTAGCTGAGGGAGCTTTGCAAGTGGTACAATTTATTCCCCCAAATTAAAACCTGACCGGGTTTTTGGGGAGTAGCCAGGGAGGTGTTGGAATCCCCACCAGGCAAAGTGGATGGGCAGATAATTTAGCAAAGCAACCTGCTTCCCGTGGGCCTCCCAGCTGAGCACTTCCTCCCCTTGAGGGGCAGGTATGCACCTCCTTGGACCCAGAGCATTGGTCCTGTTATCTGTAAATTATACTAATGGCATTTTATCTGGCAAAGCTGTAAACAGATCAACATCACGAATGGGGAGAAGCCTGCCCTCCACGCCATTTCACAGCACACACCCTGCACCACAGAGTCCTGCTGGGGAGGAGAGGAGGGCCTCTCAGAGCCTGATGCATGGAAGCGGGGAGCCCCCTTTGGAACAAGGCCAAGAGCTAAAAACCAACACTACTGCGCGATTTCAAACTCCTGCTAACTATCCCCTGTGTGTTTTATGCAGAGATCTGCATCCAGCTGGGCAGACAGGCACAGGCGTGTCTGCCTCCGTGAGCACACCACAGCGATACACACTTCAAAGCAGCTTAGACGGAAGCAAGCAAACGGAACCGCAAAGCCTGGGGGAGGGAGAAGGGAGCATAAAGGAGCGAGGTGGAAAGGAAACGCGCGGAGAGGGGAAGCTCGGGGGAGAGGACACGGATGGAAAAGCGCAAGACGCTCAGCAAGTTTACTAAGCTCTGCTCATGCCTCCAAATCAGAAACCCACGTCCATGGGCTGAAAGCAGAGTGGCCACCATAGTGAACTGCAGAGATATCGACTACTGGACAGAGGGTAGGTTGAATTCAGAGTGGAAAATTAATGTTCCAGTTTATCATCCTAAAATAAGAGAATTAGCCTCATCCCTTAGCTATATTGATTGACCTTCACATTTTTGGGGAAGAGGAATTCTGCAATTCAGATTTTCATAAAACATGGACTACAACTTCCTAGTTAATAGCCTTCCGATTTTAGAATGGCTGTTACAAAAGGAGACTCAGAGGCATAGATTTTTGCAAAAATCCCAAAGTTTATCCTAGCAATTTCAGAAGTATTTTTTAAAAATAATAATAATAAAATTAAAATGTTGATATACCATAAGGATTTACTAAATATTTGATTTTTTTTAAGTGTGAAATGTGAGCAGATGTTGAAAAACAACCATGCTAAAATATTCAGAGCCCAAAATGTAGAGATAATTCACAGACCCAGGCGGGGAGGGGCTCTGCAAAGCATCTTATCCGGGCATGACATGTGCTCTTCACAGGCCATGTCGGATCTGTGTGATTCCAGATTGTTACCTGTGTTGAGAAAACTTCCGAGGCTAAAAGGAAACATAGCTGTTTTCTAACCACATTGCTTCTGCTCTTCTCCACATTGGCCAATTCTTCCACACCCCCTGGGTATCCTACAATTGAATTAAATTCTGACATTATCTACCTGGAGTTAGCATCAGACCTCACAATTTGGGGGTTTAACCCCAAAAGACTGCCCCCACTAAAGATGTTAACTGCATTCTACAGACCACCTGATGTGACGAGCTGACTCATTTGAATAGACCCTGATGCTGGGAAAGATTGAGGGCAGGAGAAGGGGGCAACAGAGGATGAGATGGCTGGATGCCATCACCGACTCAATGGACATGAGTCTAAGCAAGCTCCGGAAGTTGGTGATAGACAGGGAGGCCCAGTGTGCTGCAGTCCACGGGGTCGAAAGAGTCAGACATGATTGAAATACTGAACAACAGCAACAGACCAGCTATCAATGAGGAGTTCCCACAACCCCCTCCTCTGGCTCCATAATTTGCTGTAACAGCTTACAACTCTTATGGAAATCCTTATTTACGTTTACCAGTTTATTATATATCAAAGAAGATTTATAAAGGATACAGAGGAATAGTCAAAAGAAGAGGTGTGAGGGGCGAGGCCCAGAGAGGTCCTGAGCACAGGGATTTCTTTCCCTGGGGAGCTGGGCTGCACCACCCTCCTGGTGTGTAGGTGTGTTCGCCGACCTGGAAGCTCTGTGTACCCTGCATTTTAGGAGCTTTTATGGGGGCTTCATCCCCCCACCCAGAGGATAGCAGTGGGGCTGAAAGTCCCCAGCTTCCAATCATATTTCGTCTTCCTGGTGAGCAGCCTCATCCTAAGACTATCCAGGAGTCACCTCATTCATACAAAGGATGTTCCCATCACCCAGAAGATTCCAAGAGTTTTAACTTTGTGTAAGACCCTCCTATCACCCCTCATCACTCAGGAAATTACGAGGAGGTTTAGGAGTCCAGTGCCAGGAGCTGGAGGCACAGAGGCTTAGGAGGAAAGAACATGGGGAAGGTGACACTTCCATCTCGTCCCTGATTAAACATGTGTTTCTGTTAAACAGAAGCCCTTATCTTCAGAGAGGTCAGATAAGTTGCATGATGCTACAGAGTGAGTTACGAGATCCTGAGTTTCTTGACATTCTTACCAGCATCTGCGCATCTTTTGTTGCCAAGTCCTGTTGCCTCCTGCACTGATGGTCTGGTACATTTAATATACAGTTGGATTGAAAGTGAAATTAAGCAAACACTTAAGAAAGCAGATGGCTGTTATGAGCAACCATTAAGTTATAAAAGCCTGACCCAACCAAACTGTCAAAAGTACCATTTCACTGGACAGAATAGTTACCAAGAATGTTTCCAAGTTATCATCTTGGTGAGAAAAATCCCCAAACCAGAGTAAATCCACTGCTCCTTGTATTTCGTGTTTTCCTAAATTGTAACCCAAGGCACTGGGAAGAAACAAGAGGCACACTACACACCTTTCTGCAGAAACGGTAAACTGCTGGCTAATTGCGAGTTTATGATTAACCGAATCTCATCTTTTTTTAATAAAACACACAGGTACACAATACATCACAAAAAGGGAACAAAAACAGTTATGCTCCGCACTTTGCCACTGATACCTGTTAATAAGAGGGGTGTGTGTGTGTGTGTGTGTGTGTGTGTGTGTGTGTGTGTGTGTGTGAGTAAGTCGTGTCGACTCTTTGCGACCCCAGGGACTGCAGCCCCCAGGCTCCTCCATCCATGGGATTTCCCAGGTAAGAACACTGGAGGGGGTTGCCACTCCCTTCTCCAGGGGATCTTCCAGGCCTAGGCATCAAACCCACGTCTCCTGCGTTGGCAGGTGGATTGTTTGCCGGGGAAGCCCCGTAAGGGGTTTATTTCAGCCTAATTGAAGTTTTACTTTTATGCCTGTCCCACGTTGATGTTTCTTTGGCTTTTCATTTCAGGAACTGAGGTAGTTTTCAGTGTGATCTCACTGGAAGATTTCGCTTACTTTGGGTCATTTGAAAATGTGAGCAGCCTGGCTTTAGTAATCAAATTGACATTCAGGCAAAAGGCAATTTGGAAGGCTGAGCTGGTGTTTAGGTGTTTAACCTTTAGGAATACAAGACCATAGTGTTCATCTTACACACCCAACTCTGTGTGAACTGATCAGTTGAAACGCATCGGCCCTGGTGACTATGATCGCGACCCTTTCTAACTGTGCTATCGTTCTGCCCGTTTCTTCGTTTTGCCCAGGAGTGTACGTCGAGTGTTGTCAGAGATTCTCCTGCACGCCGAATCCATTCTCTGTCCTTGCCATTCACCTATTTTAATAATTTGATCTACCAATTTAAGTGTGATATTTGTTTTTGTTAGCTCACACTAAGGAGTAATCACTTCTCAGTGTGCCTGCTTGTTTAATAACGTGTTCCAATATATGCCAGCGATTGAGCTCAACCATTCTGCTGCGTGGTTCTCAGAAGGGGCAATTCACCACCTTTCCGAAAATTAGTACCTGTGCCTGCCTCCAAGTTGGATCTTTCCCTCAGCCAGTACCATCTGTGGATGGATAACCGGTTCCTCGTCACCTCTCCAAGCTGGTCAGGACGTTAGTATTCTTTCTTCAATAGCAGAGAAACAGTTCACTTTTAAAGTGACTAAGGGAGCTCTCCGGGCCTCCATGGTGGTCTGTGGTTAAGAATCCACCTTCCGAGGCAGGAAGGCAGGTTGGACCCCTTGTCGGAGAACGAAGATCCCACGTGCTGCAGGGCACCTGAGCCCGCCAGCCGCAGTGACAGACCCCACAGGCTGCAACTAAGACCCTATGCAGCCAGAAATAAATAAATATTTTCAAAAATAAATAAAGTGCCTGAGTTCTTATTTCAGGGTCAGCAAATATGGCCCAGAGGCCAACTGTAGCTGGACAAATATTTTTATAAGACTCAAAACCCAATCTTTAAAACAATATTTATAAATGATTTTTAAAAACCAAAGGTAAAATAGTGTTGCATGACAACGTGAGAATTACATGAAATTCAAACTTCCTGTGTCCACAGATTAAGCTCCGCTGGAGCAGAGCCACGTGGGTGCGTCTCTGTTTCTACGCGGCCGCTTCAGGGCTGCAGCGGCAGAGCTGAGGGCCTGCTGCAGAGACCGGAGGCTGCCAAGGTCAGATGTTTGTTTGTTTATTTCTAGGCCATTACAGCAAAATCGGCCAACCCTAGACCTATTTTAATGTTGTAAACTGTCTTTAATTCCTCCCTTAAGGATGCTTGCTTGACACGTTCGGACTAAAGGTCAGATTTTTTGATCTGAAAATTGAGAGGAAATGGGGATTGAATGGCTGTGCCCTCATTTAGCTGCTTACCATGCCCCAAGCAGAAGTGTGGTTTCTTTCCAGTTTATCTTCGTATCTGATTCATCACTATAAAGCAGGTTTCCCTTTAGGGAATGTTTCCCCAGGCTTTAACGCATCACGACCCTTGGCCTTCCTAAACGCGTGTGGACGGATCTCTGACAGTGTTTCCTTGTGTTTGGCCTGGTTCTCCTCTCCTACTTCCATCCCCCGCTCACGTGCATGAAGTTTCCCGAAATCTACCTCCCCAGACGCAATGGTTTCTGCAGATGTCCCCCACATGAGCAGATAATCAGATATTATTATGCTCAAAGAAATGATCAACTTCTTCTAGTGCCAAAATGTGTTAGAATCTCTCCAAGTGATTTTACTATTTGTACTCATTTTAAATCTGATTTTGTAAAGGCAGGTGTGGAAACTGAACTTCAATGACACCAGCCCTGCACTCTGTAACTGGTCATTCATCACAGACATTGCTAGAAGATGACAGTGCTATTCACCCCGCCCTCAGCCCCACGGTAATCTCAGATCGCTGAGGAGTCGGAGGCTGAGAGACCATCAGAGTCTGAAGCCACTCCTGGGTTGCAGCCGTAGTCTGCGAAGCAGAAAGTCCTCATTCAAAACTGAAATCCAAAACTGGAACTGAGATCCTTTCCTTCTATGATGGGACTGATATTATTTACTGAAAGTTGCAAAGTTTCTGAATCACACATCGGTTCCCTAAAGTTCTATATCCTCAAGAGATAAAAAGAGAAAATGCCTCCTCCGGATTTGCTGTGTCATCAGCGGAAACTTTAAAAATCAAAATGTAATTGGTTAGAATTTTAACTTTTATCTTTTAGTGTAAGAACAAAAGAAAATGCATTCTGATAAGAGACTTCCTCCAGATTGCATACATACTTTCTAGCGAAGAATGAAGAAGTCATTATGGGAGAAATTAATCCAGATTCTCAAGTCCTTCCTGAGAAAAGGAGCCATCTAGCTCCATCTGAAGAGGGTCCCATCTAACTTGTGCAACACCTGGAAACATTGAATGATAAAGCTTCCTTTTTCAATTCGTAAAATGGATGGAATTCCAGTTGAGCTATTTCAAATCCTAAACGATGATCCTGTGAAATTGCTGCACTCAATATGCCAGCAAATTTGGAAAACTCAGCACTGAAAAAGGTCTGGGACTGGAAAAGGTCAGTTTTCATTCCAATCCCAAAGAAAGGCAATGCAAAAGAATGCTCAAACTACGGCACAATTGCACTCATCTCACACACTAGCAAAGTGATGCTCAAAATTCTCCAAGCCAGGCTTCAACAGTACATAAACTATGAACTTCCAGATGTTCAAGCTGGATTTAGAAAAGACAGAGGAACCAGAGATCAAATTGCCAACATCCATTGGATCTTCAAAAAACAAGGGAGTTCCAGAAAAATACTTCTGCTTTACCGACTGTGTCAAAGCCTTTGACTGTGTGGATCACAACAAACTCTGGAAAATTCTTCAAGAGATGGGAATACCAGACCACCTGACCTGCCTCTTGGGAAACCTATATGCAGGTCAGGAAGCAACAGTTAGAACTGGACATGGAACAACAGACTGGTTCCAAATAGGAAAAGGAGTACATCAAGGCTGTATATTGTCACCCTGCTTATTTAACTTATATGCAGAGTACATCATGAGAAACGCTGGGCTGGAGGAAGCACAAGCTGGAATCAAGATTGCCAGGATAAATATCAATAACCTCAGATATGCAGATGATACCACCCTTATGGCAGAAAGCAAAGAAGAGCTTAGAACCTCTTGATGAAAGTGAAAGAGGAGTGTGAAAAAGTTGGCTTAAACCTCAACATTCAGAAAACTAAGATCATGGCATTTGGTTCCATTACTTCATGGGAAATGGGGAAACAGTGGAAACACTGACAGACTTTATTTTGGTGGGGCTCCAAAATCACCACAGATGGTGACTGCAGCCATGAAATTAAAAGACATTTGCTCCCTGGAAGAAAAGTTATGACCAACCTAGACAGCATATTCAAAAGCAGAGACATTACTTTGCCAAAAAGGCTGCCTAGTCAAAGCTATGGTTTTTCCAGGAGTCATGTACAGATGTGAAAGTTGGACTACAAAGAAAGCTGAACACTGAAGAATTGATGCTTTTGAACTGTGGTGTTGGAGAAGCCTCTTGAGAGTCCCTTTGACTGCAAGGAGATCCAACCAGTCCATTCTAAAGGAAATCAGTCTTGAATATTCGTTGGAAGAACTGGTGTTGAAGTTGAAAAACTCCAATACTTTGACCACCTGATGTGAAGAGCCTACTCATTAGAAAAGACCCTGATGCTGGGAAAGATTGAGGGCAGGAGGAGAAGGGGATGACAGAGGATGAGATGGTTGGATGGCATCACCAACTCAATGGACATGAGTTTGAGTGAACTCCGGGAGTTGGTGATGGACAAGGAGGCCTGGCGTGCTGCAGTCCATGGGGTTGCAAAAAGTCGGACACGACTGAGCGACTGAACTGAACTGACTGAAAATGTCTGCTACAAGTAGATACGTAGTACAGTCACTAAAAGGTACACATAGCAAAATGTTTTCTGTTAGTTGAACATACGAAATTGCCAACACTTGACAATTTGTGACAGTCACAAACTGTAATTTCATATGCTTAAGCCTAACATTTAGAATGACTCAAGTTTAGAACAAAATCAAGCCCCAAATCTTATGAATGGAGCTCAGGTTGAGAAATACTTATAACAGCAAAATTGAATAGATTTTTTACCAAAGAATAATTTTAGAAGCCCTGCTTGCTGCCAAGGTTTTTTCAAAAATCCCATCTTCATTCATTAGTATTAAGCAGACCTCTTGACGGGCTTCTTGGGCTTCCCTAGTGGTAAAGAAACCTCCTGCCAAAGCAGGAGATGCAGGTTTGATTCCTGAGTCAGAAAGATCTCCTGGAGGAGGAAATTACAACCCACTCCAGTATTCTTGGCTGGGAAATACCACGGACAGAGGAGCCTGGTGAACTACAGCCCACAGGGTCACAGAGCGTCGGACACAACTGAGCAACTTAACACGCATGCACAGCCCTCTTGACTGTCATTTCAATGTTGTTTTTCTTTTAATATTCATTTCTGCCTGCATCGGGTCTTAGCTGTGGCGCATGCGCAGGGATCGTTGCTGTGGCAGCAAGCTGTTCTCTGGTGAGGCACCTGGGCTCAGTAGTCATGGCATGGGGGCTTTGTTGCCCCTCAGCAAGCAGGACCTTAGCTCTCAGCCCAAGGATTGAACCCCACGACCCTGGCACTGCAAGGCAGATTCTTAACCACAGGACCACCAGGCAAGTCCTGTAACAGTTTTTAAAAATGGCAAAGATGCAAATTTATTTGGGGGCCTGTTTGGATTTCTGGACACCATGCATGCTGAACTTCACAACTGAAATATATTTGCTGTATGGAAGACGGAGAGAAAGAGTGAGGGGCATTAGGAGGAAGGGTCTTGCCAGGTGATTCACTGGTGAAGAATCCACCTGCCAAGCAGGAAATGTGGGCTTGATCCCTGGGTTGGGAAATCCCCTGGAGAAGGGCATGGCAACCCACTGCAGTGTTCTTACCTGGGAAATCCCACTGAGAGAGGAGGCTGGCGGGCTACAGTCCACGGGGTTGCTGCCCAGTGACTGAGCAGGCGTGCAGACACACACGGGGTGAAAGAAAGAAAAGGCGAGAAGGGAAATGAACCACGACATCAGAAGGAGCTGAAGGGAAAGAGGCGGAGCAACATGAGTCAAGGCGCCTCCGTTAAAAGCTGCAAAGATTTCTGAGAGAAATCAAAGATCTGATTAAGTGAATAGATATACTACTGCTAGGGGTTGAATAACGTAACATGTTACAACATCAAAATCCCATTGAGTGTGTGTGTGTGTGTGGAACTTGAGAAGCTGCTCCTACCATTTATATGGAAATTCAAAAACCTTAGACTATCCAAAGAAGCCTTGAAAAAATAACAAAGGAACTTAGATTATCTGACTTCAAGGCTTACTATAACGCTGGAGTATTCAAGACAGTGCCATCTTGGTGAAAGGACAGACAATGAATCAGTCGGTAAAAGTGTCACCTACTGGCCCATCCTGCTACCTGTCCATCTATCCGTCCATCTGCCCGTCACATAATTTATGCACTGAGTGGAGTATTGGACATACAAAGAGGAATCAGACGTGATCTAATTGTCAAAGAGTTCTGGTGCCTTTAACATGAACAGTATTAAACTGTGTCTAGGAAACCAAACAGCGGTATAGGCCAGGAATGATGACGGTATCTCTGGAAGAGTTGGCACAGGCAAGGTGGCAGACCACCGAGATGGCCTGTGCTCGCGGAGCAGTGAGGAGTGTGACCGACCGTAAAAGGAAACAAGGTTAGGAAGTCGGGTGCGGTTCAGACACAAAAGGTTGCACAGACTCTCCAAGAAGCTTTACGTGACAGAGAACCCGTGTTTTGTGCCGGTTTGCTTGTTTGAGGTTTGTAAGCCAGGTGATATAATAGTTATTTTTGTACAAAGATAACTTGGTTTGGAATGGAGATGTAAGTAAGTAAGTAAGTAAATGTTAGTCCTCTAGTCATGCCCGACTCTTTGCGACCCCATGGACTGCAGCCCACCAGGCTCCTCTGTCCATGAGATTTTCCAGGCAAGGATATTAGAGTGGGTTGCCATTTCCTTCACCAGGGGATCTTCCCAACCCAGGGATCAAACCTGGGTCTCCTGCATTGGCAGGTGGATTCTTTACCGACTGAGCTACAAGGGAAGCCAGAATGGGGATGACACAGCAGCAAATTTGCTTGGAATGGTTCCAAGCAGGAGACCAATTATTGTATTTAATGTGTAAAAGTATTCCCCAGATACCTGATAACCACTTAGAACTCGGGAAGAATTTTGATTTCCCTAAAATGTGTTAATGCACCTTGCCATAAGCAAATGGAGTATTGAATGTTTGGTTATATTTTAAATTATTCTGCCATTGTGCTGCCGTCAGAAGGCATTTCTGAAGCCTATTCCCATTTGGGGGCTCCTAACAAACCATTAATGTGTTGGCATGTGGTGGTAGCCACTCCTTCCCCAAGCTCCAGGAAAAGTCCTGCGAACATCATGTGCTTTCTCTACTTTTGACGGTTAGAGACCAATCCCAGGGGCGTGAGATACAACACAAAGGTGTGAAACACTGTTGAAACTAAGCTCAAAACAAGGCCACTGACATTTCTGAGGCCCTTCTGCACCCAGGTCACTCTGTGGGTATGCAAGCTCACCTGAGTAGGTGTGAGAGTGTAAAGCATGGCTTGGCTCTGTGAGTCCTCATATAGACACCAGGGGAAGGAGTCATAACCCAAGGGCCACCCCAGCCCTGCTGGGCTCCACCATCCCGGGCTGCGATGTGGAAAACAGAACATGCGCTATCCATGGCAGCCCCCCCTTCAATTCCCTGTTACCTGCGCTCGTGGAAAGGAGAGTCATCTTTCAGGTTACATTGCAATGTGTACCTATGTTCTATCCCAGCTAGACTGGGCAGCCCACAGTAAGAGAAGATCGTCATGATAAAAAGAGCATGTATGTTGCGGACAGTGTAAAGCCTGTCCTCACCCCTGTGAAGGGCATCTGATGTGCCTGCCAGGGCCGTCATCCTTCTGCCGCGACGTCATCCCAATGTCCGTGTTATCATCAGCCTCCTCTTGACTCTCTGCCCCTATAGAAGGGCCAGGTTCATTGTTCCCTGCAGCTTCCCAGCTCCAGTTCCACAAATGGTCGTGCAGCTCAGATACGATCAATATTGCTGTTACCATGGTTTGGTTACACAACAAATTCCCCCAAAGTTTAGTGACTTAAGAAGACAGCAGCATTCCTGTTTGTCTACAGAGATGCAGTGTGGGGAGAGCTCAACATGGACAGGTCTTCTCTGACCCACTCAGTATCAGTGGAGGCAGTGGAGGCAGCTTAGGCAGGGGCTGGAATCATCGGAAGTCTTACTCATACGTCCGGGAGTTGATGCCTGCTGTCACTTGAGATCTTAACTTTGTTGCCCAGAATACCTACATGTAGCCTCTCCACGTGATCTGGGCTTCCTAGCAGCACGGTGGGGGTTTCAAAGGTGGGCGCCCTCAGACAGAGACCCAGGTAAAAACACTCTCACTCTTTGTGACTTAGCCTCAGAAGTCCTGGGGCATCCCTTCCATGACATTTTCTCCGTTAAAGCAGCCTCCAAAACCTGCCTGATTCCTGGGAGAAGAGGAATAAACTCGACCTTTCAACTGAGAGTGGCAAGGTTTTCAAAGAACGGAGTGAGTGGGTGAAGTAGCTCAGTCATGTCCGACTCTTAACCCAGGTAAAAACACTCTCACTCTTTGTGACTTAGCCTCAGAAGTCCTGGGGCATCCCTTCCATGACATTTTCTCCGTTAAAGCAGCCTCCAAAACCTGCCTGATTCCTGGGAGAAGAGGAATAAACTCGACCTTTCAACTGAGAGTGGCAAGGTTTTCAAAGAACGGAGTGAGTGGGTGAAGTAGCTCAGTCGTGTCCGACTCTTAACCCCGTGGACTGTAGCCTATCAGGCTCCTCTGTCCATGGGATTTTCCAGGCAAGAGTGCTGGAGTGGATTGCCATTTCCTTCTCCAGGGGATCTTCCCGACCCAGGAATTGAATCTGGGTCTCCCGTATTGCAGGCCGACGCTTTACTGTCTGAGCCACCAAAGAACGGAGCAGATGGTTATTCTTGGAAAATCCCATCTTCTACATCAGCATATTGCATCTCTCTGAAGTTGGTTCAGGCACTGGAATTGCAGTCCAACTAGACAGAATCCTAAGACTTTTCACAGGACCATTGTAATAAAGTAGTATTTATTCTAGACATGAAGAGAGGTTGGAAAGATACTGGAACTTCTGATAAAATGTGTGTGCCAAATCAAGCTAATCCAGAAGAAATAAGAAATATAGATATATAGTATACATATATGGTCTCTGCATCTATTTCTGAGTTTTTCAGTTTCCCAAATTCCTTTCATTGTCTCAATACAGATTGAAGATATTTCCCTCCCATTTGCTTCTAAAGCTTCTTGATTAATGAAACCGTTTACCAGGTGAGTGACTTCAAACGAGACATTTGCATTTTTACTACTTTCCAGCAAATGGGGTGTGCAAGTCTATACCACACAGACTTCTTTTGATGATATGAGGGGAGAACAAACATCACTTGTGCTAATTAGTCATAGACAACGACCTCACTTGCAGATGCGTCTACAAGAACCACTTTACCTCTGTTCAATTCAAGGAACCTGGTCTGAAATATACCTAAATTCTAAATACATTGTGTTTAAGATGGGAACCCTTCCACCCAACCATAAAACCTCAATTAATCAAGATATTACAAAAGGGAGTCTTGATGTAAGGAAACTAGGCGTGTGTCCTCCGCTGCCGGGCTATCGGCTCCACGAGGACATCACACTCGCCCTGTCCATTCCCACCACACCTTACACAGTGCCAGCTGCAGTGCAGACTCTCCCACATCAGTAGCAAGGGCCAGTGATGGCTAAACTCTCAGAGAACACCTCTCTAAAACATTCATCTTGAAGAATAAAATCCCTAACAAACATCGAGGTGGACTTGGTTATTGACTGAACATTAAACTCCCAATGGACTTGGACCTTCATGCGTGTTCATCACTGTGCCCGCTGTCTTGTCTACCTATGGTCCTGTTAGAATTTCTATCGTTCACTTACTGAATACTTATTGAATATCTGTCATGAGCCAGGGTCTGAAAAGGGCTCTGCCAGGGTAATCTCTTAAAATTAACCAGGTTGACTGAAGTTTCACAAACTCGTGTTTCTGCTGAATGCACCGAATCCATTATCTAGGTGTGTTATGACCTCACTCGCATCCAGGTCGTCCACTGGAGCTTGGAGCAAGCACGAAAGTGTTCCAGAGCCACAGTCCCGCCCTGGCCTTCTGGGGGCCATCTCCATCTCAGGAGCATGTCTGTTTTCTCTATTTTTACAAGAATCTGAACAAACTTGACTATGGCTCCTATTTGGAAAACAGTGTTTTTTAAAAAAGTCCCCTTTAAAAGACAAAAAGATAAACAAAAAATGTGCAGCTCCAGTTAATTGAGACAGCTCCTGGTGCTGGCATGTATATACCATGCTTCTTCAGCACCTCTGGCTTCATTAAAGACGCAAGTGACCAAAAGCTTGAGTGAAACATCCAGTTGGAAAGACATGAGGAAAACCCAAGGCTGTTACAGTCGCTCGGGAGCCCTGTGTGGAGTCTGGGGCCTCGCCAGCGGTGCCGGCGCTGATTCTTGCTTTCTACTCCCCTCTCAGGCATCCCCGCACCACTTCCACATCACTGCCGTGACAGATGACCCCAAACTTAAAGGCACACGTCATCCCTCAGTTCGTAGATCAGAAGTCTCAGCAGCTTCATCCCGGTTCTCTGCTCAGGGTCTCGCCAGGTTGAAGAGAAGGTTCCATCGTCTGGGACCCCATACGGAGGCTCTGGGGGAGAACCCACCTCCAGACTCATTCTGATTGCCAGCAAAACTTGGTTCCATGTGGCTGGATGACTGAGGTCCCCACTTGCTTGCTGGCATTTGAGCAGGACTCATTCTCAGCTTCTACAGGATTTCACATTCTTAGGTTTGCAGCTCCTCCATCTCCAAGATCAGAAGGAGCATATCCAGTCTTTCTCTGACTTCAATCCCTCTGAATTCACCTTCTGCCCGCAGGCAGGCAGAGAACTCTGCTGTAGACTCAGGTGATTACATCAGGATAATCCAAGATAAGATCCCTACTTTAAGATCACTTGATTAAGCACAGAAATTGAAACTGTAATCAGAAATCTTCCAGCAAACAAAAGCCAAGGTCCAGACGGCTTCACAGCTGAATCCTACCAAAAATTTAGAGAAGAGCTAACACCTATCCTACTCAAACTCTTCCAGAAAATTGCAGAGGAAGGTAAACTTCCAAACTCATTCTATGAGGCCACCATCACCCTAATACCAAAACCTGACAAAGATGCCACAAAAAAAGAAAACTACAGGCCAATATCACTGATGAACATAGATGCAAAAATCCTCAACAAAATTCTAGCAACCAGAATCCAACAACACATTAAAAAGATCATACACCATGATCAAGTGGGCTTTATCCCAGGGATGCAAGGATTCTTCAATATCCGCAAATCAATCAATGTAATTCACCACATTAACAAATTGAAAAATAAAAGCCATATGATTATCTCAATAGATGCAGAGAAGGCCTTTGACAAAATTCAACATCCATTTATGATAAAAACTCTTCAGAAAGCAGGAATAGAAGGAACATACCTCAACATAATAAAAGCTATATATGACAAACCCACAGCAAACATTATCCTCAATGGTGAAAAATTGAAAGCATTTCCCCTAAAGTCAGGAACAAGACAAGGGTGCCCACTCTCACCACTACTATTCAACATAGTTCTGGAAGTTTTGGCCACAGCAATCAGAGCAGAAAAAGGAATAAAAGGAATCCAAATTGGAAAAGAAGAAGTAAAACTCTCACTGTTTGCAGATGACATGATCCTCTACATAGAAAATCCTAAAGACTCCACCAGAAAATTACTAGAGCTAATCAATGAATATAGTAAAGTTGCAGGATATAAAATCAACACTCAGAAATCCCTTGCATTCCTTTACACTGATAATGAGAAAGCAGAAAAAGAAATTAAGGAAACAATTCCATTCACCATTGCAACGAAAAGAATAAAATACTTAGGAATATACCTACCTAAAGAAACTAAAGACCTATATATCGAAAACTATAAAACACTGATAAAAGAAATCAAAGAAGACACTAATAGATGGAAAAATATTCCATGTTCATGGATTGGAAGAATCAATATAGTCAAAATGAGTATACTACCCAAAGCAATCTACAGATTTAATGCAATCCCTATCAAGCTACCAGCGGTACTTTTCACAGAACTTGAACAAATAATATCAAGATTTATATGGAAATACAAAAAACCTCGAATAGCCAAAGCAATCTTGAGAAAGAAGAATGGAACTGGAGGAATCAACTTGCCTGACTTCAGGCTCTACTACCAAGCCACAGTCATTAAGACAGTATGGTACTGGCACAAAGACAGAAATATAGATCAATGGAACAAAATAGAAAGCCCAGAGATAAATCCACTCACCTATGGACACCTTATCTTTGACAAAGGAGGCAAGAATATACAATGGAGTAAAGACAATCTCTTTAACAAGTGGTGCTGGGAAAACTGGTCAACCACTTGTAAAAGAATGAAACTAGATCCCTTTCTAACACCACACACAAAAATAAACTCAAAATGGATTAAAGATCTAAACGTAAGACCAGAAACTATAAAACTCCTAGAGGAGAACATAGGCAAAACACTTTCTGACATAAATCACAGCAGGATCCTATATGATCCACCTCCCAGAATACTGGAAATAAAAGCAAAAATAGACAAATGGGATCTAATTAAAATTAAAAGCTTCTGCACAACAAAGGAAACTATAAGTAAGGTGAAAAGACAGCTTTCTGAATGGGAGAAAATAATAGCAAATGAAGCAACTGACAAACAACTAACCTCAAAAATATACAAGCAACTTATGCAGCTCAACTCCAGAAAAATAAATGACCCAATCAAAAAATGGGCCAAGGAACTAAATAGGCATTTCTCCAAAGAGGACATTCGGATGGCTAACAAGCACATGAAACGATGCTCAACCTCACTCATTATCAGAGAAATGCAAATCAAGACCACAATGAGGTACCATTTCACACCAGTCAGAATGGCTGCGATCCAAAAGTCAACGAGCAATAAATGCTGGAGAGGATGTGGAGAAAAGGGAACCCTCTTACACTGTTGGTGGGAATGCAAACTAGTACAGCCACTATGGAGAACAGTGTGGAGATTCCTTAAAAAATTGCAAATAGAACTGCCTTATGACCTAGCAATCCCACTGCTGGGTATACACACTGAGGAAACCAGAATAGAAAGGGACACATGTACCCCAGTGTTCATCGCAGGACTGTTTACAATAGCCAGGACATGGAAACAACCTAGATGTCTATCAGCAGATGAATGGATAAGAAAGCTGTGGTACATATACACAATAGAGTATTACTCAGCCATTAAAAAGAATACATTTGAATCAGTTCTAATGAGATGGATGAAACTGGAGCCGATTATACAGAGTCAAGTAAGCCAGAAAGGAAAACACCAATGCAGTATACTAACACATATATATGGAATTTAGAAAGATGGCAATGATGACCCTGTATGCGAGACAGCAAAAGAGACACAGATGTGTAGAGCGGAATTTTGGACTCTGAGGGAGAGGGAGAGGGTGGGATGATTTGGGAGAATGGCATTGAAACATGTATACTATAATGTAAGAAACGAATTGCCAGTCTATGTCCGATGCAGGATACAGGATGCTTGGGGCTGGTGCACGGGGATGACCCAGAGAGATATTAGGGGAGGGAGGTGGGAGGGGGATTCATGTTTGGGAACGCATGTACACCTGTGGTGGATTCATGTCAATGTATGGCAAAATGAATACAGTATTGTAAAGTAAAATAAAGTAAAAAATAAATAAATAAATAAATAAGATCGCTTGATTAGCAACCTTAATTACATCCACACAGTTCCTTTAATCATAGACATTAAAGACAAAACACATTCACAGTGACACTAGGGGCTGGAGCACAGGGACCAAATTTCTGCCGATCACGCACCCGAAACAGACGTGAGGGCAGGTCTTCACGAGTCCTGCTCATTCCCAGCTCAGGAGCTGACGATAAACTTCGAAAGGTACGTAAAACTGGAGGGAAATGCATCACTTCTGCTTCCCCTTTAGAATTATTATTTTCCACACATAAGGGATCTGATTCCTGGTAGGAAAGAAACACAGGGAGATTGTTCTAGGGTGAGAATGCCTAAAGGGACGTGTGAGCAGTAATCCTCACTCTCTGAGCAAGGCAGGTAGGGCTGCAGAGCCTGAAATCATGTACCCGAACCAAGGGAAAAGGTTAGGAGAACACAAATAAGGAGGTAAAACGGATTTTATGTAAGGTAACGACCGTAACAGGTCACTTTAAAGAACCAGAAAAAGGATACAGATGTATAGACACATATAGACACACACACATATATTGGACACTATATATTTTACATTTTATTTTATTAATATTTATAGCTTACAGGATCTTCGTTCCTCAACTAGGGACTGAACCTGGGCCCTGGGTAGCTGAAAGTGCTAAGTTCCAACCCCTGGACCACCAGGGAACTTGCTACATTTTACATTTTAAACTGGGTTTGAAAAGAAATGGAGAAAGAAGTGTTCACTGCAAACTGATTTCTGCCCCATGTGGAGTCTCTGCTAAAGGTGGCCTTGCTCTGTCAATGACGCTGGTGAGAGCCAACATTTTCCAAGGGTCCTGGGCATGGCAGAAGCGCCTCGTTCAGTCCACCAACCTCACAGCATGAACACTGCGCGGTCGTCATGATCAGCATTCTTCAGGGTAAGAGAATGGAGCGCAGGCACAGTCAGGATATCTGCCCAGGGTCACACTGCCGATAGAGCTCGACGCCAGGCAGCAGTCTCGCGGCCTCCTCCTGGACTCAGGCTCCTCAGTGTCTCTGTTCTTTCCAGGAAAACCATCTCCAGGTTCAGCATCAGGCATCCGGAAGGCGTAAACACTGCAGTAACAAGAGGCTGCAGAAATGATGAGGTCAGCCAGGGCCTCCTGAGCCCGGAACAGCAGACGATGGGACCAAAGATCTCAAAAAGGCCGCAGAGTCACTTCTGCATTCTAAGGCAAGTGAAAAGTGGGCCAGCGACAGCACCTCAAGAAAAGTCTGTGTCTGCCCAAACCAGAAGTTCCAATGATCCCAGGCACCTGCAGCTAATGTCCTCAGATACATGACTAATTTAAATCAACTCTTAAAAAGTAAGGTTAGGGGCTTCCCGGGTGGCTCAGTGGTGAAGAATCTGCCTGCTGATGCAGGAGATGCAGGTTCAATCTCTGGTTAGGAAGATCCCCTAGAAGAGGAAATGGCAACCCACTCCAGCATTCTTGCTGAAAATCCCATGGTCAGATGGGCCTGGTGGGCTGCAGCCCATGGGGTGCAAAGCAGTTGGACACAACTGAGCGACTGAGCATGCGTCCAGCAGTCAGGACTCTGCTCTCCCGCAGCAGGGGGCACGGGCTCTATCCCTGGTCTGGAAAATTTTGCATGCCACGAGGTGCGGCCAAAAATAAATAAAGCTTTTTTTTTTTTTTTTAATAAAAAAGTAAGTTTAGTTGAAAAGTTTTGAAACTGGAAACCGAAATTTGCAGATAGGCAATATGACTGAGACCAATTCATTTTAGAATCATCCTGTACAAGTCCTAGAGATTTTCACAAAATTTCGGACCACAGACTCTTTTGTCCAGAGATTTCTACAGATATGCACAGAAAATAGGGTTGTTCCTTTCTCCTTGCTCTAATTGCTGTAGCCCTGGTGTGACAGGCTGAATTATGGCCCCTAAGTGTTCACACCCCAATTCCCAGAACCTACGAATCTGTTAATTTATGTGGCAAAAGCGACTCCCTGTGGCTGAGAATCCTTCTGAGATGAAATGATCCTAAGACACTGGATCACCCAGGTAGGTCCAAGAGAGACTCAGAGGCAGATGTGCCGCAGAGCCCAGGTTAGAGAGAGAAAGGTTTGAAGACCATGGCTGCTGACTTTACTTCCTGACCCAGGGGGTAAACCCGGGTCTCCTGCATAGCAGCAGATTCTTTACCATCTGAGCCCCAGAGACGCCCTTAAAGGTGGAAGAAGGGGGTTCATGTGAGGCGAGGAGGGCCAGTGGGCTCTGCACTCTAGAAAAGGCAACCACCAATTCTCCAGAGCCTCCAGAAAACATGGTCCTGCTCACACACTGATTTTGGGACATCTCATTTCCAAAACTGAAGGTGATAAATCTGCTGTGTTTTAAATCACTAAATTTGTGGGGGGTTGTTTTCCCAGGTGCAGGAAACTAATATATCTGGTCATACGGTTTAGCTGTGCTGAGCCTCACCAATCCTCAATCTCTTTTCTTCCCTCTGTTAACATGAGGGAGTCATTCTTCTCGCACAGGAAATCGTGACGATGAAATATTACAAGGTAGGCATGAGACAAAGGTTAACTCCCTTACCTGACAGGCAGAGTCAGCCCTCGGGTGGAAAAAAAAAGGACTCCTACCTCTCTAGGCAACATTTCTTTCCTCTCTATAACCGGGTTTTCTAACACAAGTCCAAGGGATGAGAGGGGAGAGAAGAGAGACTCCTGAATTTTGTCGTATGTACTGGAGTTTCTTTGATGAATTCCTTGCTGTTGTTCAGTCACTTCATGTCCAGCTCTTTGCAATTCCCTGGACTACAGCACCCCAGGCTTCCCTGTCCTTCACTGTCTCCTGGAGTTAGCTCAAATTCACGTCCACTGAGTCGATGATGCCATCCAACCATCTCATCTTCTGCTGCCCTCTTCTCCTTTCGCCTTCAATCTTTCCCAGGGGTATCACTGTGAATTAGTTGGAGACAGGTTGTTGCGAATGTTATTACACATAAACGCAACCTAGCCGCACGTAAAGACTGTCACCTGAGAATTAACTTTCTGGGCAAATCACACCACGTAACTTAGCAGATGGCTACCAGGGAAGCTTCCTTGGAAACACAACTGCCAAGTTCAGAAGCTGAAGCTAGAAAAAGAAACCATTTTGCCAGCAGTTCTCCCGTTGTAGCTGGCTGAAACATCTCCCCAGACCCTCTAGTCCAAAAAAGTCTTTCCTGAGTCTTGAGGATTCGTTTAGATTTCATTGCATTTTGTCCCTGCCTTCAGTAATGACCCCCTCATAGCTGAAGTTTAAGTGACAAGCTCAGCTTATTTCCTGCACTTCGCCATCAGGTGACAGCTGACAAACGCCAGCCTAAGCTTTCTCACCACAAAGTGTATTCTCTCCTGATGGCTCAGTTGTGCCTTAATGCACACCAGGCTGAAATTACAAATAGAAATATAGCCCAGGTTCTGCAAAACGACGTTGTGTTCTTTGGCTCTTGTCTCTGATAACTGTTTTCATTATCCTATTAGCCAGATGCAAACAGATTCCAAAGTCATCTACACAGCACTTACAGTCTTGCCTCTTCTTTTATGAAAATAGTCTTTACTTTCTTTCTTTGTGTGAGGAAGAAGATACATATGAACGATTTCAGACACCTCAGCAACAAAAATGCAGAAGAAGCCACATTTAAACTTTAATCAAGGATGGTTACCTGAAAAGTTGTAAATAAAAGTGAGCATATGACATCATGAACAAAGAACAGAGGTTGCAAGTAATCTTCAGCAAGTTGCCTTCTCTGTAGCTTGGGCCAGACCTAAGCCACGGCTCAGTCCTCCTCCTCTGCTGGGATTTCTGAATTTCGCTTTGGTTTTGGCTGTCTGGTTCATAGTTGTAATGATAACAAAAGCCTTGCAATTTAAAAGCAATGATATTCTCAGTTGATAGGGCTTGGAAAGCTATAACCAGCAAAGCTGATGGTGTTACAAAGAAGTTTACTCTCAAAAAAAAGGCAGCAGGAAACCCACATGCTGCAACTGCCCACCGACCAACCAAATCCCACCAAACTCCACATCTGCAAAGATAATTAAACTGTAATTAAATGCTCCGTCCCACTTTAAGCAATGGATCACACAGCTTAAGCACTTTTCCACTGGGATTGGACAGTCACGTGTCCTGGGGAGAAAACAACTTCGGATTGATTTTGCTTCACTGTGTAAACAAGTAAATGAAATATTCCATTTCTGAAGCAAACGGCAGGAGTTACAGGCTTGCTCCACCCTAAACCTGGTCTAAATGAAATTTGCATTGCATATGGCTGTGCAAGAAGGCGATGGCACCCCACTCCAGTGCTCTTGCCTGGAAAATCCCATGGACCGAGAAGCCTGGTGGGCTGCAGTCCATGGGGTCGCACAGAGTCGGACACAACTGAAGCAACTTATCAGCAGCAGCAGCAGCAGCAGTGCAAGATCACTTCCAAAAATAAAGGATGGAACACAGCAGAGGAAAATGCTGCCAGCCAAGGAAGGGTTGAGGTGGTTGGCTCTGAGAACAGGACCTCAATTTCTCAAGGAATTGATGGTAAAAGAAAGAGTATTTTAAAAGTGGAGACAAGAGGGGCAAAATAGAGTTTTGGAATTGAGAGAATTCCATTGCTGTGGAATTGAAGGGCTGTGTGAAAGGATTTGGGTCATAATTAGGAAAGGGAACGAAAACACAGACGTCAGTCCAAGCATGTGCGTCAGACTCCATTCTTAAGATTCTGTGTGCTCGATGAACGCTGCAACAACTTTACCAAGCAGGCTCCGCCTTTAGCTTCTGCCTCTTCAAAGAGGCCTCCTCCGACCCTCCTCTCTGAAGGGCTCCCGTCACCCTCACCCACTGAGCACTCACTCACGCCGTGTCACAGGAGGGGGTGCCATTTTTTGCTCGGCCAGTGACACCCAAGTCTCTTGAAGTCACAGACACATGTTATTCCCCGGGTGCTTGTCAACACCTCTAACGGATTATCACCCTGTGGCTCCACGCTGTATGACAGAGATGGCAGAGCTGGATGGTGGCATTCCAACACTGATGGTGACATAGGTGGCGAGCTCAGAGCAGGCCAACGGTCCAAATTTGAGTTCATCTGAATCAAGGCCTGAATCTCCAACCACTGTTTTAAATTACAAACCAGGCAAAGGCCTTCTCTCCTTAAACATGGCCGGCCACTTCCCTGTGTAGGTCTGCTTTTAATAAATACAGTTGTAAATCCATCAAGAAATAAGATTTCAAAAGACCAGATTTCTAGTTCTACCTTCAACTTGTGATCTAAACAATGCTTAGTGTGTTTAGAAAGAAGGGTGGAAAGAAGGCTCTGGTGGAAAGAAGGGCTTCTCAATATCACTGAATACAAAGGTGTGTTAAAGCCTGCCTTCAAAACTCACGAGTCTTCCTTAATGTGTGTGAGTGTGTGTGTGTGTGTGTGTGTGTGTGAGTACGTGAGTGTGTGTGTGGGTGTGTGTGTGAGAGTGTGAGTGTGTGTGAGTGTGTGTGTGTGAGTGTGCATGTGTGTGTGTGTGAGTGTGTGTGTGTGAGTACGTGAGTGTGTGGGGGTGTGTGAGAGTGTGTGTGTGTGAGTGTGAGTGTGAGAGTGTGTGAGTGAGTGTGTGTGAGTGAGTGTGAGTGTGTGAGTGTGTGTGTGAGTGTGTGAGTGTGTGTGTGAGTGTGTGTGAGTGTGTGAGTGTGTGTGTGAGTGTGTGTGTGTGAGTGTCAGTGTGTGAGTGTGTGAGTGTCAGTGTGTGTGTGGAGTGCATGCTCAGTCACCCAGTCTGTGTCCAACTCTTTGCAGCCCCGTGGACTGTATGGACTGTAGCCCGCCAGGCTCTTCTGTCCATGGGTTTCCCAGGCAAGGACAGAGCGTGGGTTGCCATTTCCTTCCCCAGGGGAACTTCCTGACCCAGGGACCGAACCCACGTCTCCTGCATCTTCTGCGTTGCAGGTGGATTTACCGCTGAGCCACCAGGGAAGCCCCCTTCCTCAGTGCAATTGGCATGTAAGGGGGTATAAGCACATAGTGGAGAAGAGGGCATCAGAGGATGAGATGGCTGGACGGCATCACCGAGGCAATGGACATGAACTCGGGCAAACTCCAGGAGCTGGTGAGGGACAGGGAGGCCTGCCCTGCGGCAGTCCACGGGGGTCCCCCAGAGTCGGACACAACTGAGCGACTGAACAACAGAAACAACCTATCAGTGCAGAGACCCCGCTGTTAGACACTTCAGGCCTGAGACAATCAGAACCGAGACACACAGTGCCGTCAGGGAGGGGCCTCCGTGTCTGAAAGACGCTGAAGACACAGCTCCTCCGCCAGTGATGGACCAGCACCCACAGACACTGTCCAGTACATGGAAAGCTGCTTGCCAGGCGCCAGGCTGAATAGCTTACACGGAACGTCCAGTCACAGCAGCATGTGAGATGGCTGCCAAGTCTGTCCCCTTTTGCAGAAATGAAGACTGAGGTTTAGAGAGACTGAGAATGTCCTCCAAGGTCACAAAGTCAATCAGTTGCTGAGTTCAAATGAAACCAAGTCTATCTCTTGACCTTCACAGCACGAACCCATTCACTTGCAGCTTTTAGTGCAGCAAACACATGATTCTGTATAAAATAAATAAAACTCAACAATTATTAATGAAATTCCTAAATCTCTCTAAACAAACCAATGATAAGATTGTGTGAAATGAGAACAGTGGCTGTAGAGAAACTGAAACAGGGTCAGTTCAGTTCAGTTCAGTCGCTCAGTCGTGTCCAACTCTCTGCGACCCCATGAATCACAGCACGCCAGGCCTCCCTGTCCATCACCAACTCCCGGAGTTCACTCAGACTCACGTCCATCGAGTCCATGATGGCATCCAGCCATCTCATCCTCGGTCGTCCCCTTCTCCTCCTGCCCCTAATCCCTCCCAGCATCAGAGTCTTTTCCAATGAGTCAACTCTTCACATGAGGTGGCCAAAATACTGGAGATTCAGCTTTAGCATCATTCCTTCCAAAGAAATCCCAGGGCTGATCTCCTTCAGAATGGAC
>SJXO01002514.1:159600-199289 GCA_006408615.1 Connochaetes taurinus
CCGTGGGAGAAGGAGGGGGTGGGGTGATTCGAGAGAACAGCCTTGAAACAGACGCACTGTCATATGTAGAGTAGATGGCCAGCGGGAGCGTGAGGTCTGGGGAAGGGAACCCAGGGCCGGTGCGGGACAGCGGGGAGGGTGGCGCGGGGCTCGGGAGGGAGGGGCCGCGTGTCTGCCTGTGGCCGATTCTCGCTGATGTAGGGCAGAGGCCATCACAGTACTGCAAAGTAATTATCCTCCAATAATTTTTTTAAAAATCAGATATTCTTAAATACTCTGCCAGTGTGGGAGGCACACTGAAGAATAAGCAAATGAGCCCGTGTGTGTAAAGCTTCGTGGGGCTTACAGTCCAGCGAATGTAGCAGCGCTCACCTCCGAGCGTTACTGTGAAAATCAAACGAGGACTAACAATAGAGTGCTTAGAGCAGCTCGTGGCATGTAATAATTAACATCACATAATGATTATAGCCAACAAGTGTTGTAATAACAGTAAGAATGCTGTAATAATACTCAGTGTTGTTATTGTTAAGGTTATTATTTAATACTAATTTGCATAACCACCACATGGGGTTAGTGTGACGATCAAACTGCTAATTTATGTAAAATTTATGTAAAAGCATCTAGAAATCGTTCAGTGCGTTTCTTCTATTGCAGTGATCGCTAGGTTAAGTGGTTTTGCCAGAGGCACTGAGTAAGTTATGGGCAGAGCTGAGCTGAGAATTCCCGCAACACGTCTAAGCCATTTTGCACACCCACCAAGCTATAATACAATTAGATGATTTCGTGGCTGTCTCCCCAGTTCAGCCTTGAACTATCCATTCCATCTGACTTAGATCCTTCCTGCTGGGCCCCACGTGGGATGGCTCATCAGAACCTCAGCATCATGAGGTTAGACATTCGGTGTCTGCAGGGACCTTATATCGTTATTCATTTCTCCAACATTGGATTCAGCCAGTGAATATTTGGCCGGGCCCTAGCAGGTGCACCGCTGCCCCCGCCCCCTCCCCCCCCAGTAGGCCCGTCCCCAGAGCGCGGCCTGCAGTAGGCGTCCTGCACTGGAAACGTTTATGAATTGGACACAGGTCAGGTTCCATCCCCAGTGAGGCTGAATTCTGGCGGAGGGCAAGCTGCCAACACAGGTCGCAGTATGGAAGCGGCTCCGAAGCAGCCTGTCAGGCGGAAGGGCCAGGCGCAACTGCTCGTGCCTGTGCAGTCGCTCAGCCGCGCCTGGCTCTTGCCGCCGCCAGGCTCCTCTGTCCATGGGGTTTCCCAGGCAGGAATGCTGCAGTGGGTTGCCATTTCCTCTGCCAGGGGACTTTCCTGATGCGGGACTGAACCCACATCTCTGCGGCGGCAGGCGGCTTCCACACCAGCTCCCTGAGAGGCCTGTGGGGTGGCACGGTACGGTACGCATCGCGCCTAGTTGCTCAGCTCACTTCAGCCGCTCAGTTGTGCCCACTCTTCATGAGCCCCATGTCCCGCGACCCCGCGGACCTCGGTGCCTCATTGTGCTGGGCTGTAATATAATGGTCTCTGCTTAGTGCCCAGAACGGGCAAATCCAGAGACAGAAACTGCATCAGTGGCTCCTTGGGGGTTTCTGGGCTTGAAGGTGGGAATGAATGAGGTTGAACTAAAGATGGCACAGGGGTTTTGCGGGGGTGAAAGAAATATAGGGTGATTGCCCAATTCTAAAAATGTACTAAAATGAGTGGGTTCATAATATGAAAACTGTACCTCCACAAAGCTATTCTAAAGCAAACTATTCCAGTGGAGGGACAGACCTTCAACAGCTGAGTCCTCAGTTACTTATTTGGGTCTGGCTCTGGTAAGTTCTAAAAGGGAAAGGCAAGGTTCCTGATTCCCTACCCCACCCTGCAATCTGGGTGGTAGGGGGGTCCCAGAAAGATCTTTGAGGAAGGGTCCCGATGGGGTGGGGTCTGGGGGCTATGGAAGGTAGAATTCAGCCTGTGAGGGGCTCAGGGCTGAGCAAGACCGTAACCGTGTGGGTACTTGGAGGACGTGAGCGAGGTGGTGTCTGTGTGGCTGGAGCCCCGACTCTGCAGGGCAGAGGCGCTCACGGGGAGGGACGAGCACACAGGGCCTGTTCAGGTCTCAGTCCTGAGCACCGGGGACTGCGGCGGGGGAAACGCACGGGAGCCGCAGCAGGGTGAGAGGCATGTAAAACTGACAGAGAAGCTGTCCGCAAAGCCGGCTTCCAGATGGCCTTGGGCTCGTCCCCTAGTGAGCCAAAGAGACGGCTTTATGTGTAGGGCCTCCACAGGGCCTTTACGTGACCCATGTCCTGTACACGGTTGGTTCAGATCGCACCAGGGTGAAACCAGAAAACTGTCCTGCGGTGCGAGTCCAGTTTATAAAACATCTGAATTGAGGTGAGAGTGACTGGAGAACCCTTGGGTTCATCCCCTAAGAGACTTCAAAGAATGGTTCCTAAAAATCTTCCCACACACACAGCTGAGAAAACTTTCAGATGAATCCGACATCACCAGGAACTCATGGCCCATTCTTAGTGAATGCCCATTAAAAAGCTAATATTGGGAGCACACTCAGGTTTGCAGCCAAGCCTTAGAACTTGAGCCAGAGAGGCCCAAGCAGACTCTTGGTTTAGAACACGCTCCAAGGACTCTGACCCAGAGCCAGAGCCAGATCAACTTGGTGTAGGGGAGAAGCTGAGCATCTGTTTTCAAGAAGAGCTGTTTTTTAAGAAATCTCCACTTTAAAAACATCACACAGCTATGCACACACACCTTCTATCTGAAACGGCCTGCGTTCTCATTGTAAATCGCTTCTTTTATTCCCCTGCATTCTTCTGAAAATGCACGCAGGACCCCACCATCAGCAGAGGGTCCTCTCGAGTGAGGCCACGTCCTTGGGGAAGCCGGCGCCCTGTGGCGGTGACACCCTGCCATCAGTGCTTCTCTCCAGTCGAGTGTGGGTCAAGGGCGTCTCATAAGCCAGGCCCCTTGCAGTGCGCTCTGTTCGCCACCCTCTGCCCACCACCTCAGACACCCCAGCTTCTAGCTGCTGCTTGAGAAAGGGGAGGGCTCGGGTCTCCACGCACAGCTGAGACGTCCCGGCAGGCAGAGACTGTGTCGCAGCCCCAGAGGGGCTTCGGGCTCCCCTCCCACAGTGAGCGTCCTGCTCTTAGTGATAAAGTGAGTCGAGGAACAGGGACCTGTGTGCAGCAGAGATTAGTGGAAAGGGGTTCACAGACACAGACTCTAACATTTTCAAACTGTATGTATAATGTATGCCTCTGACTTTGTGCATGCCTGTGTGCATATACGTGTGACTGCACTCAGGCACATATTTACACACACGCACACACACACCATGTTTCCCTTTAGGAAAATGAGCCAGCCTTTTAAAATGGGGAAGTCACAATATTGGGTTGGCCAAAAAGTCTGTTCGGTTTTTAGTAAAAATAAAAGACCTGTTTTTCATATTCAGCAAGAACTTTATTGAACAATGTATTCACTAACCAAATGAGCCCAATAGATAATGCCTCTGCTCAAAACCCTCCGAAACCTCACATTTCACCCAAGATGAAGTTCAAAAGCTAGGATCTGCAAAGCTCAATGTAATCTGTATGATTTCAGCCCCAGCCCCCAAATCTCACCAGCCTTCTTTTCTCTCATTTTGTTCTTATGATTCTGTGTTGTTCCTCCAACACCTCCCTCCCACCCGCACCTCAGGGCCTTTGCACATGCCGTTCCCTCTGCCTGGCGGCAGGCTCTTCCCCGGTCACTGCACGATTCAGTCCCTCAGCTCTCCGCCCATGTCATCTCCAACAAAGAGGTTTCCCCGACCACCTCTCCCACTCCTCTGGTTTCCCTTCCAGCAGCTTTGTCAGCTAACACACCGTTTACATAGTACTTATTGACCAAACCCACCCCATTCTCATGAATCCTCTGTGACCGGGGACCTCGCCGTATTTGTCTCAGAGCCTCTGGGCCCAGAACAGCATCAGGAGGCTCTCAAGTGTTTGTTACCCGAAGGAGGTTGCTCTGATCCCACTGGACCCGACGGCTGGCAGTCACAAGGCTCTGAGCCAGAAGAGATGGGTAGGCCGCAACTAACCCAGCTTCCCTGCTGAGGGGCAGGACCACGCCCTGCACACTGCATCCAGGCCAACTCCTGCCTGAGAAACGCCAGGGTCAGGAGCGGGTGGCTCAGAAGAGACCCAGCCCCTGGCAGAGGCCCCTCTCAGCCACAGGGGAGGTTCTAGGTGCCAGGCCCCTAGCAGGCGGGGCCAGGCGGTCCTCAGAGCGACAGCGCAGGCAGCAGGCCCGTGAGGAGAAGCATGGGGCCTGGGTGGCCGCACGCTGTTCGTTGTAGGGGACCCGCCCCTGGTTTTGCATCTGGGGTCTCTGCGGGCACACCGGCTGAAACTTCAGAAGCTAGTGGCGTGGTGGTAACTCACCTCAGTTGTGTCTGAATATTTGTGACCCCATGCACTGAAGCCTACCAGGCTCCTGTGTCCCCGGGATTCTCCAGGAAGAACACTGGAGTGGGTTGCCAAGCCCTCCTCCAGGGGTGTCCTGACCCAGGGGCTGAACCCATGTCTCCTACATCTCTGGCACTGGCAGGCGGGTTCTTTACCACTAGAACCACCTCGAAGCTAGACCCCTGGTAAAAAACAGCCTGCAAACCAGATGGGGCCTTCCAGACCAAGTGCATTGCAAAGGGACACAGCCCGGTGGGCACAGCTGACGCTCCCGGGGCAGAACGCGCAGAGGGGCACATCTCGGCCTGGAGCCCCGAGGAACCACCCCTCCCTCGCAGCAGGCCACACGCTGCTTTAGTCGGGCCGAGGCGAGGAGCAGTTCTCCTGGTCTGATCCCTTGCTCTTCGCCCACTTTTCTACCCCACCCCACCCCAGCCAGAGTCTAATTCACCTCAAAGAGGCGATTTTATGCAGCAAAGGAGCGGGCTCCACCCCACTTTTCATGGGGGAGATCCATCCGGCAGGTTTGCGGACAACAACTGCACAGCATCACCTCGCCACAAACTCGAGGAGGAGAGGAGATGGAGGCCGGAGGGGCAAAGGGGAGAGACCGGCAGTGCCAAGGAAGGAGGGCTACTCCCCTCAGAGGAGCAGAGCAGTTTCTGAACACACCCGTCGGGGAGGCAGGGGGTGGGAAAGGGGGCGGAAAGGGAACTGGGGGAGGTGGAAATCTCAGGAACCCTGGGGCCTGGCGCAGAAGAGGGACCACGTGAGCCCGAGGAGCATGAATAGACGGATCTTATTCACACACCGCCGGACTGCCAGGGAGAAATGACGCTTGCCTGGCACCTCGTGGGTTCCCGGCCCCGGACAAGCACTTCCAGGCACTTCCTGCTTTACTGGGTGGTGAACTGGCTCCAGTGAGTCCAACTCCCCTCCTGCAGGGAAGGCGGGGCGTGCATTCCTCCCTGAGAGTTCTCCTGATTCCACACCATCCTGGGAGCAGGGAAGGGCGGAGGAAATCCACATGGGGCGCCACCCACGGGTCAAAGAGAGACAGGAATAAGCACCACCCTGCCAGGGTTCCCTTCCCCTCCCCTCCCAGCTCCTCCGTCCCGGCCTTCACAGCCCTGGCCCTCCGCCCCTGGCTGACCAGAAGCGGCCCTCCACCTTGGCGGGTTGCTCTGGCCTGACTTCTCCAGAGAGACGGGCTGAAAAAAAGACCACTAGGCATCGCACATTCTGTTTCTTAAAGCAAGCCTTTGAGCAGCAGGCCTCCTGTCTAAACCCGCAGAGCAGGTCTGGGAGACGCGCCTCACTGCCTTCTCGCCTCGCCCTCCAGGAAGTCCTCCTGGCCTCCATATGCAGGTTTCTGCTCTCTGCTCTCTCTCTTGTGGCTGCGCTTGCTGAGAAGATGCTGGGAATTGATCAGACGTTTCCCCTGCATGCAGTCTGCATAGCAATCGCTGCAGAAATAAATATGATGGGCTTGGCGTGGCAGGATCTATGCAGAGTGCCGTAAGATAAATAAAACAGGAAAACTGTGCGAGCTGTTGCTACTTGGTTAGCTATAAACCCGGGCTCAGGCAGTGATCAGGGAACCCGGCGGACACCATTCAACACAAAGTGGCTCCTTCCTTGCCTGGACTTTCCTTTTTTTTTCCAAATGAGAATGTTGCCACCTGGTGGCAGATCTCCAAGTCACCACCGGCAATTTTCAACCCAACCAGGAGATACAATTAAACTCAAACCAGAGTGCAGAGGCCAGCGGCTGACGGAGAAGAGGAGCTGTGGATAATAGAAGGAGCACAGATTTTAAATCACTTGCTGGCCTTGTAGAGCCCCACGTATACTGTTTGTTCCCAGGAGATCAAATCTCTTACAAATCCTTCTCTGTTCTTCTGCAGCACTCATCTTCCGGAACGTGGTTTTCCAGGTCTTCCTTCTCTTCTTGCTACTAGATACTCTGATCGTATCCTTTATTTAGTGCCTAATATGCTAGCCCCTGGAGGAGGGCATGAGCACCCACTCCAGTACTCTTGCCTGGAGAATCCCCATGGACAGAGGAGCCTGGTGGGCTGCAGTCCATGGGGTCACAAATAGCCAGAGATGACTGATCAACTAACTGCCCAGCACAGCACGTTACCTATCTTCTCCAAGGGTCCACAGAGACTTCAACCACCTTGAATTTCCCCCTTCTACTCCAGCCTCCTGATGCATACATCTTTGTGCCACAAAATATGCAACCTGATACAATAATCTGCTCACTGTTCTTAGGCTGTTACAACCTTCTCTTCGTCTGAGGTCTGTGCCTCTGAACCTCCTAAATATCTATGCCACGGTCTCCAACTGGAAGTCACAGGGACAACCCAGCCTGGAGGTAGGGTGAGTTTTAACATTCACCCAGTAAAATCAAAACAAAAGCCGCTCTTTCAATGTTGGGGGATTCCACATAAAAATGTGAATTTCTAGAATTTCTTAAAAACAAAATCTGCTAGGCACTCTAAGCATGAGATAGGCATGTTTCTGGTTTCCCTCAGTCCCCACCACACTTTGTCATACCATCAGTACCAGGTGTGAATTTCAGTTGCCATTCGTCTTTATGCTTTGCCGTGAGCTTTTCTGACAGTTGAGAAATATTTCTATGTCCATGTCTCCATTAAAAGTAGGAAAAATAAGCTGTCGCCCAATATACAAAACACAAAGCCAGGAAACATCTTCTCTGGGATCTTGTCCATGCAATGCACAAACATACGATCCATTTTATTACTGTTATTTGTCCGTTTATGAGATTCGGGTTTGTTAACCCTCGGTTTGCCGTAAGAAGCCCTGGTCCTCCCTCCGAAAGGCTCTGCCCGCCCAGCCCTGCCCACACCATCTCTCCCACTGCCTGCAGATCAGAGACGGGTGAATCCTTTTCTCTAAAGGGTGTGAAAACAAGATGCTGCTCTGTGAGCCATGCGGTCTCTGGCACAACTGCTCAACTCTGCTGTTACAGCGCAAAAGCATCCACAGACAACATGGAAACCAACAGGCAAAGTGGTGTGCCAGTAAAATTTTCTTTATGTAAGGAGACAGCAGGCCTACCAGTCCTTGCGATGGGACATCTGTCCATCATTCCAGCCTCCTTTCGACATCACTGCCTCCATCCTTGGTCAGGCTAACCTGTGACACATTCTCAGTGAAATTACTCTGTTTCAAATCCTTCCTTCCCCACTAGGATGAAAGCTCCAAACTCAAAGTGCAGGGACTCGCGCAACATACAAAGATGGAGCTAAAAGAGGGGCCGTGAAGGACCTCAGGCGAGCGCCAGACGAAGCGCAGAGAGCTCTGGCTTCGGGGAGACGGAGGCTGACCGCTGCTCTCCTGGGACAGGTCTGCGCGGGAGCGCCTCAGGGCTGACACGGGAACCCCCTGCACTGGGGACCCAGGCGGCTTCTAGCTTATCCCCTCCCTTAAGAAAGCTCCCAGGCCCAGGGTCCAGGCGGCGCGCCAAGCCCCGGCCCCGTGTCTGCAGAGGGAGCTCGTTCCAGAGCATGTTTCTCGTGTAGGTGAAGTCAGCGAAAGTAACTAGGGAGGCCGCGGGAGCCTCCGCCGCCTCATTTCACTCGCTCACTTGCATGGTGAGTAAGCTGGCTCTGCATAACGCTGGTCACTGTCGAAACTCCGAGCCCGCTGTTGCTCCAGGCTTCCGCCCGGAAGAGTCAAGATTCTGCACAGCACACAAGCAACACACCTCATGTTTATTCATCTGCTGTCTTTCCAAATACTAGTGCAGTGCTGACTTAATTAAAATGAACAAAATCCCACAGTTAGGAATTAATTCCTTTGACTTAAACTATGCCCCTTATTTGATGAGTACCGCCTCCTCGTGATCTGTCTCAAACAGGAACTTCCAGCCAAACCTTTCCGTTCCCTCAGGGCCGCGAGGAGTCAGTAGGACCGCTGGACCTCAGAGGACAATGCTGGGTGAAATGGGGGTATTTCAGAGATGACCAGCCAGCACTTCTTAGTACTTTAGCAAAAGAGCCCAGGGCCTTTGTACAGCCCAGGTGAAGAAGGAACCCGGAGAGCACAGACTTGCCAGTCAGTCCACCAGGACGGGAGCCAAAGAGGAGTTTAATTTAATTTAAAAGAAATTTAGATATGTAGCACACAGCCTTCTTGACTTATGAACAGAGACTCATGTGTAATAAACAGTGGCCAGGGAAGGCGGTGCATGGAAACGCCCTGTGTACCAGACTCAGCACCAGACTCATCCTGAGCCGTAACACAGACCAGGGACACTGACCTCTCCCTCGGGGAAACACTCCTTTCCACCTGAGAGCAATGGGGTGATGACACTGGCCTGATCAGAAGCCAAACGTATCCGAGCAACCATCGCCTGGGAGACCAGAGTTCCCTCTGCAGACCCCACATCACTTTCCTTCTTCCTAAGAGCTCCTCATCACCAAACAGGGACCCTTTGAAAATAGGGCCGTTTCACTCACCTCCTTAAGCCCTCTGCTGGCTCCCATCAAACCTGAGGGAAAGTCACACCCTTATGGGGACCTTCAAGGCTGATGGCCCTGACCCCCAGCCACCTCCCATCAACAGCCACCCTGGTCCTCCCGTCTCAGAGCTTTGCTGTTCCTTCTGCCTGGAAATCTTGTCCCCTCAACACTGCTCGTGGCTCCTTCCCTTTATTCAGGTCTCAGAAGGTCTTTCTTGCCCAGTCTGTTTAGAATAGCCTTGGCTCCCCATCCCTGCCACATTCTGTCCACCTGCTATACCTCCTCCATAGCAATAATCATACCAGACGTGTTGATCATTATTTAAATATTGTCTGCATTCTCGGTTAGAACTCGGCTTTAGAGAACAGGGATTGACTTTGTCTGCGCTTGTTTCCTGAGAAAACGGCCTGACACAGCAGCCCCAATAAAATCTAATCAATGAAGGGACCTCCCTGGTGGTCCAATGGTTAAGAATCTGCTTCCAGGGCAGGGGACGTGGGTTCAATCCCCGGGCGGGAAACTAAGATCCCACAGGCCTGGGAACAACTAAGCCTGCACACCGCAGCTACTGAGCCCGAGCGACAACGACACAGCACAGCCAAAAGCCAGGCAAGTAAACACAATGCACAGAAAGCATTCGGAGGGAGCCAGCCATCCAGCCACCCTCACAAATAAACGCAATGGCACAAAAAGCATTCCGAGTGAGTCAGCCCACCCAGCCACCCTCCAACGCTCTACGCTCCCTCAGTGAGACATTCGGGTAGCTCGTGAGCTCACCATCAGCAGAGACATCCGAGCGGCGCCTGAGCTGCCTCGGCAGGGCTGTGCTGGAGACCAGGTCACAGGAGGCGAGCCGGCGCCGAGAGGAGGCTTCTGTCCTGAGGCCCGTGCACCCCTGCCTGAGCAGCCTTGGGGGTGACCTGGGGTGAGAGCTTGCAGGTGACCTGAGGCTTGCACGCGCAAGGCGGGGCTGTTCCCAAGAGACAGTGCCAGCAGCCTTTGCTGACTGCTCCTCCGATGCTACTGGAAACGCAGAAGACTCGAGTCCCTCCCCTTATGAAGGTCCAATTCTAATAGAAACAAGAGGTCAAGAAGGTGACTGAGGCCCCTAAGGACCCTCACAGGGCCCGGCAAGGGTCCAGGAACCAGCGACTGAGGCCCCTAAGGACCCTCACAGGGCCCGGCAAGGGTCCGGGAACCAGCGACTGAGGCCCCTAAGGACCCTCACAGGGCCCGGCAGAGGTCCAGGAACCAGTGGGCGGGGTCAAGGACATGACTGGTGCCTTGAATCAAGGAAGAAACGAAGAACGATTTAGACTAGGTGGAGTGAAGAGGTCTAAAGGGCTAAGAACCAGTGTTCTAGAAGATCCCTTCCAAGAAGGGCAGAAGAGCATGCCAGGGGTAGGGAATGCCCAGAACTGCCCGGTTCAGCAGCTGACACCCAAACTCTTCGGAGCAGACTCTCTTCACTCTGAGAGTGAGCGATGACTCCCCAGGAAGCCAGAGCCTGACGACGGTCACGGCGCCAGATGGGGCTTCCAGGCGGCAGTGCCCGCAGAAACGCATCACTGCTGCTCAGCGCACGGAAGACCAGTGTGTCCTGTGGGAGTTAGCAAGGACACGAACCACCACAGGCAGACCTGAGCGCCGAGCGCCGGAGCAGCCGTGATACGAGGCACCGGTCAGAGCCTCACAGAGACAAAGCTGAGACCGCCCTTCACTGGCCCATGGGCGCACAGGGTGTATTCATATGGCGACTCCAGAGCACCCCCACTTGGGGAGCTTATCATTTTCTTGGTGAACTCCCCCACCCACAGGAAAGGCTCTGCACAAGAGGATCCCCCCTTCCAGCAGCTACAAGCGGAGAGGATCCCGTTGGGAAGAGCAGCTTCACGTGGACCCTCAAGAGCCCTGGACACTCACTGTCTTTTGTGAAGTGTCCTGTCTGCAGAGCTGGCTGAAACTGTGCCTGCCAGCCTGGCAAGTGTGCGCTTGGTCACCACAGGAAAGGCTCTGCACAAGAGGATCCCCCCTTCCAGCAGCTACAAGCGGAGAGGATCCCGTTGGGAAGAGCAGCTTCACGTGGACCCTCAAGAGCCCTGGACACTCACTGTCTTTTGTGAAGTGTCCTGTCTGCAGAGCTGGCTGAAACCGTGCCTGCCAGCCTGGCAAGTGTGCGCTTGGTCACACACTCGTGTCTGACGCTTTGCGACCCCATGGACTGTAGCCCATCAGGCTCCTCTGTCCATGGGATTCTGCAGGCGAGGATACTGGAGTGGGTTGCCATGCCTCCTCCAGGGGATCTTCTCAACCCAGGGATCGAACCCAGGTCTCCCGAACTGCCGTAGATTCTTTGCAACTGAGCCCCCTGGGACGCCCACACGTTTAATATTATCAGGCTCATCTGATCCTGTAATCAGAACCAACTACATAATTGGTGGTGTCCAGTGAAAAGCCAAGTTGTGGGTCTCGTTCAAGAATCACTGGGAGCTTTAGGGCGGCCACAGCAGGGCGTTCAACAAAGCAGAGTCCTTCCAAGTGTGGCCCCAAGTGACTGCATGGGCCCAGGTCCACAGAGCCAGCCCTGACCGGAACAGTGGGTGAGTGGCATTAAAGTTCATTCTTATTAAATGACCTCATTTCCCACTACTACTGTTTATAAGCATCTCGACTTGGGGCCAGACTCGAGGGGATGTCTGCCTCCCTGTTTTACAAATACGGAAACCAGGTTTCAAGGGATTAAGAGCAGCTGAGCGAGCTGAAGGAGGGAACACAGATGTGAGATCTGGGTCTTTATGACTCTGAGGCTGTAACTAGCAGGGGTCATCAGTCTTGAACTGTTACACAGTTAGATGTGTAAGATTCCCACTGGCCACACTGACAAAAGCCAGCAGAGAGAGCGAGCCAGGAGGGCAGCTGGCGTTCCTCCCAGGTGGGGTAGAGGCTCTATGCGAGGGACGGGCCGTGACGAGAGCCCTCCTCACTCACCGGGGAGCCCAAGGTGCAGCGTCTCATCGTACGCGTTCACCCGGGGCTTCTCCCAGGCACAGCAGGATTCTGCCGGTGCTCACGTCTGCCCTGACCAGCGCGTCCTGCTAACACAGCTGGTGGGCCATGCTTATCTGCTTTCCAGGGAAACTGAGGGAGGTGTCAGCCCAAGGCTAAAAGTGTCCCTTTCAGAAGACGGAAGGGATTGGGGGCCTCTTGCCCACGAATCCAGAGGATGAGACAGTTGGATGGCATCGCCAACTCGATGGACATGAGTCTGAGTAAACTCCAGGAGTTGGCAATGGACAGGGAGGCCTGGCGTGCTGCAGTCCATGGAGTCTCAAAGAGTCGGACATGACTGAGCTACTGAACTGAACTGAACTGCCCACAAATGCTCTTTACCTCGACAGAGGGAGTCCTTCACAGACACGGGACTCCACAGGTCTGCAGGAGAGCGTGGCCTGTGAGACCTCGCAGGCGTCTTCAGCTCCGCTCCAGCACCCCCAAGCCGGGGTGCCGTGACCAATCTCTTTAGCCAAAAACGTTTGCCTTATTTTGCTTGATAGTAATATTCATTCACAGCAAGGAGATAGTCAAATCGGCATTGCAAAAACAATTAATGCAGGTGTGCTCAACTACTTTTGAAAGTGACCAACGGATACCCTTGACTCATGGGAGAGATCCCACTTCCAGGACTCACACCTGAAGATGAATATTCACGAATGCTCATCACAACATCATTAATGATAAGCTTTCCAAGAGAGTAGCACTGAAACATACCCTCCCATGTGTAGAAGAGACAGCTAGTGGGAAGCTGCTGTCTAGCTCAGGGAGCTCGGCCCAGGGCTCTGACGACCCGGGGGTTTGGGGGGTGGGAGGCTCAGGGAGGGGTATATGTATGCTTACAGCTGAGTCACACTGTTGTAACCATCACAACACTGCAAAGTAATTGTCCTCCAACTAAAAATAAAATTTAAAAAACTGTCTAGAAACAACTTAAATGCTCGAGTGAAGAGCAGGAATTGATTCATGGGAAATTAATATATTGGAATCCAATGGAACCAGCAAAAACCATGTTTCAAGTTTCTTTCATGATNGATGCCACCCGCACTTGAAGCTTCAAGAAGGCATCCTGCTTGGCAACAGTCAAAGTCAAAGGAGACGCCCCAGAAAAACAAAGAGCCTGCATTTCATAGACGCTGTGGATTGTTTACAGATTTTAAAAGTGTTTCTTTATTCACTGTATAAATCAGACGATATAAAATGACATTCACCAAAAATACATTTAAATTTACTCCACATCCCTCAACCCAGACGTCAGTACTCGATATTTAGGCTGTCGATACACTTCCGTTCTCTGTGGGTTGGGTGTGTGTCCACATATACTCATGTCACACCCATGCATGCCTTCACTGTTCGCACACGTTTATCTATGTAAACACACACACACACATAGTTCCTCCCACCTGCGTTGTCTGTGTGCACTGCTCTTTGTCTTTCCCACTCAGGGACTCATCCTTCATGTAACGACTGTTCGCTGAGCACCCTCCACGCATCAAACCTCTCCTGGGTACTTGATGGATGTAGGGTAGCGCAGGGAACACAGTGAGCAAAGAGGGGGGAGGCAGTAAATGAAACTATAAGGAAGGAATTAATTTTTATGATGTTTTTTTTAAAAAAAGCTGGGTACCATAGGGGAAATGTCAGCACAGCGTGCTGGGGGTCAGAGGACTGGCCAGGGAATGGGTGGTAGTCACTTTAATTAGAGTGCTCAGGTTAAGACACTGAGAAGGATCCTTTTGAACAAAGACCTTGCCCAAAGTCAGAAAAATCAAGCATGGCAGCTGATTGTGGAAGAGCAGTGAACGGGGGCCCATGCAGAGGCCCTCCAGAGTGTGGGGGTGGGCTCAGGAGAGACAGATGCCTGAGAGGAAACAGAGGGTGAGGAAGGGAAGCTGGGGGGTCGGGGGCAATGCCCTCCTCACCCAGTGGTTGAGAGTCTGCCATCCAATGCAGGGCCGCTGGTTCCATCCCTGGTTGGGGGCTGAGTTCCCACTTGCTCAGGAGCATCTATGCCCACAACTAGGGCCACAGAGAGAGATCTACATGGTGCGCTGAGGATCCTGGTGTCTCAGCTAGGGCCCACTGCAGCCACAGGAGAAAATACAGATGCTCAAAATGTTAAAGACCAGCACAGGAAAAGCAGAGACATCACTTTGCCAACAAAGGTCCGTCTAGTCAAGGATATGGTTTTTCCAGTGGTCATGTACGGATGTGAGTTGGACTATAAAGAAAGCTGAGCGCCGAAGAATTGATGCATTTGAATTGTGTTGGAGAAAACTCTTGAGAGTCCTTTGGACTGCAAGGAGATCCAACCAGTCCATCCTAAAGGAGATCAATCCTGAATGTTAATTGGAAGAGCTGATGCAGAAGCTGAAGCTCCGATACTTTGGCCACCTGATGTAAAGAACTCACTCATTGGAAAAGACTGTAATGCTGAGAAATATTGGGGGCAAGAGGAGAAGGGGACAGCAGAGGATGAGATGGTTGGATGGCATCACTGGCTCAGTGGACATGAGTTTGAGCACTGGGAGACAGGGAAGGACAGGGAGGCCTGGTGTGCTGCAATCCCTGGGGCCACAAAGAGTCAGACACGACTGAGCGACTGAACAATTAAAAAAAATAACTCGGGGCAGGGCGTGTCGGCGTGGCAGACCGCGCAGGACTTTTTGAAGACCACCCTGAGGACTTTGGCCTTTCCTCCAAGCTTGGCAGGAAAGACCACGTGAGCGGTGGTCACAGCTGCTGTGGACAGAGATGTGAAGACAGCCTGCGCCCCGAGGCCTGTGCGTCCGGGGGCAGCATCAGACGGCCCGCCAGCCCGCTGGGTGGCAGACGTGGGCGACCGCAAGCTGCCCGTTGTGTCTCAGGTCTGTGCTGGGAACAGTGGGTTTTCCCACACCTGATTCAAACACACCAGTAAAACTCGACTGAGCTGTTCACATGCCAGCACAGAAGAGGTGCACGCACGCACGCCCACCTGCCCGAGACGAGGGTGAGAAGGCTCCTCTGGCTCCAACACGAGTGCTGGAGGTGAGCTGACTAACACAAAGGTTTTTACTGTACTCTCGCCTGGAAAATCCCATGGGCAGAGGAGCCTGGTGGGCTGCAGTCCATGGGGTCGCTAAGAGTCGGACACGACTGAGCAACTTCACTTTCACTTTTCACTTTCCTGCATTGGAGAAGGCAATGGCAACCCACTCCAGTGTTCTTGCCTGGAGAATCCCAGGGATGGGGGAGCCTGGTGGGCTGCCGTCTATGGGGTTGTGCAGAGTTGGACACGACTGACGCGACTCAGCAGCAGCAGCAGCAACACACCCTTCAGCCTCCAGGGGCCTCCAGGGGCTGGAAGTCGACATCTTCCACCAATACCACCTGCTCTGTGATTCTTTTCCACATCATTTCTCACCCAGGTGGTCCTTGGCGTCCTGACCCCCCACAGCTACCCAGCAAACTCCCCCCACCTCCAGTGAGACGGTGTCCCCACTTCCGGTCCTCGGACAGCCCTGCTCCAAAGCTTCCCCCGACTCCTGCGCTTCTTCGAGTGTTCCCTGATGCTCTAGGGCTGGCCCCTCAGTCCCACTCAAAATCACCTCCTCTTGACCATTCCGCTTACAATCGGAACACCCACTCAGAGCCCCTTACTCCCCTCCCACTTTGATTTCTCAGCAGCAACCTCGAGCTGGCATGTACACAAACATCCCTCCTCTCTACTCCTCCCAGCTAGACTGTGAGCCCTGTGAGGGCAGGACTTGTATCTGTTTTATTCATCACCAGGTCCAGGGTTCCCAGCACGCATAACACTTGTCATTATTAACCCGTGTCGATGGCTGAGTGACTGAGCTGTGAGGGGCTCTGAGGAGCCCCCATCAGAGAGTCCTCTCTGGCAGGAGTCACAGGAGAGGCCTTTCCCCAGCTCCTTGGATGAGGGCAGCAGGGCTTCTAGGCGAGGAGAGGAGACAGGCCGGCTCCCCACGTGCGTGCCCAGAGGGGATCACCAGGAGCACTAACCATGCTCCTCCGTCCTCACGGGGCTCCCACACGGGCTTAAGCTGCTGAGAAAAATCACTTCCGTGCATTAGTTCAGCACAGTTCTTGGTATCTAATATAATGATGGACACGAACCGAGGTTGTTAGTCACATTTGAGAAATTAATAAATACATGCATGAGTGTGCATATGTGTGTTACTCCAGGCTTTTTTGACTCAGAGAATAGGATCACTCGAATTATCATTCCCTGCTCCCCTGGAGAAGTTCAGCTTTGAGCAAAAAAGCACGTTGAGAAAAGAGAAAGTGGAAGACCAACTGGGAGCCTATCTTGGGGATTCGGGCATTCTTGGCATCCCTGGATTATTTGTAAGCATAGTTTAATAACGAGCTGGGTGTGTTTGAAGCTTCCACTACCATCTCTCTTAGAGCGAATGCCCTGTGCACTGCTGGGCACATTTCAGGCGTCGTCTGATCACAGCCCAGATAAGAAAAGGAATATGCCATCACCAGGACGGTCCGGTGAGGGTGCATCCCAGGCTGCTGCCCCTCCACACGGCAGGAGAACGGAGACCTGGCCGAGATGGAGTTAACCTGCCCCACACCAACAAGGCTTCAGCGCGGCTGTTCCTGCCCAGGGTGCTCCTGGCACCAAGGGTCTCTCCAGTGGCTCCTTGGGACTCCTCAGCCGGGCAGGGAGCACACAGGTGGAGCACAGACCCAAGACGGAATGCCATCTTCAGGCTCTGTCTCCAGAGAAAAGAAGCTCTGCTGCTGCTTATTCGGGACCTGGATAAGTGCACACAAGAGACATCTCCTCCTCTTCTCTCTAGGCAGCTTTGCATTAAGATGTTTTCTTATCTCAGCAGGATCTATCCTGTGTTTGTCAAAAATTCACTTGGTGTGTTTTTCTGCCTGCAATCAAAAAAAAAAAGTCCTTCTTTGCATCAGATATTTGCATACAAATTATATCTGGCACTTTTATAATAGACTATAGAGTCTTCAGTGTGCTCTGGTGTGGCATGGTATATTATAATGGAAAATACACATTTTTCTAATAACACATTGCTTTTTTTTCACAGATGGATCTGTAAGAGAGTTATAAGAAGGCAAAAGAAAAAAAAAAGATTTCTACAACAACAAAAAATAAGGCAGGTCTGAAATTCTGACAGCTTCTTCCAGTGAAAGATGGCTCAGTGGGTCTTTGAATTATCCTACCCTGCCTGCTCACTGGTGGTTGTGCTTAGAGAATGAGTCATACAGACACAAGGAACAAAATCATTAGCAAAGAGACGCTGGGACATCGCAGTGATGATTGTGGAAAGAAGCACCGGGCCTCAATTAGATTCCAGTGAAAAGAGCTGCTCTTTAGCAAGAGGTAGATGGGTCAGGCTTCCCGGTGGTGCAGTGGTTAAGAGTCCGCCTGCCAACACAGGAGACACAGATCCAACCCCTGGTCCAGGGGGATCCCACCTGCCACGGGGCCACGGAGCCCACCCTCCCGAGAGCCGGCGCTCCAAGGAGAGAAGCCGCCCCATGAGACGCCCGTGTACCGCAACTGGAGAGCAGCCTCCATCCACTGCAACCAGAGAAAGCCCTGCCCCGCGGTGAAGACCCAGCACAGCCAAAAATAAATGAATTTATTTCAAAAAGGTAGGAGGACCCCAGCTTGAGAAGAATCCCAAGTTTCACATAGCAAGAGAGACGGTAACACTGGGCCGTGCTGAGGCTTGGAGCTCACGGCCAAGAGCAAGGAACTTAAAGCCCTGCCAGACACGGGCTTCCTGTGTGTTAATTCCTCTAATTCTCAAAAGATAATTGCCATACAGACTGCCTGCTACACTGCGGGCCTTCAAATCACTGTTGAATAAATACATGGATCCATCATTTTTATAAAATGGATCCCAGGAGAAATTTTAACATTTGCCTAAAGCACTCTAGGGGTCACACCGAGTTCTGCTGGACCCAGAAGCTGTCCCTCGCTTTGTTGAATGGGGGCGCATTCCTGTGTCCACAGAGGGAAGATCTGGGAACGGAAAATGAGTGGGAAGCAAGGAGACCATTCCTCCTTGAACTAAGAGGGTATTCCAGACAACACGATGACTTTCACGGGCCAATAAATACTGCTGCCTTCATGGACCTCTTCCTCCATAAAGGGCTACTGAAAACTGTATTATATGACTGGGTTTGTATAAACCCACATAATCCAGGTTGGATTTTTCTCCTGATTTTATAAGAAAGTAAAAGATTTTTATGGGCCTCTGAAAGAATCATGGAGCCCAGGCACCGCACCTCCTGGGTCTAATGGAGGGCACAGCCCTGACAGTCTCAGGTAAAAACTCCACCAACTAGAAACACTGCGTCCACAGAAACTTCATAGTGAGTCTACATCCCTGCAAGGTTTTGGCGCTGATAGCATTTGCCAAACACCATGGAAATAAATACCTAACAGCTCAGTTAGGATTCTGTTTGCCTGCACGTGCTAGAGATCTGTCCATAGTGGCTTCTCTCCAGTAGGAATTTTTCATACGAAGTCCGTCAAGACAAGGGCAGTCCTTGTACAAGGGCTGGTCCAGCTACTCATGCAGGGTCATAAAGGACCCTGCCCCTTCTAGCTTCCTCTCTGACATTCTTATCTTTGTTCCTCATGGAAGCAATATGGCTTCTCCAGCTCCAGCCATCCCATCCACATTCCAGGCGGGATGGAGAGGCATGCACCAAGGATGAGGGATAAAAGGCTTCACCTTAGAAACTTTGTTTTATGGGGAAAAGAAAGCCTTCGGCAGACTGGAACCGGGTCTCGTGACATTCCAGAGAATCTAGAAAAGTGTTTTCAAGCAGAATCACTGCTTTCCCCGAAGAAAATCAGAGTTGTTGGTTAAGAAAAAAGGGTTAGTGGGGGGTGGGGGGGGAACGGAGTTGAAAGAGCAATCTGCAGCATCTGCCTCAACAGCCGTAACTCCTTCAAAACTAAAGGGCCGAACCTTTGAAAGCAGCACCCAGTTCAGGAAAGTCTTGGCTCAACAGAAAACTGGGTGAGTTCTTTGGTTTTCAATGGAATGTGGTAATCCAGGCCACTCTGCTCCCTGTTAGCAAAACAGACACGATATCATACTGCCAATTAGCTAACATGTCTGCAGTAACCACCTCCTCAAGCTGTATTTATTTTTTAAATCCCTTATTTCCTTGTACAAGACATTGGAGTTTCCAGGCCAAAAAAATAGGCGTGTCGTTGACATCTGCTTCTACCTGGCTGAATATTATCTGCTGGCTTATTTTTAGCTCAAGGGCCATCTTCTCAGCAAAAAACACTGCTGTTTGCACCAGAGGAGGCTGAAAACGCCTTATGGTCGGTGCTCTCCCGGTCCAGGGAGCCAAAATGCAGCTTCCTGATGCTCCTACTGGCCAGTGAGGTGGCTGGGGCCTCTCCACTGAGCACAAACCTCGGTCATTAATGCACACAGTCAGCACCTGTCAGCACACAGTCAGAACCAAGCTGTGAACGTGACCTAACAAAATACTCAGCTGTTCTCCTGGGCAGGATCAGGGTGGCCAGCTGCCCAGGTTGGCTGGGACTCTTGGCTTCCCTGGACGCTAGGCCCTGTGCTCACACTAGGAGAGTCAGGCCAGCCGGGGGAGTTGGCCGTGGTGAGTACAACGCCCATGCAGCCCTGGCTTAGAACCAATGGAAAGCGTATCGTTAACAAAAACTAACATTTGCTTGAGTGACAATGCTGTCCCAGCCATCTCTTAACAGCTTACACATAAGATTTTGTCTTCTCAAGAACTCTAAGGGGAAGGGACTATTGTTATTCCCATTTTACAGGGAGGGAAAACAGAGGTGCAAACTTTTAAAATCACTAAATGAAGCCGGGGTAAAGAGCCCGCCTGCCAGTGCAGGAGACGTGAGATGTGGGCTCGGCCTCTGGGTCGGGAAGGTCCCTAGAGGAGGAAATGCCAACACATTCCGGTATTTTCACCTGGAAAATCCCATGGACAGAGGAGCCTGGCGGGGTACAGTCTATAGCGACACAAAAAGTCAGACACGACTGTGCTGCACACGCAAACTCACTCCAACAAATGTGCTGTTATATACGTAAGACATGCAGCGAGAAGCAACGGAGCCGAGAACGTCCTTGGTGATCCAGTGGCTAAGACCCTGCGCTCCCAATGCAGGCCGCTCGGGTTTGATCTCTGGTCAGGAAACTGGACCCCACCGCTGCAGCTGAACTGAGAGACCCATGTGCCGCAACAGAGAACGAAGATCCCACTGCTGCCACTAAGAGCCGGTGCAGCCAAATGAACACATACTTTGACAGAGAAGAAGCGGCGGAGGTGGACTCAGCCCGTTGCTCGCATCCCTGCTGTGCGCGAGCACTTCTGTCTTGCAGCTGCGGGAGAGGAGGAGGTCGGTGCGCAGAGTTTCATCCTTACTTTCCTCTGCTGGTTTCAACTGGAGGCACTTTTGCCCCCAGGGGACATTTGGCAGTGACTCTGAAAGCGCCTCACAGATGAATCATTTTTACAATTTTCAAAGTTTTCATAGCTATGATTTACCCTTGGTCTTAACCGAATGGATAGAAGAGCTGTTGCTGCGTTTTTGTAGAAAAGGATGTGGAGTCAACTCTGCCTTCCAGCTGTTTGGAAACTAGTGATGCAGAAACAGCAACAGCCAGCCAATTTGGTTTAGACATATTGCAATTAAAAACAAAAACGTGTGTCCCATGTTATGAAGATAAGCACACAGACAAAGGAGCAAAAACACAACAACAGCAACAAAACCCCTGCATCCTCTCAGCCCGCCCTTGGCTGTTACACTCGCTGGATGGAAGGTTCCACAATGTCTGCAGAGTAAAGAAACTGCTTTGACGTTTGTTGCTGTTGGGTCACTAAGTCACGTCTGCACACGGACTACAGTGCACCAGGCCACTCTGACCTCCACTCTCTCCTGGAGTTTGCCCAAGTTCATGTCCATCGAGTTGGTGATGCCACCCAACCATCTCATTCCCTGTCGTCCCCTTCTCCTCCTGCCTTCAATCTTTCCCAGCATCAGAGTCTTTTTCAATGAGTCAGCTCTTCACATCAGGTGGCCAAAATATTGCGATTTCAACACCAGTTCTTCCAATATTCAGGGTTGATTTCCCTTAGGATTGATGTAATATTACCAAAGCTTTGCTTATGGATAAAACTTTCTTTTCACCCTCAGGAACTTGGATTGCCATCACAAAGATGGCACTCGGGAGATCCTGGTCTGGTCCTGTCTGACCCCTTCCTGTTAACTGATATTTCTTCCGGGTGGCGAGAGGACCAGAATTGGACACGGGGCTTTTGTGCCTTCAGAGCCATCTTCCTGCCTCCAGAGTTCTTCCTAGTGTTCTCCGCTCTTTTCTTCCCCATCTCCAAGTAAATTGCAGGATCATCAGAAACCCCACTGAAGCCTCTCTAGGACGCCACTGTGATCTTTATCTTCAAAGCCAACCAGCCAGACCTCTGGCTTGAAATCTTCATGACAGCTAAAGGAGAGTAAATTTGGGGGCTGGCTTCCTTTGATAACCAAATGTTTCTCTTTCTTTGTTCTGAAGGTAGAACTTTAAAAGAAATTCAGTGATGCGGAAAATAATTCTACAGCGTCTTACTCTGTGCAGCCACTGTGACTGGCTTGGGGCATTTGCTTAAAATAGGAGCTGCAGGACTTGTCTGCAATGGAGGCCGATTGTTAAGTGACTGGACTGGAAGGTTTAAGAGGCGAGCAGCGGTCCTGGGTGGAAGCCAAAGGTGGAAGCAGGAAAGAGGCAGGAAGCGTCAGTGGGAACCCCAGGCGCAGTCCCGCTCAGCTTGCCTTCCCTCACGCAGCATCTCCGGCACAGGACCAGCGCAGACCTGGGAGACGTGTGTTAGAACGGGGCCTGGGTGTTCTGAGGAATGGGGTGCTTCATGCTGTACCAGCGAACAAAGGGGGCCACAGTCAGCAGCGGCTGCCGTCCACGCGGCGGGGACCGGTGAGCCCTGAGCGTGTGGAAACGCAGGACACCGGCTCCAGTAGCCGAGGTGCGCACCGAATGGATGACTTCAGCGAGGCCAGGCTCTCGCATCTTCCTGCACACTGCTGTTGTTTCTAGTTGCTAAGTTGTGAATGACTTTTTAGGGACCCCAAGGACTGTAGCCCGCCAGGCTCCTCAGGCCATGGGACTCTGTCAAGAACACTGGAGTGGGTGGCCGTTTCCTTCTCCGGGCAGCTTCATGACCCAGGGGTTGAATCTGTGCCTCCTGCATTGGCAGGCAGATTCTTTACCACTGAGCCACCGGGAAAGCCCTTTCTGTACCTAGAAAAGCCCTAAATTCCTTGAGGTATTTGGTTTTCTGGAATTAACAACAATCTTTTGACATTTGGACAACCTGCCCTTTGTTGCAAAACTTCCATGTAACCCGGCTCCCGCCACGCCTCCTCGGAGCAGTGCTCTCAGGGTTGAGATGTTGCCTACCCAGCTTCAGTTCAGTTCAAACGCTCTGTCGTGTCCTTCTTTCCATGACCCCGTGAACTGCAGCACGCCAGGCCTCTCTGTCCATCGCCAACTCCTGGAGCTTACTCAAATTCATGTCCATCGAGTCAGTGATGCCATCCAACCAGCTCATCCTCTGTTGTCCCCTTCTCCTCCTGCCCTCAATCTTTCCCAGCATCAGGGTCTTTTCCAACGACTCAGCTCTTCGCATCAGGTGGCCAAAGTATTGGAGTTTCAGCTTCAACACCAGTCCCTACAATGAATATTCAGGAAGTCTACCCAACTTAAAGTCCTAAAAATCCCTGCCAAATAAAACATAACTCTCAGTTTTTAAGTTGTGTATATTTAAGTCAACAGTTCAAAAAGCAAGAAAGAAGAGCCATTCAAGGAACTAAAACGTAGTGTTTTCCTTTCTTCTTTATTCTCTCTCATTTGTTACTGTGTCCCATACCTGCTATGATTGTCTTCAGAAAAACTAAGATTTTAAAATAGCACCAATTTAGGGGGTCATCTTTGGAGGGTCTGTGTCTGTCTTAAACGTTAATATAAGAATATTTAATTCCTGTGCTAAATCGCTGAAATTATACATCTTGAATTCTGTGCCTCACATGTGCTTTTTGTTCTTGTCAGAACAGGAAAAGAGCTGCACGAAGCTAACACACTTGCCTTTATTTCACCTCCTGACACACGGACATTCTGCAGCACAGTCCAGCTGGGCCTCCTGCTCAGTGAGGGGGGCTGGGAGAGCCACGGCTGCCCTCGTTCCCTTCCCTTCTCTGTCACACAGGAAGGACCGTGTGTGAGAAAGGGCCTGATGGGCTTCTCGGCTGGCCATGTTTCCTGGACCTCCGCTGCCTGACTTCTGCAGGGGAAGCAAGCTCTGGGGCAGAGGGAAAGGGCAGCCAAGGGCCCTGCTCACCCCGCGGTGGGTGCGCCACCCTTGTATTTTACCTGCTTTAGGGATCCCGGAACCCCCATGCGCCCTGGAGCCTCAGGAGTTGTGTTCACGGGGCACGACGGTTAACGCCAGTTCTGTGCCTGATGCACAGTGAGGCCAGACAAATGGAGTTTGGAGCAGAGAAAGGCCCAGGGCAGGGCGAAGGGTGGCTCGTGCCCTGCACAGGAGGGTCGGGGTCAGGGGTGCACAGGGCGTGTGATCAACTCCTGCACAGCCCCCTGACTGGCTGCTGGGAGGGAGCAGGCGCTGTCACAGGAGCTTCCATTCCGTCCTTCGGCTCCAGGAGGCCCGGGCTGTGTGCTCAGGCTCATCAAGGAGCTAACGTCTTCCTTTCTGCCGTTTCTACACAAAACATCTCAGGAAACTTGCTTCAAATACCGTTATGTAGATCACTCAGCATCACCTTTCAGGATCTGAAATAGCTCAGCTGGAATTCCATCACCTCCACTACCTTTGTAGTGATGCTTCCTAAGGCCCACTTGACTTCACATTCCAGGATGTCCAGCTCTGGGTGAGTGATCACACCATCGTGGTTATCTGGGTCATGAAGATCTCTTTTGTGTAGTTCTTCTGTGTATTCTTGCCACCTCTTCTTAATATCTTCTGCTTCTCTACAGTAAGATCATGCCTTCTGGTCCCATCACTTCATAGCGAATAGACGGGGAAACAAAGGAAACAGTGTCAGACTTTATTTTCTTAGGCGCTAAAATCACTGCAGATGGTGACTGTAGCCATGAAAGTAAAAGACGCTTGCTCCTTGGAAGAAAAGCTGACCAACCCAGACAGCACATTAAAAAGCAGAGACATCACTTTGCCAACAAAGGTCCATCTAGTCAAAGCCATGGGTTTTCCAGTAGTCACGTATGGATGTGAGAGTCCCTTGGACTGGAAGGAGATCAGTCAATCCTAAAGGAAATCAACCCTGAATATTCATTGACGGGCTGATGCTGAAGCTGAAGCTCCGATACTTTGGCCACCTGATGTGAAGAGCTGACTCATTGGAAAAGACCCTGATGCTGGGAAAGATTGAAGGCAGGAGGAGAAGGGGACGAGTGAGGATGAGATGGTTGGATGGCAACACCGACGTGACGGACATGAGTCTGAGTGAGCTCCGGGAGTTGGTGATGGACAGGGAGGCCTGGCGCGCTGCTGTCCACGGGGTCACAGAGAGCTGGACACGGCTGAGCACTGAACAGCAGCAGCAAGAACCACAAGGCCCATCAGAGGAGCCGGAGCGCAGGGCACGGGAGGCTGTCCCGGAAAGGCCCCCTCGGGTCCTGCTCGGCTGTGAATACTGCATGCAAACCCCGCATGGAGGAACAGCCAGCAAACACGCTGCAGGCGCCTCCTCCACTCACACATGCTTCACTGTCCCGCCGGACTTCATTTACGAGCACAAGTCCAAAGATAAACGTATGAAGGATTTCACTGAACCAAGCCAATGCACCATCAAACCACGCACCAGCAGAGCATTAAGCTGAAGAGTTCCTGAAATCTGGGAATGAGACAGGACACCTACAGGCACCCTCCTCTCCTGGCTCACACTGGTTATTCACATAGTACATGCATGCTAAGTCATACCAGTCCTGTCCAACTCTGTGACCCTGTGGACCACAGCCCACCAGGCTCCTCTGTCCAGGGATTCCCAGGCAAGAACACTGGTGTAGACTGCTGTGCCCTGGTAGGGGAGCTTCCTGACCCAGGGATCAAACCCATCTCTTACCTCTCCCATTGGCAGGTGGGTTCTTCACCCCAGCTCCGCCTGGGAAGTCATTCACACAGTACTTAAAAAAAAAATAGTACTTTTGCTTTTTATTGGCAAAAACCCAGTTTCACAAACGTGATGTCATGGAAATGAACTTAATGTGATCGAATGTTGAAATTGAACAGCTTCTGGCCAGTAGTTTCCAAGGGTCCAATAGATGGTAAATGTCACTGCTTCCTGCAGAAACAACACATTCCACGGCACTGCTATGACTTCCCTGGGGCACCCGGGCACACAGTTTGGGAACCAGAAGTGTAGCGGTAAAGCATGGGACTCGAGTCATCACCCACGCAGAGATGACATAAGGGTTGCACTTGGCACACACGGGGGTCCCAGAAAGCCGAGGCTCCCTGGCGCTCTCTGTACTGCCCAGCCAAGGGAGAGCCTGTGTTGCCCAACACTGCGATTTAATGATGTATTTGTTGCCATCTCACTTCCCATTTCTTTATGAAGATTTATTGAGCACCCGCTAAGTTGGATATTTTCTGTGGTGTTGGGGGGCAAAGCTTAGCCAATTAAATACAGTTCTTGCCCTCAGGGAGCTTAAGAAGCACAGAGAAGGCGGACGATCCAGTCAGCACTGATACCGTCATTATACACAGTAATTAGGGCTGTGCAGGGACCCTTCGGAGTACTTTAAAAGCTTATAACCGGCGGCTTTGTCTGGTCTGGGGGTCTTGGGAAGGAACTCAGAGCCTGGTGTTTTAATTAACGTCTGCAGGAAGCATTGGTTTTGCAAGAGTGGAGGAAGATAAGGTTTTCCGAGGCCAAGGGAACGACAGAAACAATGGCCCTGCAGGGAGAGGGCGCAGGCCTGGCGCAGGGCGAGCTCCGCGTGCCTTCCACGGAGAATGCCGGCTTCACAGGGGATGCCGATGGCGAGAGACGCCTGCAGGAGCAGGGGCAGCTGGTTCCTGAAGGCAGGGCTCGTACGGAGCAGGACTCTGCAAACCTTCCCTGGGGAGAGCTCAGGCCCCTCACACCACCCCTCAACTCTGCGGGTGTTGCCCTAAAGCAGCGGCAGGTACCAAACGGGCATGCGGTGTGCCAGTTAAACCTCACTGATGCTTTGGCCAGAGTTTAGGACCCTTGCTACACAAGCCTTCCACGTGGGCCTCATTCATTCGGTGGGTCAAGGGAGGGTAGCTACCTGCTGAAAAACAAGCTACCCTGGGTCTCCTAGGGTTTCCAGTGTAAAGAAAGGAAATAAAAATAGCTTGTCAACGCAACAGAGACCATGAAAAGGACAGTCACCGTCCAGATCAGGACTCAGAGCAGAACCAGCAACCCTTACCCACCTCTGACATCTTTAAATCCACCCCAGCAGCCTCTGCTTCCCAGCAGAGGAGGGGAACTCATTACCAAAGGCCAAAGATAATAACACAGCACAGCTATGACAATCAGAGGAAAGAGCTCGGGCGGGGAGGCGGTGGCGGCCCTCCTGGCGGCTCGGCGCTCGGCCTCCTCCCGCAGCCGCCGTTTCGCAGCCTGTCTTTCCGGCAGCTCCCGGCTGGCTTTTTCCTAGTAAACAACAGTGAGAGCAGCCCATGCCCCTCAGGCCTCTCCCCGAGACCAAGGTCAAACTGAGGTGCCTCGCTAGTTGCTATGGCAACAGAGAAAGTATACCAGAATCCCTGGAAGTGCCACTCAGGACCGCCCGCCCGAGCTGCAGGCCCAGAGCAGCTCAGCCTGCGTGGCACCTGCACCAGGAAGCGCAGCGGGGCCCGCGCCGGCCCCCCGCTCCTCCTGCCGACTCCCCGGCGGGGCCCGCGCCGGCTCCCCGCTCCTCCTGCCGACTCCCCGGCGGGGCCCGCGCCGGCTCCCCGCTCCTCCTGCCGACTCCCGGCGGTGTCCGGCTAAGCGCGCGTGCTGACAACTCCAGGCGCCGTCTCCCCGGACGGGAGCTCCCCCCATGTCTATCTCCTTCAGGCTTCTTAAAATGGGATGTATGCCTCCCGCACTGGAATTTCCCAGAGATACTGACTGAAAATACAGATTCATCGGCTCCACTTCAGACCGACAAAAAGAGCATCTTTTGCCAACAGTTGATAACTGACAAGCTCAGAGAGTAAAACGTGGGTGGAGCTATCTTCAGCAAATGTGTAGGCAAACGACTACCACCTGGCTTGCCTTGGCTGATTCAAATCCCCACGGTTGAGCCAAAATCTCGCTGCTCTGAAGTCAGCCAGTATTGACTTTCATCAGAAGATGGGTAGCCTTACCTCCAACTTTTAACCAAAAGAACTTAAAATGTCAATAGGATGCAAAAGAACTGCATTCATGTGGAAACTGCAAAATGGATTCACTTTGTTTGGGACTAAAAGGAACAGTTTTTGTTAAAAGTTGGTTCAGTATCCTCCTCTGAAAGGTCAACATTGTCCACCCTCTCCCCTAAAAAACCATACAATGCCCCTTTATATAAACGGGTGTTCTCCTTAGTTTTTCTGTTTCCTGAGCAATTGGCTTAAATAATTTGGCTTCCGGGTCAGGCACTGTGAAGGCAGGTACACTGCCTGTTTTATTCACACCGTATTTCTAGCAACTACCACGCAGCCTGGGATATCCAGAGATGAGACAGAATAAATACTTGGTAAATGAATAAATGAAGCACAGAAACCAAAGCTGTCTTGCCTGGAAAGCATTTTAATAACTACTGCCTTTTAATCATTCTGCCTTTTAAGTTAGGTAAAAGGTCTTTTTGTGGATGCTGGGTGCTTAGTCCAACTCTTTGCGACCCCATGAACTGTGACCTGCCAGGCTCCTCCGTTCATGGAGTCCTTCGGGCAAGAATACTAGAGTGGGGCCCTTTCCTCCTCCAGGGGACCTTCCTGACCCAGAGATAGAAGAATCTCTTGCGCTGCAGGTAGGTTCTTTGCCATCCGAGCCACCAGGGGAAGCCCCAAAGGTCTTTTTTTAGCCATGGATAAAATAAGCATGCAAAAGGGAAGACAAAATTTACCCCCCACCCCCATCATACGTCTGCCAAAAAAAGAAGTCACTTTTCTCATCATACAATTAAAATAGAAACAACTCTAAGTAAAACTATGTAGTTTAATCTTTAGATTTCAGGGGTTTTTTGCAATGTTGGTGGAAGCGCTTAAGAATTCAGTTTGGATTACGTACAAATCCAGCACAGTTTTGAAATGTTACCCCTTCTCACACTCGGATGTTCACCAAGAAGGTTAAGGATTAGAAAAAGAAGTTTCAAAATAACTTCGAATCACTATTTCTCTTATTTAAGGCCAGAGATTAATGTGTTTAAATCTCTCATGTTGTCTACTAAAAACCCTGAAACTGATAAAAGATAGTATGGGGGGGTTCTTACAGCTGGGATGACTCCAGCCTGTCACTTGTTTCTGTAAACAGTTTTACTGGCACATGGCCAGGCCTCTCCTTTGAGGATCACTGTCTGCGGCTTTTTCTGCAATACAGTAGGAAAGAGACACCATATGACCCAGAAAGCTAGAATATCTATATTCTGGCCCTTTAAAGAAAATATTTGCTGCCCTCCAAAGCAGCCTGGGTAAGGGAGACACAATTTACACAGTCTTGTGAATCAGACTGCCAGGGTTCAAATGTGTCTATCATTTAGTAGCTGTTGACATAATCAAACAGGAAGGCCGTTAGACTGGGGTGGTCCTGGGTGGCCTACTGGAGCAAAGCAAAAACGTAAGCAAGAGTCAAAGAACTAGAATTCAAGAAAATGAAACTTAGGAACAAGCCATCACAGCCAACTGGTCTCTCCCAGACAAGGCAACCGCTTCAGCCACAGCCAGTCAAGTGATGTCCTTGCTTTGCCTCCAAGTATTCTCTATAAAAGAAGAGTTGACTCATTGGAAAAGACTCTGATGCTGGGAGGGATTGGGGCAGGAGGAGAAGGGGACGACTGAGGATGAAATGGCTGGATGGCATCACTGACTCGATGGACGTGAGTCTGAGTGAACTCCGGGAGATGGTGATGGACAGGGAGGCCTGGTGTGCTGCGATTCATGGGGTCACAAAGAGTCGGACAGCACTGAGCAACTGAACTGAACTGATTCTCTCTAAAAACTGCACCCCGACCCCACCAGCTTCTGTCCGTGGAACTCTTCAGCCTCTCTTTGGTTTGGCGTTGCCCAATCCCAAGAGATGGATACTCAAATAAACTTTTTTTAAGCCATGCCGCGGGCATGTGGGATCCTAGTTCCCTGATGCGGGTTCGAGCCCACACCCCACGCAGTGGGAGCCGGAGGCTTAACCACTGGATCACCGGGTAAGTCCCTCAAATAAACTCTTTTAATCTGCCTCGGTTTATCTTTTAACAGAGCTAAGAGATCCTAGGCATATTTTTAGATTATTTAAACTCCTTAAGGATCCGTTTCTCATCTGTTAAACAGGAACAATAATTACACTTACCTCATGGAGCTGCTGAGGATTGAATTAAGATAACACAAGTAAAGCTCTAAGAATAGCAGAGAGAATAAGTAGAGGCTGTTAGGAGACTCTAGTAGAACTATAACTCCTTTTTGTCAATATGTTTCTTTTTGAAAAGTCCTGAAAAAGTCTCTGGCTTATAGTTAACCACATTCAGCAACATTTCTTCACACACTCATTAGCTGTAGACTTGCTTCAGCAATCCTGACTTCATTAAAATTATAATTATTTCCTTAATTCCATTTCCTTTATCTACTTCTTTAACTTAATCCCCCATGCTGGCTGCCAAGGCCTTGGGAATCAGGGAGAACCTCTTATGAGATAGTTTTCAACAAGAAAAAAAAATAATAATAATAATAAGAGCCAGATAGTCAGGAAAAATGAACAGTGAGCGAATTATCAAACCTGTGTGGCAAACCAAATTCTTAAAAGATGAACAGAAATACGTCTGGGAGAAGCAGGATGAACTAGAAGGATGGGGAGAGAGCACAGAACACAAGTGCGTCCCAGCAAAGCCATCAGCGTGGAAGCACTTCTGTGTCCCTAACCCACTAATCAATTCTCAGCTGAACTTAACCCTCCTCCTCCGGGCTTCTCCACCCCTGAGAAAAACACATCCCAACCAGCAGCGTCCTTGGAAACCCCAACCACCTCAGACCAAGGTGGGATTTCAGCGAGACCTTTGGGGTTTCATTGGCCAATCTCCATTTTAGGGAATTATGCACTTTTTGGAAGGAGCATTTTTGGGACTTCGCAAAAACACTTTTTTTCCTCCTTAGTGAAAATAATCATTTTGGAAGGACCGAACCCCGTGCCTGGCACTGAGAACATATGCAAATCAATGTTAATTTGCTTCCCATTGTAGAAAGAATTCCATCCCAAAGATCAGGGTTTATTCCTCTATCCATGGGTTCAATGTATATTTCTCAAGCATGAGCTACGTTCTAGGGTTTGGGAAAGAGGATTGCCAAATTTAGTAAGGAAAAATAGAGACCACCCAGTCAAGTTTTAATAGACAACGGAATTTTTAAGTATAATCACATCCCATGCAGTACATCTATGCTAAAAAAATTATTCATTGTGTATCTGCAATTCAATTTCATCCCATATTTTATCTGGCAATGCTACTGAGAATCAAGTTGAGACCAAGACAGACACCCCCCCCCCTCCCCTATACAGCTTTACAGCAATTCTAACCTCAGAAGCTCACAAGACTCAATTCCCATCTGGCATTTTCCCAGTGGGAAAGTCTAGGGAGCAGAGTGACCGTCTCTTCAGAAGCACATCGCTTCTGGGGCCCATTTAGCAGATGCCACACTGTACTGGAATTACGTCCTTATTTCCTCGTCATGCTCCTCTGCATGTAAGGTCCTTGGTGACAGAGGCTGTGCCTTTTATCTCTTCGTCTCCTGACTCTGCCTCGCAAGGGGCCTGGGGTGAGCAGACGCTCAGCACAGACAGCTGAGTGAACAAACACATACGCGGTTGGATTCTATCAAATGCGATGCTCAGGGTTCACAAGGAAGATTTTCACACACCTTCAGACACACTGGAGATGCAGAGAAAGCCATGTAGCCAGAAGCCCATATGGGTGAAGAATGGCTTTATTTTAAAACGTTTTGGAAGGTACATGGAACAAAATAAAAGCTTTCTCCAAAGGGAGGGAGAGGGGAGATGGTGTAAGAAATTGTAACACTGGCAAATAATATAAAGGGTGCTTGGAAAGGTGACTTCTTAACGTAATAGGTCATACTGAGTCAAAGCACTGATTTAACTAAGTGGGAATATAATAAAATATGATGGCCCATAGGAGAACCGTAATATTAATAACTGAGGAACATGGTATAAACAAATAACAAATAATTAAGAGCCATTTTATTGTCAGTACTGTCATACAATTGAAACACTCAGAAGGAAAATAAATCACAAGAATCCGCAAAAGGGTAAATTCAGGGAGGTGCAGGGGACACGGTATCTACAATAGAAAACCACAGCCGTAAAAGAGGGAACACAAAGTTGATATCTATAGAGCAGGTTTCAAGTATGCTAATTTTTTTTTTTTTTTTTAAGAAAGAAAGGGGGAAAAACAAAGACAGGAAAAAAGAAAAAGAGTATTGCAGAGTGTCCCAAGGACCACACAGGTAGGCAGGAGGCAGAGCGGCTTTCCGGCACGGCTTCCCAGGCGCCCTCTGCCATTCCGGGCGGGTCTGTGGCTGACACGACTCACGCCAGGCCCGTCAGTGCTCAGATGGGTAGGTGGGAAAAGTCTCTGTTCGATGAAGCTTCAGAGGGCTGGTGACACCTTTTCCAAAAGAGATTTTAAAATCAGCAGCTGCAACCACAACCTGGTTAGCTCATCACAAGTTTCTGTATAACAGCAATAAATCACATAGGATACAGAATGTTTCTTCCCCCAGAGGCTACTCACAAGGATATGCAAAGGAGAGTCCTGAAAGACACCGTGGTTAATACATCACTCGCATGTGGCCTTTGCACGGCTGCTGCTGCTGCTGAGTCGCTTCAGTCGTGTCTGACTCTGTGCGACCCCATAGATGGCAGCCCACCAGGCTCCCCCGTCCCTGGGATTCTCCAGGCAAGAACACTGGAGTGGGTTGCCATTTCCTTCTCCAGTGCATGAAAGTGAAAAGTCAAAGTGAAGTCGCTCAGTCGTGTCCGACTCTTTACGACCCCATGGACTGCAGCCTACCAGGTTCCTCTGTCCATGGGATTTTCCAGGCAAGAGTGCTGGAGTGGGGTGCCACTGCCTTCTCTGGGGCTTTGCACTGGCTACGTGCAAACCAGGCTTCCCAGGTGGCTCAGTGGTAAAGAACCCTCCTGCCAATTCACGGGACACGGGTCCCATCCCTGGGTCAGAAAGATTCCCTGGAGAAGGAAATGGTAGCCCCGTCCAGTAATCTTGCCTGGGAAATCCCAGGGACAGAGGAGCCTGGCGAGTTACATTCTAAGGGGTCTAAAAGAGGTGGAGACAACTTAGCGACTAAGCAACAAGGTGATCAAACCAGGAGCAACTAGGGGCAACCGCCTCCTCAATATTTGATGAACTAACTCCTATAGCCAAAAGATTTAGGAAAGACGAGATCCAGTCAAAAGACTGGGGAATCTTTTGGCAAGGACACCCTTTGGAAACCAGACCAGAAATAAGACAGTACTGTGTTTATTCCTAGGCGATCCTGCAGTAAAGGAGGGCCTCTTAAAAGCCAGACAGCCTCTATTACTTCAGGTGTGAGTTCCAGACCAAGGACAATGCAGACGTCAGGAGGGCCAGGTCAGGAAGAGTCGCACGAGGCCACTGTGAGTCTCCATGACACAGGACAGGGGCTGGGGCTGGCGAGCTTTATAAAGGCCAGACATGAGGCACTTTAGACTCTGCAGACAACTGCAGCACGACAGCAACCAGTTAATCTGTAAGGAATGGGCGTGCACGTTCCCATGAAAGGTGAACAGAAACAGTCAGCAGCTGGATCGCCCAGGAGGCCAGTTGGCCGATTCTTGTGGCCGGAGCGCTTGACCTGATAAAGCACGAGAGGCGTTCTACCACCATCTGCTGGCCAAGGGCTGTTGCTGCCCAGTTGCTGAGTCTGACTACCTGCCAGGCTCCGCGGTCCTTCACTATCTTCCGGAATTTGCTCAGATACAAGTCCCTACAGCCATCTCATCCCCTGTCGCCCCCTTCTCCTCCTGCCTTCAATCTTTCCCAGCATCAGGGTCTTTTCCAGGGAGTGGGCTCGTTAGATTAAGCGACTAAGGGTTCCAAGCCTCAAATCTGAACCATAAGAAAACTATATATGTAGTCATACAGTCACTGGTACATGTAGGAGTGACTATTAGAGAAGTTAGAATATCAAAATATCCCAATCACTAGAGATCATTCCTTCTTACTATGAATTCAATTCTCCTTCCAACACACACACACAAACGCGTGCAAAGGTCACACACAGAGGTCACAAGCTGGCACTGGCCTGTGCCAAGCCCTGTCCTCTGGCCTGCACGGGGCACAGAGCACGCGGAATTCCTTGTCGACACTGGGTAACCGCACATAGGCTGAAGGCCGGTCCCCTCGGCCTGCGCTCTCCCTGCCATTTTCACCAGGGAGCCCACCACGCTACACTGGCTTGTCCCCGTGGCCCCTACAGACATGCGAGTGTGAGACCCCGGTTTGTTTGTCATCTTTCCAATTTGCTCGGATCTTAATCTACTTCTCTCTTACTAGATGCACACACAATGTATGTAGCTGTGTTAGAATTAATATTGAAAAGCCAACATTATAGAGAACAGACCGTGGTTGTCAAGGGGGAGGGGCTGGGGGACGGATGGATGGGAGTTCGGGACGAGCAGAGGCAACTGTTCTATCCAGGAGGGACAGACAAGGCCCTGCTGCACAGCACGGGGGCTAGAGTCGACACTGTGGTACATAATGGAAAAGAGTATAAAACGAAGGCACAGGCGCCAGGGCTACAGGAACCTGCCTCCAATTTAGGAGACATAGAGGCCTGGCTCGATCCCCGGGTCGGGAAGATCCCCTGGAGGAGGGCATGGCACCCCACTCCAGTGCTCTTGCCTGGAGAACCCCATGGACAGAGGAGCCTGAGGGGCTGCAGTCCACGGGGTTGCAAAGAGTCAGAGACGACTGAAGCGACTTAGCACACATATATGTGTGTGTGTGTGTGTGTGTGTGTGTACGCGCGCGCGTGCGTGTGTGTAACTGAATGTATACATATATATGTATAACTGGATCACTTTGCTGTACAGCAGAAATAAATACAGCATTGAAAACCAACTATACTTCAATAAAAGGTAAATTTTTAAAAAGAAAGAAAACCCAAGGTTAAGCCCTCCAAAGCAACCACTTGCTCAAAAAAATCTATCCTCCTTAAGATAAAAATGTAAATCGCACGACCTGGAACCAACACTCTGGAGGAGTTATTTCCATCACACAGTACTCACTTTGGAAATACCCGCAGTGGCAGAATTTCCACCCAAAGGCAAGCATATACAATGAAAGAAAGACCCCTAAACAGCAGTCAGAACCCTGGAGTTCTAATGTCAGTCCAGCCACCCGCTGGCCACGTGATCTCACTGAGTGCTGACCTCCAAGGGTCTCAGTTCTGCCTTCACTGAAGTGGAGTCTCTGGCCAACTCTAACTGCTGCCAGCTGAGCCAGGAAAGGCGACAGAGAGACGCCCACAGAGCAGCACCGACATCTGATGTGGCTCTTTGACTTCCCACGAATATCCCAAATCACACGCTGGATCAATGATATAAGTGCCTATGTTTTTCTCTGAAACAAGGGACGCTCTCTTCAGAGGCAATTTCTACAGAAGGGTTCTAAACATATTGAGAAATGGAGCACCTTAGGATTAAGGGCAACACTCCTAAGATGTTAACTTAAAGAAGGAGGTGAGGGAGTTTAAGAAGAGAATTGCCAAGAAGCTGGACACACCCGGCTCTCTCCTAAAAGCCTTTATGCACCAGTCATGCCTCTTCCTTTTCGTCCTTTGAAAATCCGAGCTCCTTCCCGCCCCAGGGCCTTTGCGTATGTTGATTTCTCTGTGGATAATGATTTTCCCCAGCAGGCTCTACCTCTTTTCAGATTCCAGGTCCTTGGGGTAAATGGTGCAGCCCCTCTAAAGAAGTCTCTTTGTGACCTTCTTCCCCAAACTGGCAACAACTCTGCTTTACCATTCTCTACTACAAACACTTTCTTTCCAATATGACACGGACCGAATTTGAAATTAAATATGCATGTGTAATTGTTGACTGTGGCTCTCCTTCCAACTATAACCTGTAGGAGGCAGAAACAAGCCTGTGTAGCAGCCCTCGTGTGGCTCCATCACCCAGCATAATGCTCAGCATAAAACAGATGTTCAACTAACATTTATCAAACAGTGAATGAATGGAGAGACGAAAGCCTCAGCTCCACGACACAGGTGATCCTGGACACATTACTAACTTCAAATTCTGTGTCTTAGCTGCACAGGGGAATAGAATACTCCCAGGCGGCTGCTCTGCAGTCTAAACGAGATCATGTTCTGGCTTTCCTAGTGGCTCAGTCAGAACGAGTCTGCCTGCAATACAGGAGACTGCCTGCAGTACAGGGCACCCAGGTTCAGTTCCTGGGTCAGGAAGATCCCCTGGAGGAGGGATGGCAACCCACTCCGGTACCCTTGCCTGGGACATCCCAGGGACAGAGGAGCCTGGCGGACTACAGTTCACGTGGTCGCAGAGGAATCAGACACGACTAAACCACCACCTCCATGTTAAGTTCCTAGTGCAAAGCCAGGGACACAGTAGGTCCTTAAGAAACAGTAGCTTTATATTCAGTGAGCATGTCCTGTCTCCCTTGAAAGGAACAAATCTGGCATTTTGCTAGTTGTATATTAATGTTAGTTTATATAAAAAAAGGAGAGAGAAGACTGCATGTTCACGTTTACAGAGCCCTGGCTTAACCAGGATTAAACGGATTTATTTTTTACCTCAGGACATCTCAGAGTCTTGAAAATATTGATTTGCTCTCTGAATCTCCTAAAGAATTTAACATGTAGCACAAACCAGTCCATCCTAAAGGAAATCAGTCCTGAGTATTCACTGGAAGGACTGACGCTGAAGCTGAAGCTCCAGTCCGTTGGCCACCTGATGGGAAGAACTGACTCATTGGAAAAGACCCTGATGCTGGGAAAGATGGAAGGTGGGAGGAAAGGGGACGGCAGAGCATGAGATGGTTGGATGGCATCACTGACTCGATGGACATGACTTTGAGCAAGCTCCGGGAGTTGGTGATGGGCAGGGAGGCCTGGCGTGCCCCCGTCTGCGGGGTCACAAAGAGTCGGACACGACTGAGAGACCAAAAGACTGATTTTGCCCCCCAGTTACTGGACTCTAGTACTTTTGTGGAGGAGGGTGATATCAACCAGGGTCAGGGCAGCATAGAAGACAGCTGGGAAAAGGTGACTCGTTTTATACAATGAATTCTTAGAAGCAGCCTGTGAACGCGGGGCTCAGCATACGGCTGAGTGCTTCTATTTCCTGTACTTTTCCCCAATTCTCACGATGAACCTCACATGTTAATTCTGCAAATGCCTAACAGAGAAGAGAATTTAGTTTTGAAGCTGGAAAACGGGCGGAGGAAGCCGCGAAGACGGACGGCCCGCACGCGGCTCTGCTCACCGACAGCAGCACCGCGGCAAAGCCAAAGGCGAGCGGCAGGCGGCGGCCTCGCCCCGGATTTGAGCGGCAACAAAATCCCCCAAGGCCCGGCTAAGCCGCCCGCGAGGGCCGCGCGATCCCAAGCGTCGCCGCCGGTCTGCAGACAACCCCGTCCGAGATGCCTTAGGGCAGGGCTGGCCGGAGGCATCTCAGCTCACGGACACCCCAGAGCGCGGCGCGCGGCTGCGGAGGCTCGGCGCTGCTCGGCCCGGTTCCTTCCCCCCGGGGCGCGCGGAGCAAAGGCGGCTCCTCCAGGGCATCCTCCCGACCCGGGGGTGGAACCGCGCCTCGGCCTCCCCCGCTGAGCCGCCGCAAGCCTCACAGGCGGCGCAGATGAACGACCCCAAGCGTCGCCGCCGGTCTGCAGACAAACCCCGTCCGAGATGCCTTAGGGCAGGCGGCTGGCCAGAGGCATCTCAGCTCACGGACACCCCAGAGCGCGGCGCGCAGGGCTCGGCGCTGCTCGGCCCGGTTCCTTCCCCCCGGGGCGCGCGGAGCAAAGGCGGCTCCTCCAGGGCACCCTCCCGACCCGGGGGTGGAACCGCGCCTCGGCCTCCCCCGCTGAGCCGCCGCAAGCCTCACAGGCGGCGCAGATGAACGTTTCCCAGGTATTCGTCGTGTGAATGACCGCCCCTGAGACGTGACATAATTTTATGTAGTCTGAACATTTTTTAAAAATCTATCAAAAAAAAAAATCTATCTATTTTAGTGGTAAATTGAGTTTCCAAGCTATTCAATACATACACAGCACATATCAGCACTGTATCTCAATGAATACTGGTGACTAGAAAGCAATCCCAAGATAAAACAGACACATCTACATAGAACATGCTGATGAGGTACTATCTCGGAAACGCTGGTTATAAATTGAGTATCAAAATAAAACACATTTACATTAACTCCTGCACAGGTAGCAAAAGTACGTGAAAACAAATAATTTGATGAAATAATTGATACAAAACATAAAGAAAAAAATCACTGAAGCTATAATGCTATTCTCGTGCACAGAAAAGACAATAGGATATTTCATTGAGTTAATAGCATGCAGTCAAAACAGGAAAAATGTAAGAATTCTATTGGGAGCTTAGGTTCAATGAAGGCTATACTATGTAACAAACAATCATAGTTTGAATTATCACCTTCAATCCTAGAACACAATCACCTTCAAGGCCTATAAAATTACCAGTCACAAAGTCTGATAATCCATCATCCCTGCAGGGATTCCGTGGCTCTTTTTTCCTTATTATCACTGGAATTTATTTCATCAGAAACGAAGCAATCACTAGCTTTAAATTACTGTCTTGCAAGTACTTCTACTGTGCTCATTTGTAAAATCTATACCAATAAACTTGGATCTAATTTTACAGTGACGCAGGCAGGCCTCATTTTCTGCTTCGCTGCATTATGCTTTACAGATACTGCATTTTGTTAACTTTTTAACATTTATTTTGATTATTTTTGGGCCTCTTCATGCAGCATTCGGGATCCCAGTTCCCCAACCAGGGATGAAACCCACGGCCCCTACAGCGGAGGCAGTGCCAGTTCTCAACCAATGGATGGCCAGGGAAGTCCCTATATATTTTTTAAATAGCAGATTTGTGGCGATCCTATGCTGAGTGAATCTGTTGGTACCATTTCTCCAACAGCACCTGCTGACTTCACGTCTTTGTGTCACATTTTGGTAATTCTCGAAGTATCTCCAGCTTGTTCATTATTATTATACTTGTTTTGATGACCTGTGATTGGTTATGTTTGATGTTACTATTACGACCCACCAAAGGCTTACATGATGGTCAGCATTTTTTAGCAATAAAGTTTTTGAATTAAAGTATGTACATCTTTTTAGACATACAAGCTGTTGCACACTTAATAGACCATAGGCTAGTGTAAACATAACTTTAATAAGCACTGGGAAGCCAAAAAAATTTATGTGACTTGCTTTATCACAATATTCTCTTTATCGTGATGGTGACTCGCTTTATCACAATATTCTCTTTATCGTGATGGTGACTCACTTTATCACAATATCCTCTTTATCGCGATGGTCTGGAACCAAAACTGAAAGTGAAGTCGCTCAGTTTGCCACCTGTGGACTGTAGCCCACCAGGCTCTTCCGTCCATGGGATTCTCCAGGTAAGAAAATTGGAGGGGGTTGCCATTTCCTTCTTCAGGGGATCTTCCTGACCCAGGGATCGAACCTGGGTCTCCTGCACTGCAGGCAGATGCTCTACCCTTTGAGCCACCAGGGAAGCTAATATATATCCAAAGTCTGCCTGAATCTTGTTACTTTTGAGTGTTGAGTTATAAAAATAATAAATAACAAACCTAAACATAAACTGAACTGAAACAAAAAGGCTTATTGAATAAACCCAAGTCCAATTCTGATGAACCATTTGGTTTGTGACTTTCTATATTTGACAAAAACAACACAAACCAAGGGAACATTTCATGCAAAGATGGGCTCGATAAAGGACAGAAATGGTCTGGACCTAACAGAAGCAGAAGATATTAAGAAGAGGTGGCAAGAATACACAGAAGAACTGTACAAACAAGATCTTCATGACCCAGATAATCACAGATGGTGTGATCACTCACCTAGAGCCAGACAGCCTGGAATGTGAAGTCAAGTGGGCCTTAGAAAGCATCACTAGAACAAAGCTAGCGGAGGTGATCGAACTCCAGCTGAGCTATTTCAAATCCTGAAAGATGATGCTGTGAAAGTGCTGCACTCAATATGCCAGCAAATTTGGAAAACTCAGCAGTGGCCACAGGACTGGAAAAGGTCAGTTTTCATTCCAATCCCAAAGAAAGGCAATGCCAAAGAATGCTCAAACT
>SJXO01002514.1:201290-216701 GCA_006408615.1 Connochaetes taurinus
GTGCTGCCAGTAGGCGCTGCGAGGCAGAGGCACCATGGTGCTCAGCGAGGCGGCCCGCTCGCTCATCTTCACCTGGAGCTGTGACGGAGGAACAGCGCAAGTCAGCAACCCGGGGCTGCGAGGGCCGACCCGGGGAGATCCAGCCGGGGGAGCCCCGCCCAGGGAGATCCACCTGGGGAGCCCCGCCCAAAGACCCGCCCGGGGAGATCCACCTGGGGAGACCTCATCAGGGGAGATCCCCCCAGGGGGTCCTTCCACCCGGGGAGCCCTCCACCCACGGAGCCCCACCCGGGGAGATCGAGGGCCGCGGAGTCGGCCATCTGGAGCCGATGGGCTGGCCCGTGGGGGAGCACGACTGTCGCTTTGCTGACTTGGCAGCGCCCGTTCTTGGCACGTTGGCAGCTGCCTCTCGATTTTCCAGGCGGGAACGTCCCGCGACTCAGCTCAACCCACGTGGTCACGGCGGGTGAACCCCACTAGGATTCTGGGGTGGCCCAGGGACCCAAGTCAGGCCAGTAAGACACAGTCCCTGGGGACATTTAGAACTTTTGTGGAAGACAGAATCAGGAGAGGCAAGTTAAGGGTGTTTTGCCTGCTTCGGTCATTGCTGAACCCCAGGATCTAGAGTATGTCCTGAGGTGGTAAGTACCCAGGAGGTACTTCCGGAGCTGAATGTAGGAGCTTCCTCATGGGGGTTGATGGGGGGACAGGAGATGGGCCTGGGTCCATCCTGGCACAGTAAGAAAGAACAAGGCAGGCAGTGGACCCTACTCTGAGGAAGAAGGCCAGGGAGAGTCCTGACAAGCCCCACTGAGGCCTTGGTTCCTACCTGAACCCAGAGGCTAGGCCGAGACCTCTCACTTACACCCGCCCATTACTCCTCAGTCTAAGCTGCTATGAGCCGGGTTTTAGCGCTAGCATGGGACTTCCCAGGCGGCACTAGTGGTCAAGAATCCGCCAGCCAATCCCAGAGATGCAGGAAATGCGGGTTCCATCTCTGGGTCAGGAAGACCCCTGGAGAAGGGAATGGCAACCCGCTCCAGTCTCCTTGCCTGAAGAATCCCACTGACGGAGGCGCCCAGTGGGCCACAGTCCATGGGCAGCAGAGTCGGACACAGCTGAGCACTCACACCATCACCGGCAGGAGAAAGCCTCTGCTGCTCCCACAGGCGCCTGACCCTTCCAGATACTGAGGGGGAAGAGGAAGCGGTGGCTTTTGGCTCCAAATATCTAAGAGGACCCATCCTAAAAGATAGAATGTGAGGCTCCATGTCCTCGGGGAGGAGTAGGTTGTCTGTCCAACCACACTGGAGGATGATTCTGAGAGAAGACAGCTTAGCAGGACGAGCAGGGAGTGACTAGAAGCATACAGGGACGGTGCCGGAAAAAGAGAGGGTGCGGTGTGATCTGAGGCAGCTGTCCAGCGCCCCCGCCCCGAGCCCTGATCTGGATGCAAATATGACTTACTTTTATTGTGTCATACATAACACAGAAGTGACTCTTTGATGTCCTGGAGCCGCTTGAATATCAAATGACCCACCCCAGTCTTATAAAAACGTGTCCAGAAATAGATGGATTTAGACAAGGATGGGCATTAGGAGACAGTCTGCCCTCATGGAGAACCAGGGGCAACGTAAGCCTCCATGTCTCGGGGCCTGGCCAACGGCAGCCACCCTGGAGTACTCGGCAACTGCAAATCAGAGGACGGCAGATTTACGTCAACTGAAAAGGAAACACTGACATGCTGTACCATGAAGGAAAAGAGAGTCGCAGACCATTCTGTCCAGTGGAATGCCACCTTAATTGCTCATCTGAGAAAAGCTGGTATTAAATATTTATCCATTTGGGTTCAGTGAGATGATGCCTGCTTAGTACCTGCCTAGACAAACCAGGCTGACGTGATGATGAGTATAAACTGCAATGCCCACCAAAAGATTGTTTTAAAACTCCCCACTCTATACATCTCATTAGCATAGTAGTCTCAGGCACAGTATCTGCACATTCACTCAATAAAGCCAAGATAATACGAGACTCCACACCCTGGGATCCAAAACTCGCTGGAGTGGATGTGGTGCTTTACTCGCTGTCGTGTCCGGCTCTTGTGACCCCATGGACAGCAGCCTGGCAGGCTCCTCTGTCCATGGGATTCTCTAGGCAGGAATACTGGACTAGGTTGCCAATTCCTTCTCCAGGGGATCTTCCCAACCCAGGAATCAAACCCAGGTCTGCTGCACTGCAGGCAGATTCTTTACCAAAGGGAAGCCCAATGAGACTGACAAAAAAAAAAGATTATAACCACCTTTCCAAAGACTATTTTAATTTACCTGTCTTATGTTTCACATGGGATGGATTGAACTGTCTCTTTACCACAGTAGCACAATTCCTTAAACATGTCCAGTAATTACACAGCACAGATTTCGTGGGGACATTGTTTCCCTAAACATGTCCTATTAAATCAAAAGGGTAAAAAGTCGAAAACAAAGGCTAGTAGAAGAGTTCTGGGGCTGTCTTCCTGCTTCTGCAAAAATGAAAGTCTCAAAGCTTAACAGCAAAAACAAAAACCAACCAAACAAACAAAAAACCTATTTAGCAGTGACATGTGGTGACATTCAACCTCATGAACATGCAGTACAAGAAAATAAAGAGAGGAAAAGAAATGAATATTCAAGGCACCAATTATTTGCTTTTCTTAATATAAAGGGATTATAGTTAAGAAGGTAATGTTTTTAATACAAAGAAAATATTTGGGAAGCAGCCATCACTTCAAATTACTCACTACTTTGCTGTGAATATACTTCTGCAGCCCAGCATGGTCTGATTCTATTTTTAGAACGCTTACTTAGGAACAAAAATAAAATGGCATGAATGTCATGTGTCAAGAGAATATCAACAAAGCCTGGTCTCTTCCTTTCTCAGACCTTTGAAGGAACATCTAATTTTATGAAAGGGGCATTTTAACTGTCTTTGGAGAAAAGTGCAAAGAAAAGTCTTCTTAGCTAACACTGCAAAAATGTTTGCATTCTCGAAGCGTGAGAAGACTTGGGAAATCACACGGTGATGCCCCAGTCAGAAGGCGCCCCCTCATCCCACCTCACTGCGACAGGGAACCCACCCTCTGACTTCAGCTTGCCACCCCTCCGCACCCCTCTGCACAATGGCCAGGCCCAAGCCACATGCTGAGTCGCCACTTCCACCCACCCGGGTGCCCACACCCCACTCACCACTATAGCAAATGGTGACTCCTAGGCCTGAGGACTCCCCCGACTCCTCACCTGGCTAACAGCTGTCTGCCCTTCAGAAGGCGGCTCAGGAACCACCTCCTGACCACTCACTCTTCTTCCACGAATGACACCAGGCACTCTTACCAGACGGTGGCTCAACTGGTAAAGAATCTGCCTGCCAACTCAGGAGATACAGGAGACGCAAGAGTGGCAGGTTCGATCCCTGGGTGAGGAAGATCCCCTGGAGGGGAAAATGGCAGCCCCCTCCAGCATTCTTGCCTGAGAAATCCCTGAACAGAGGAGGCTGGCGGGCTACGGTCCACGGGGTCACAGAGCCAGACCCGGCTGAGCGTGCACAGCGCTGTTCTCACTGCGGTCACCACGCTCTGCTGTGATGGCAGCCCGCCTCCTCTTGCAGCCCATGCATGCACTCCAAGAACACGAGACTGTATCTTCCGTCTCTGTATCCCCAACACCAGATGGGGACCCCCAAAGACTGAAAAATACAGGATGGAGGAATCAATGAGCCAGAGAACCTAGCCCTGCCCAGGGAGCAGGGAGCAAGTCTTAAATCAACCGAGCGAAGCGGCCTGGGGCCGAGTCCCCGCTGCAGCGCTGGGTCCAGGTCACGTGAGCGTGGTCCTCGGGGCTGTGCAGAGCGCGGTGACGAGACTGCGCCACTCTGTACTTGGCCGTTCACGTGATGAGCAGAAGCAGGGTGTCCCGCCCGGCACGTTTATTCTCCCTGCTAGAGTGTCGGCTCACGATCCCGCCAGGGGAGGAAGACACGGCTTCGTGAGTGACAGACACACACCTTCTTGGGCTTCAGCCCCCAGACTTTCCCCTAGACGACAGGATGCGTGGAGGTCTCTTCCCCGCCCAGCCCGAGTGAGCTCTGATGCTGCACAGTGGCCTGAGATAATCAATCGACGGATGGAGCTGGTTCAAGGACACGCGTAACTCTGTGCCACTGGGGGTGGCCGGGGCTGGATCTTGGGGTAGGAGACCTGGGTTCCCATCGCAGCTGTGCTCCGGATGAGCGGTGAGACACGCGACACGTCCCCCCTCGTGTCTAAACCTCCCAGGCTCCTTTCCCATGGAACATCCCTTCCTAAAGAGACCACAATAAAACTAAGCAAACAAAAGAGAAACAGACCGCCATAAACGGGAATGAAGTGCCGGGGACTCCCCGGTGGTCCAGCGGCCAAGACTCCGCTCCTGACACATGGAGCCAGGTTAGATCCTCGGCCGGGCAGCTAGATCCCACGTCCCATCACTGAGCATGCTGCTACCATGACCTGCTAAATACATGATTTTTTTTAAGTGATGAAGTCCTGAAACGTGCCACAACACGCACGTATGCTCAGTTGGGTTCAGTCGTGCCCAACTCTTTTCGACCCCATGGACTGTAGCGTTCCAGGCTCCCCTGTCCACAGGATTCTCCAGGCAAGAATACTGGAGTGGGTTGCCATTTCCTCCTCCAGGGGATCTTCCCCACCCAGGGATGGAACCTGTCTCCCGCACTCCTGCACTGGCAGGTGGCTTCTTTACCGCTGAGCCACCGCGCCCCCTCCACAACGTGGAGATGCTGAAAACATGATGCTGAGTGACAGGAGTCACTTGCAAAATACCACATCGCACACGAGCCTGTTCATACGCAACGTCCAGGGCAGGCGAACACAGAGAGTGTGCCGGGGGCCGCCAGAGGCTGGGTGGGCGATGGACAGGAGACCGGCTTCTCCCTGGCCTGACGGAAGTGTTCAGGAGTTGACTGTGTTGATGTTTTCACAACTCCATGACTATATTAACGCCACTGGATTGTATGGTTTAAATGAGTGCATCGTATGGTATGTGAATTACGTCTCAATATAGCTGTCCTTGATAAAAATCAGATAGTACTATGTGGGCTATTTCTTTTTTATCAAGCATGATGTAATGAGGCAGTTGGTGGCTACTTCTGGTCAAAGGCTTCCCAGGGGGTTCAGTGATAAAGAATCCACCTGCCGATATAGGAGTCAGGGGTTCGATCTCTGGGTCAGGAGAAGGAAATGGCAACGCACTCCAATATTCTTGCACGGAAATGCCATGGACAGAGGAGTCTGGTGTGCTACAGTCCATGAGGTTATAAAGAGTCAGATGCAATTCAGAGGCTAAACAACCACCAGCACCACCAGCCAAACAGTCGCAGCAGAAGTAACATTTGAATTTGAGTAACAACGGGCCAAAACGTGGTCCCCATTGCTGTCACAGTCAACAACACAGATTCTTAAACCTCCCAAAACTCACACTGAGGAAAGTGCTCATTGTCAAGGCCCTTTTTCTCCTGCTGCTGCTGCTGCTGCTGCTAAGTTGTGTCCGACTCTGTGCGACCCAATAGACAGCCCACCAGGCTCCCCTGTCCCTGGGATTCTCCAGGCAAGAATACTGGAGTGGGTTGCCATTTCCTTCTCCAATGCATGAAAGTGAAAAGCAAAAGTGAAGTCGCTCAGTCATGTCTGGCTCTTAGCGACTCCATGGACTGCAGCCCACCAGGCTCCTCTGTCCATGGGATTTTCCAGGCAAGAGTACTGGAGTAGGGTGCTATTGCCTTCTCCCTTTTTCTCCTAATAATTGGCAAATTGTAGCCACCCTCTTGGGAGAGAAAGCCCTCTAAGGACCACTGTGCCAGCCGCCCTTTGGTTCCCGCCCCATCCCTTGGCCTGGCACACACTTCCCTGTTGCCTGCAGGCCCCTTTTATGAGTCTGAGACCAGGGGGCAGGGCAGCGGCCAAGACTTAGCCACAAAACGACACACGTCACCAGGTCATCCTTCCCTGGTTTTTACAACGAAGCGCTGGGTTCTGCAGAACTGAACAGTACAACACGAGGCAACCGCTGCCACGAGCCATCACAAGGACGCTCACGTGCTGCGTCTGTGGTATCGTCCTGGAGCCGTGCAGAAGCCGCCCAAGTCATCACAAAACACAACGACTTCAAGCCCCAACGCCCTCCTCATCAGCCTCTCAAAGTCCCATCGGGCTGCGCCTTCCAGTTAACTCCCATGGGGCCTCTGCCAGTGGCCACCCTGCGTGCGCAAGCCATCCGTGATTTCCACTCTCTCAACTGTGCCTTGAAGTCGCTGCCCAGGGACACGATGTTGACAACAAGGCTGTGCTGTGAGTCACAGCTACTTCAACACTGAGTGTCTGCTCAGCTTGAGGGGCTTCCAAAACTCCTCTGATTCTGGCAGGAGCCTCAATTTAGGGACGTATGTATAAAGAACTTATTTTCTCTGGGTATTTTAAGCACAACATGTGGGCAAAGTTGAATCAGAAGGAATGACTCAGTCCAAGAGAGAAAAAGGAAAACAAGGTTCTAAGAGAAACCTGCATCTCAGTGTCTGTCTCTCATCCCACCCAAACCCAGCTGCACCAGTGACACCGCCCCGCAACTCACGGTCAGTCTCCACTGGGCCTTCTGAATGATGCCGTCACCTCCTGCCTACTTGCTCTCCTGTGGAAATCACATTTGGGAATAGACTCTACCTACGCTTTCTGGTCCCTGGGTCAGCCATCCTATGAGTTCTCCAACTTTAACAACAATCACCTGGAGGGTTCATTAGAATGCAGATTCCTGGCCCCCATCCTCACTGTAAATGGGGGATTTGCATTGTTCCCACGTTTCCAGATGATTCAGTTGGTACTGGTCCAGGGACCATACTCTGAGAACCCGTGTCCTGTGTCGGTGCTTCCCTTGAGGCTCAGTGATAAAGCATCTGACTGCAGTGCAGGAGAGGCAGGAGACTCGGGTTTGCTCCCTGGGTCAGGAAGATCCCCTGGAGGAGGAAATGACCACCAACTCCAGTATTCTTGCCAGGAAAATCCCAAAGACAGAGGAGCGTGGTCGGCTTCAGTCCATGGGGTCTTATTACGAGTTGGACAGGACAGAGTATGCAGGAATCCGTGCTTGGCCTATGTTATTCATCCACTTCGGATCAATCAATCTGGGGAAAAAGTTCTCCACTGTGTTAAGAGCCCAACTCCAGAGTCAGGAAACTGGGACTGCAGTCTGGATCTGCCACTAATAACGGCTCCAGGCTGGTTATTTAGCCTCCTCTAGTCGCTAACGGGGCTTCCCTGGTGGCTCAGACAGTGAAGAATCTGCCTGCAAGGCATGAAACCTGGGTCTGATCTCTGGGGTCGGGAAGATCCCCTGGAGAAGGGAATGGCAACCCACTCCAGTGTTCTTGCCTGGGAAATCTCATGGACAGAGGAGCCTGGCGGGCCACAGCCCATGGGGTCGAAAAGAGTCGCGATGAACGAAAAGCCTGAGCACGGGACGATGTCTGCAGTGTTACACGGTCCTTTTTCCGTCCATACATCGTAGTGTCCCCTGATGTCCCCAAATACTGCCGGCTTCTTTGCCGTCATTTCAATCTCTGCATCATAGCCCATACTTGGTGGCACTGTACTTTACTTGGTCATTTCCTAACCACTTTTAATGTACCAGATAAGATGGAGGAACTAAATTGTGACCAAATCTCCTTCTAGAATATTTTTTCCCTGCTAACTATAATTTTTATCTTAAGACTCACTTTACTACAATTATTCCAATGACCAGTATTTTTAATATTTTAAAAATTTAATTTTAATTTACATGTCAAATTGAATTTTAGACTGACTCAAAATTTACTTTAAAACGTGACTAACCTCAGAAAAGTAGATGAGTTCGTAATTTTGCTTTTATTTTGAAACAAAGCAGTCTTATCTTCACATACTGTATACCTATGCAACAGACTAATAGGTTAGCCATTAAAAAGCAAAAGGTAGATCTTTTCTGAAGTGATGTGAAACGATTCTAAACTCAAAGGGCTGCAGTTACTTATGTATGCATGTTTGTGGGGAGAACTCATCACTGGGGCAGGTTTAAATACCATTGATCCACTCTGATGATTCTCACACGTGTGTCTGTAACTCCGGTCTCTCCCTGAAACCTCAGAGCCCTGTATTTCACAGCCTGCTCCCCACCTCCACCAGATGTCCAGCAGGCTCTGACCCAGGGATGGAACCTAGGTCTCCTGCATGGCAGGTGGATGCTTTACCATCTGAGCCACCAGGGACCCAGGAGAGCTAGTCTCTCACCGAACACACAAAACCCAAAGCATCGTTTCCCAGGCTCCGTTCTCTGCAGCTCTCCCCGTTCCGGGTAAGGGTTTCTTCCATTTGACCCACTGCTCTGTTTCAAGAAGAGAAACCCTCGGGAGTACCTTGTTTACGCCCTATCCTACTCGAAGGTCCAGCCATCAGCATCACCAAACCCTGTTCTTCAGAACGTACCCAGCATCCACTTTCCACCTGCTCCCCACCCCTCCACCATCTAATCCACATCCTTAGAGCTCTCCTGGACGCCTCGATGATGGAACCAGTCCCTAGGTTGCTTCTTCCTTGTACTCTCGCCTCACTCATCCCCAGTCTTTCCCAAACAGCTGCCAGTGACCCCTTCAATAGTAAAGACAGCTTACTGGACCATTACTCAGAACCATCCCGTGATTTCCCAACTGACCCCACACAGAATCCAAAGTCTGGGACACGACTGCAAGGTCCTTTAGGACATGGCACCTACTTATTTCTGGACAACGCCTCACAGCCCTCTTCTCACTCATGTTTCAAAGTCATGGCTTTGGACTTGAACAAGCAAAGAACAGAGCTGTCTCGGCACCTCTGCGAGTATGGTCCCCTCGGCCCAGGACAACTGGCCCTTGGAAATTTCCACTTCTCTTTCTCTCCTCTCTCTGCTAGAGTCTTGCTTCATCAGAGCAACAAACCCCCTTTCTTCTCTCCCCCTTGACACTGCCATCTCCAGGGCATTCACCAACTCTTGACACAGTTTTTATTATCTATTGATGATCATCTCATCATCCCATGCTGCTGCTGCTGCTGCTGCTAATTCACTTCAGTCGTGTCCGACTCTGTGCGACCCCATAGACAGCAGCCCACCAGGCTCCCCCGTCCCTGGGATTCTCCAGAACACTGGAGTGGGTTGCCATTTCCTTCTCCAATGCATGAAAGTAAAAAGTGAAAGCGAAGTCGCTCAGTCATGTCCAACTCTTAGCGACCCCATGGACTACAGCCTACCAGGCTCCTCCGTCCATGGGATTTTCCAGGCAAGAGTACCAGAGTGGAGTGCCATTGCCTTCTCTGCATCACCCCATAACAAGGAGCAAACTGTTTGAAGACAGGGACTCTTTCTTGTTCTCTGCTGTACTCCTGCTTCCTAAGAGGGTGTGGTACTCCTAAAATGAATGAACTTATTAATAAATAGATACATTTGTGTCTATTAAGTGATACAATGTTCTGGAAGGATGCAAATGAAGCTGGGAAGTGTTCACTTCCCAGAAAGTAAATCGGGGACCTAAGAGGTATTAATCGTGGGAAAGAGGCTGGTTACACACGGTGCATCCTTTTGTACCATTTGCATTTTCTATCATGTACGAATCAAATCTTTTAAGCCTGCTTTTGAAGTCTCAAGAGAAATCATAGCTCCCACCCTCCACTGCATACCATTCCGTACATTAAAGAATGTTGAAACTATGAATAAAGCACTGAGTGATGTTTAAGTACCCCCGATTCCTGCAAGAACAAGCCTGTAGGGAAGAAATCTCTTCCCACTTCACACACTGTCATTTTATAGGTCCTTTCCTCCCCAACCCTAACCCCCTTGATCCTCTCCAGATGACATTAGAAAATGAAACCGAAGAGAAATTGAAAGGAGACTAGAAAAGAGCTCCCAACAAAGCTTAAATATAATTTAAAATTTCTAACCAGAGAGAAGTACTCCAATTACCTCATGAACAGTAAACATGTTTTGAACAGAATCTTTAAACTGTTAAGTTTATTCCTACAAAATCCAGATCAAATGTCTCTTTTAAAAGAGAACAACAGTCCTAGACAATATTTTTTAAGACATAAAATCAAGCACGTATTTGTGCAGCATGCGATCTATCTACCCAGTTTGATAGATCTTTATTTCTAAGGTATATCAAACACCCCTGTAAAGTGCTAGCAAATGAATCTTGTACGGCTCCGTGCTGGGAGTAACTTACTGAGATAACTACATTTGTTGCATCTTTGGGATCCTCTGTGCTTGATAAAGCATGTTCATTTAATCAATACAAACCGCTTAAAATGCTAATTGCTATGCTAAGTGCTGGTAACCAAACCCTCCGGAACGGAGGTGCAGATGCTGTTGAACGAGTTTTGTAATCATTGTGGGGCAAGTCCTGTAATCACTGCAGGCTGATGAGAAGAGGTAAATCATCCTCAAGGGGCACACAGGTCTGCACCGCAGAAAGGTTCTCACACTCATCTTTCCTCCACCTGTTGGACAGGTGCACTCCCCTGCTAGCAGAGGAATGAGGTCTTAAAAGGCGGCAGCTTTCTCCAGCAAGAGTGTAACCACATGTTCTTGCTTTCGGAAACAATGAAACCCCATGAACACATCCTATTGAGATGCACGTGAAGACCGGTAGGCAATTATGCCTGTACTGGCTCCTGTGTTCTCAGCACCATGGATGTTCACTGAATGATCACTGATGTGGGTCTGCCTGTGGGTTTTTGGGGCTATAAAGGGTATCAAAGTTCGCGGTCACACACTGTGCGCTCTCTAGCTCCCCTGTCATTTCTTCCAGGGACCAAGGAGCCAGATTCCCAGTCACTTTAGATTCATTGTTCTCGAAGTGTGGTCCCTGGCCAGCGTCAGCATCACTTGAGAACTTGTTAGACACCCCGATCCCAGCACATCACCCAGACCTCGGGAACCTGCAAGCGGAGCCCACCCTCCGGGGGTTTGGTGAGGTTTCTCGGCGACTCTGCTTCCCACAGAAGGTGGAAACCACAACCCCAGGACCCCCTCTCCTGCTCCCTCACCTCTCACCTCCACCCAGACCACAGCCACACTCACACTTGGGCCCTAGACACCCTCTCTCTCCTACCAGAGCCTCCAAACATCCTTCTGCCCTTCAGTCCCACCGACACACATCCTGGGCTTCCTGGTCCCGTCCTGGCTCTTCACTTGCTGACTATGAGCCATGGAGCCTCCGTTTCCCTCTGTGAAATGGACCTGATTGTATTGCCAATAAAATGCATTCCATTAAAAAGAATGAAAGAAACCAAGGTTGACCAACTCTTCTGTCAAGGCCAGATGGTAACGGCCTTTGGTTCTGCAGGTTATCCAGTCTCTGTGGTGGCTAAGAGCCCCCTCCTCTGTTTCCATGCAAAAGCAGCCGTGACAATATAAAAATGGAGGGGGCGGCTGTGTTCTAATAAAACCGTACTCATGAAAACAGGCACAGACTAGATTTTGCTCATCAGCCATGATTTGCCAACCCGAGTCAGACCTAGGCTACATGACTCTGAACTATTCCCATGAAGTATTTATTGATGAGTGAGAAAACCAGCGTGCAGTTTTTTAAACGTGTAAAATGATCGTGATTCTATAAACCAACAAGGACCCCCAGAGACTCACATCTTGTGTAGGTATCTAAGTGTGTATGTAATCTTCTGGGTGTCTGTACAGATTTCTACATAGCATGACGTGAATACAGAGGAAAGCGTGGAAAAGGACATGGCTTTAAGGTTCAGGAGTTGCTAAAGAGGGGAGAGGGGCATGCTAACCAGTAATAAAAAGGAAAGTCAGAAACAGCACACAGCATCTATATGCTCATATTTTTGCAGTTACTTAAATTTTCCATACGTGTACTTACGTAAAGATAAATAGGATTCAAAAACCAACCCCCGTCTCCAAGGACAGTTGTGAAAATTAAACAAAATAAAGCCGCACCACAGATCAAGCAGCTCACTCCAACTGTCCCTCCGTGAGCTGAAGCCTCCGAATGCAGTTTTCCAGGAACGCGCCCCCTGCCTGCACCCTGCCTCCCCTCACCGCTTTCAGCGAATTCTGCCCTTGGCGCTTTGATTCACGCACTCCCTCAGGCATGCCTTTCTATCCCCCTGGGCATCATGTATAGCCATTCACTCTGCCGGGGGCTGGAAATTAACAATACATCAAACACAGATCTTTTGTTCCCCAGGTGTGTGTGCGCATGCTTATTCTCTGAGTCCTATCCGACTCTGGGAGCCCAGGGACTGCAAACTGCCAGGCTCCTCTGTCCATGGACCTTTCCTGGCAAGAATGCGGCAGCGGGCTGCCTTTCCGCCTTGTCTAGTCAACGGCCAGGGAGCTAGTTCAAAGCCCAGCTAGGCTCCCATCACTGTCTGCTCACACAATGGCGCCGCTTTCTCAACAGAGGAGAGCAGCTGCTGCTCCTGCTGAGTCACTTCAGTCGTGTCCGAGTCTGTGCAACCCCACAGACGGCAGCCCACCAGGCTCCCCCGTCCCTGGGACTCTCCAGGCAAGAACACGGGAGTGGGGTGCCATCTCCTCCAATGCATGCAAGTGAAAAGTGAAAGGGAAGTCGCTCAGTCGTGCCCAACTCTTAGCGACCGCATGGACTGCAGCCCACCAGGCTCCTCCGTCCATGGGATTTTCCAGGCGAGAGTACTGGAGTGGGGTGCCATTGCCTTCTCCGAGAAGAGAGCAGACCCACGTGCAATCAGAACTCTCCTTCCCTGGAGGAGAAGCCTCCTCCTCTGCGCTCACCCACCCCGCACAGGGCGTGATCTGTACGCAGCAGGCTCTTGGTAAAAGTGCTGAATGACTGAGTTGCCGACGGATGCGCTGGCTGGCTCGACTGAGCGTGTGGCCCAGGCAGTGGATGAGGAGCCGCCCTCGCCTCCCAAGAGAGCAGACCCACGTGCAATCAGAACTCTCCTTCCCTGGAGGAGAAGCCTCCTCCTCTGCGCTCACCCACCCCGCACAGGGCGTGATCTGTACGCAGCAGGCTCTTGGTAAAAGTGCTGAATGACTGAGTTGCCGACGGATGCGCTGGCTGGCTCGACTGAGCGTGTGGCCCAGGCAGTGGATGAGGAGCCGCCCTCGCCTCCCATCAGTTGCAGCCTCAGCCTCTCTGGCTCGGTCAGAGTCCTGCTGCGTGTTGTTTTTCCACCTGCTGAACAGCATTTAGTTCTCTCGCTCACGGTTCCCATGAAAACGATGTGTCCAGAGAGGACGGCTCTCCAGGGGGAGGCCCGGCCCACCTCCACCCCAGCAGGCCTCTAAGAGGTTCTGCTTTATCCCAAGAGGCTCTTTTAAAAAAAGTTTAGATGGGACGAAATGGGAGAGTAGAACCGACATATAAACACTCCCAGGTGTAAAACAGGCAGCTAGTAGGCCGCTGCTGCGCAGCATGTGGAGCTCAGCCTGGGCTCTGTGGCGAACTCAGCCTGGGCTCAGTGACGACCCGAGGGGTGGGGAGGGCTGGGGGTAGGCTCAGGAGGGAGGGGGTGTGCACGCTTAGTCCTTCAGTCATGCCAACTCTCTGTGACCACATGGACTGTAGCCCACCAGGCTCCTCTGTTTATGGGATTCTCCAGGCAAAAATACTGGAGTGGGTAGCCATGCCCTCCTCCAGGGTATCTTCCTGACCCAGGGATCACACCCTACGTAGAGCTGATTCACTTCGTTGTAGAGCAGAAACTAACACAACATTGCAAAGTAATTATATTCCAAAAAAAAGTTTAAAAATTTGTTGGAGTAGAGTTCGTTTACTCTCCAAGTCAGCATGAACTCGGGTTGACTTGTATTTAGTAGGTGCAGCCACCATGCTGGCAAATCTCAGCCTTAAGCCCCGCAGCGAGGTGTGTACTAATACAGCCTCCTTTTTCACAGGAGGGGGACAGACAGTAAAGGTGGTGACATGGCCTGCCCACGGACCAGGGTTGGGAAGGACGCCAGCCAGGACCTCGGACCTGGCCTTCTCCTCCAGAGCCGAGGTCCGGAGCGGAATCCTGTGCATTTCCTGAGAAAGTGCTGAGGATGTCATGGAGGCCTTAAGGAACGGGCGCATATCCTGCTCACTGAAGTTTGGAAATACATTTTACTACGGAAACGAAAGAGAGCTTAGAGAAACGAGAGCTGTCCCGAGGAGGCAAAGGGTGCTGGGAAGGCCCCCGGGGGCTTGAGGGACAGAGGCTCGCAGGGACTCTGCCGGCCCCTGGAGGCCCGCTCTCCCAGGGCGCTTCTCTCAGCTGGAAATCGACTGTCTACGAGACAGGTGGTCATCCTGGGCTTTCTAGTGAAACCTACTCCCCTGGGCGGCCAAGCCTGACCAGCTCTGCCGGGTGTTTGGCAGGAACCACTCAAAGAGCTGTCTCCGCTTTCTCCAGCTCTTTCCCTTGTTCTAATTCTTGGAGCAAATCGAGGTATTCCCACCATCGAAACGCGACTGAGACAGCACAGAACATGACTGAGCTGGGAGGGAAAGAGCGTGGACAGGGGCTTACACCTCGAGTGGTACAGAAGAGGGGGAGCGAGGGCAGGGAGCCAGAGGAAGGCGCGGAGGGAAAGCGCAGCCGTGGCGCCGCGGCTTTGATAAAGAGGCCCGGTAGTGGGGTCCCGCGTTTGGGGCAAGTTTCCGAATCCAGCATTCTGGGGAGCTCCAGGCGCACTCTCACGGCTATTTTCATGGAAGGAAAGTGATCTGCATCCGTTTCCTGAGAGCCCTCTGAATTCTCGGCCCTGCGCATTAAACAGAATGAGCCCTCCTTCGCTTCCATAACGCTTTACGCCTCCTGCTCGGGCAGCTCTCTCCCCACCTGTGCAGGGAAACTGGCCGCCTCTGGGACTGTTTCCAGCAGCCTCTCGGAGCAGACTCGCTCGGAGCCTGTGTTTTGGCCTTGGAGGGCAGACGGGGTTTGGGACTCTGGCTTCGTTTCTCTTTTCCTCTGTGCTCATAAAATCGTCTATTTGACCCTCTTTTGTTCATTCAGCAAAGCTTCAGTGAACCCTGCGCCAAGGCCCGAGACGAGGGCGACGCAGAGGGCCTGTCCCCTCCCCTCCAGAGGCCCAGAGCTGGTCACTGAGACAAGAAAAGACGGGCTACAAAAACTAGAGCGGGCTTCCCCGGTGGCCCAGTGGGAAAGAATCTGCCTGCCAATCAAGCAGACGCAGGTACGATCCCTGTTCCAGGAAGATCCCGCGTGCGGTGACCCCGAGCCCGCGAGCCGTGACCCCGAGCCCGCGAGCCGTGACCCCCGAGCCCGCGTGCAGTGGCCCCCGAGCCCGCGTGCAGCGACCCCCGAGCCCGCGTGCGGTG
>SJXO01002514.1:217210-270982 GCA_006408615.1 Connochaetes taurinus
TGGTCTTTTAAAAACATCATCTGTGCCGATAGCTTACCTGCTGATGTTGTTTAGTCACGAAACCGTGTCTGGCTCTTTGTGACCCGAGGAGTGAACGCACATCTCCCACATGGGCAGGCAGATTCTGTACCGCCTGCAGTGCCCGGCGCCTCACATGTGCTATATAGCTCAAAACATGCTTTCGCATTTGCTGCCATCTAGTTGAAATATCATTATTATCTTTCAACTTGAAAATCAAGCAGTATCACTCTTAGAAACTCTTAGTTACTTGTGCTATTAGTAACTTAATAAATCTTAAAAGCTACATTTGCTCCTTTAAATATTTATTAATATAAATGAAATATAACAATTCAATTCCACAACTTTATTCTGTGTTGATTCTGTGTTCCATGACTTCAATAAGCTGCATTCTATCTTTAAATAAATGAATTCAGAGAAAAAAAAATTCTAATTTTCGCTAAGAAGAGCCCAGTAGCTAACCTGTAGATACTGGGGCTAGCAACACCTGGGTTTAAATCTTGGCACCATCATTTCAGTCTGTGTGTTTAGGCTTCAAACTCCTATAAAAACGGGATGACAGTACCCACTGTCAGTGGAGCCAAGACAAGCTGTTAATAGAGGTCTAGTGCTCGGCAGAGTTCCCGGCACAAAGTAACTTCTCAGTGAACGTCAGAGTCACCGTTATCACCAGCAGCAGTAGCTCACAGCTACCTCTGGTTCATCCAAAAACTCAGCTCAGGCACAAACTTCTCCACAAAGATCATCTCATCCCTTGATGGAGACCACATTTCTAGCACCTGAACACGTCCCTGCCAAGCTTTCAAAGCCTGTTCTTTCTTACCAAGCTCTGCTACGCATTTCAGTGGGAAAGCCTGTCCTCTTCCTCACCGGTGCACCAGCTCAGTCTGCCCAGGCCAGAAGTCCAACTACCATTTCTATAAAACAATCATGGGTGCTACCTTGGTGGCTCGGGGATAAAGCACCCTCCTGCCAGTGCAGGGGACGAGGGTTCAATCCCTGGTCCAGGAAGATCCCCCGAGCCGAGGAGCAACCAAGCCCGGCTGTCACAGCTGTTGAGCTTGTGCCCAGAGCCTGGAGTTGCAACTTCAGAAGCCCGCGTGTCCTAGAGACTGCGCTCTGCAGAGAAGCCCCCACACCAGGCTCAGAGCCACCCCCCTCGCCCCAAGTAGAGACAAAGCCCGCGCGGCAGCAGAGCCAGAAGGAACACACTTTTAAAAATTGTGTAGCCAGTTTAAGAAAATTAATGTTAGAGAAAAACACACAGTGGAATATTGATATTAAAGCCCCCTCCCAGACCCTCGAGTCACAGTCCCGCTCGCCAAAGGTAAGCACCACAAGCCGGGACATTAGACTCCCGCCACAAGCTCACTCTCAGGGCTCACAAAGCACGTGTGAGGGTGAGGGTGAGAGCGAGTGTGTCCGCTGCGCCTGCTGCCCTGCCCCTCCTCATCCGAGTGCTTCACACGCACGGGGTCACCCCCCACGCCTGCTCAGCGGCCTCACTGAGCTCCTGCTGACACCACGGCCGCAGTGTGCCCAGGCTCCCGCTGGGGTGACGCTTCTGCTACTCACACACCAGCTCCCAAGAGTGGCAGCGCCGTCTTCTCTGATCACGTCCCCAGCACCTCGTGGACAGCAGGGCTCGGCAAACGTGGTAAACAGAGGGAAGTAAAGAAACAGGTGTGACTCCCTCCAGGTGTGCCCACCTAGCTTTGCTTCTGCCGGTGCGGTTTTAGAGTAAAGTCCTGGAAGTACTGTTGCCGAGTAGAGAGACGCCTGAAGTTCTCATTGTTTTGGCTGCACCTCACGGCGTGTGGAACGTCCAGGACCGGTGACTGACCCTGTGTCCCCTCCAGGGGAAGCATGGAGTCTTAACCACTGGGCCACCGGGGAGTCCCTGAATCCAATTTGGTCCTTTTAATCCTGATCAGAGGGACAAACTGCCCTCTGAGGGGACTAGAGCAAATTGAATCACAGGATTATACTGTTGCATGTTTTCAAGTTAAATTCATAACTAATCTAAATCCAAGCTTCTTTAAAGATGCAAAAGATTTTTTCACAATTTATTTTATGTTCTCTATAAGATCTACTTTGCAAGCAGCAGGTTGGTGTTTGATAAAATGTTTTTGAGCTATAATTAACATTAATGGAAAAAAGTTGATAACCACTTTAAGAAGTATGCTAAAAGAAATTTAAAAAAAAAGAATCTGTAAGTTAACCCAATTAACCAGAGTCTATAAACACAAAAAGAGGCAAAAACTGATTTTTTTTTTTTGTGGATAGAATAGGGACAAAGTTGTGAAAAGGGTGTTCATACACATAAAAATCCAAGCAGGTAAGGGTCTTTTAGTCTGAGAAGCAGTGAAATTGATTCTATGCTTTCTTTGATATCTTCCGTTATTTTTTTTAATGTGCTGACTATAATTTTTTAAATGAGGCTGAATATAACTTACTTTGGGTTACAGAACTGTAACACAGTTCCACTTGAATTCTACAAATTCATTATCAAATTTTATTTGCAAAACTAAACATGGAAATAAATCTCAGTTAAACAAGCAAATGAAAAAAGAGGGAACACAGAAACAGCTGGGCTTAAACTCGCAAGCCTGGGGGCACAGTCAGGGCTACAGAGGAAGGGGGAGACGGGGCCTCAAAGTCACCCCCAGGGGAGGCCAAACCTGCAGCCACACAGGGAGCCGCCAGGTTGCCATCACTCTCCACCCTGTCCCTCTCGCCTAGAAGGAAATTCTAAAGACGACAGCCCGGGTCGAGGAATGAGGGACCTCCCACACACTGCCACTCCTTGCTCCAAAATTAGACTCTCACAGCACTGATCTCCAAGGTGGCAAAAATAGCCGGCCGCTCAGGGAAGTCCCAAAGTGTCCCCACGGAGTCTTCCTGTCGCTGTTCCAGCAAGGCAGCTGCCAGCTCTCAAGCAAACAGCTCCGGCAGCCGCATCTCATCACCGGTCAGTCCTCCTGGAACCACCCACCCTCCTCCGCGCCACCCTTAGAGTGAATCAGAGCACACTGGACTCACAAGCAGAGTGGGGAGAGTCAGGAGGAACATGATGCCTCTCTGGTGCCAGAAATACCAAAAGAAGCCGGGTGTGCCGTAACAGTCACTTTTTTAAGACGTACTCTAAGTTGATAGGCATTTCTGAAAGGTACTCTGACATTCAGGGTAGCTTGAAAATGCTAAGACAGTGTGGATATAAGAGAAACAGAAGGGCTTAAAACCCTCTGGAGAGTAAGGCCACTGTGGCCGCAGGCAGGCTGTGAAGAACCACACAAACTCCCCTCTCACCCGGTCTGGGAGAATGGATACATGTGTGCGTGTGGCTGAGTCGCCCTGCTGTCCACCTGAAAGTATCACAACATCGTTAATCAGCTGGACTCCAATATCAAACAAGAAATTTCAAAAAGAACCACATCAAAGATCCTGCATTCCTGGCTCCAGCAGCAATGAGCTCCATAGCTGCAGCAAGTGACCTCACCACTGCGAGCATCTGTTTTCTCATCTATAGCATCTGGACAGATTCCTTCCAGGTCAAGGGTCATGAATAATTCTCCCTTGAATGATAAGTCCCGTGGGATCAGGGGCTTTACCTGTCGATTACCGCTATATCCTAGAGCACATAACAGCAGACTGTTGCTGTCGTTACGTCGTGTCCGGCTCTTTTTCAATCCAAGGACTGTGGACCATTAGGCTCCTCTGTCCACGGGATTTTCCAGGAGATAATACCCAGTTCAGTTCAGTTCAGTTCAGTTCAGTCGCTCAGTCGTGTCTGACTCTTTGCGACCCCATGAATCGCAGCACGCCAGGCCTCCCTGTCCATCACCAACTCCCGGAGTTCACTCAGACTCGCGTCCATTGAGTCAGTGATGCCATCCAGCCATCTCATCCTCGGTCGTTCCCTTTTGCTCCTGCCCCCAATCCCTCCCAGCATCAAAGTCTTTTCCAGTGAGTCAACTCTTCACATGAGGTGGCCAAAGTACTGGAGTTTCAGCTTTAGTATCATTCCTTCCAAAGAACACCAGGACTGATCTCCTTTAGAATGGACTGGTTGGATCTCCTTGCAGTCCAAGGGACTCTCAAGAGTCTTCTCCAACATCACACTTCAAAAGCATCAATTCTTCGGCACTCAGCCTTCTTCACAGTCCAACTCTCACATCCGTGCATAACCATTGGAGAAACCATAGCCTCGACTAGACGGATTTTAGTCGGCAAAGTAACGTCTCTGCTTTTGAATATGCTGTCTAGGTTGGTCATAACTTTTCTTCCAAGGAGTAAAGGTCTTTTAATTTCATGGCTGCAATCACCATCTGCAGTGATTTTGGAGCCCAAAAAAATAAAGTCAGCCACTGTTTCCACTGTTTCTCCATCTATTTGCCATGAAGTGATGGGACTGGATCTTAGTTTTCTGAATGTTGAGCTTTAAGCCAACTTCTTCACTCTCCTCTTTCATTTTCATCAAGAGGCTCTTTAGTTCTTCTTCACTTTCTGCCATAAGCGTGGTGTCATCTGCATATCTGAGGTTATTGATATTTCTCCCAGCAATCTTGATTCCAGCTTGTGCTTCCTCCAGCCCAGAATTTCTTATGATGTTCTCTGAATATGTTAAATAAGGAGGGTGACAATATACAGCCTTGACATACTCCTTTTCCTATTTGGAACCAGTCTGTTGTTCCATGTCCAGTTCTAACTGTTGCTTCCTGACCTGCATACAGGTTTCTCAAGAGGGAGGTCAGGTGGTCTGGGATTCCCGTCTCTTGAAGAATTTTCCACAGTTCGTTGTGATCCACACAGTCAAAGGCTTTGGCATAGTCAATAAAGCAGAAATAGATGTTTTTCTGGAACTCTCTTGCTTTTTCCATGATCCAGCAGATGTTGGCTATTTGATCTCTGGTTCCTCTGCCTTTTCTAAAACCAGCTTGAACATCTGGAAGTTCATGGTTCACGTATTGCTGAAGCCTGGCTTGGAGAATTTTGAGCATTCCTTTACTAGCGTGTGAGATGAGTGCAATTGTGTGGTAGTTTGAGCATTCTTTGGCACTGCCTTTCTTTGGGATTGGAATGAAAACTGACCTTTTCCAGTCCTGTGACCACTGCTGAGCTTTCCAAATTTGCTGGCATATTGAGTGCAGCACTTTCACAGCATCATCTTTCAGGATTTGAAATAGCTCCACTGGAATTCCATCACCTCCATAGCTTTGTTCGTAGTGACGCTTCCTAAGGCCCACTTGACTTCACGTTCCAGGCTGTCTGGCTCCAGGTGAGTGATCTCACCATCGTGATTATCCGGGTCGTGAAGATCCTTTTTGTTCAGTTCTTCTCTGTGTTCTTGCCACCTCTTCTTAATATTGTCTGCTCCTGTTAGGTCCCTACCATCTCTGTCCTTTATTGAGCCCATCTTGGCATGAAATGTTCCCTTGGTATCTCTATAATTTTCTTGAAGAGATCTCTAGTCTTTCCCATTCTATTGTTTTCCTCTATTTCTTTGCACTGATCACTGAGGAAGGCTGTCTTATCTCTCCTTGCTATTCTTTGGAACTCTGCATCAAATGGGTGTATCTTTCCTTTTCTCCTTTGTTTTCGCGTCCTTTCTTTTCACAGCTATTTGTAAGCCTTCCTCAGACAAAAATTTTGCTCTTTTGCATTTCTTTTTCTTGGGGATGGTCTTGATCCCTGTCTGCGGTACAATGTTACAAACCTCCATCCATAGTTCATCAGGCACTCTATCTATCAGACCTAGTCCCTTCAATCTATTTCTCATCTCCACTGTATAATCATAAGGGATTTGATTTAGGTCATACCTGAATGGTCTAGTGGTTTTCCCTGCTTTCTTCAATTTATGTCTGAATTTGGCAATAAGGAGTTCATGATCTGAGCCACAGTCAGCTCCTGGTCTTGTTTTTGCTCACTGTAGAGCTTCTCCATCTTTGGCTGCAAAGAACATCATCAATCTGGTTTCGGTGTCAACCCTCTGGTGACGCCCATGTGGAGTCAGTAAGGGGCCCCCATTCTCCCCTCCACGTGTGCACATTCTTGTGGGGTCCCCTCCCTCGACCGTCGGAAGCACGTGTGACTCGCCTCCAACCAACAGCCTAGATAGGGTGATGGATGTCACGACCACGACTGGGACACAGAGGATCGTGGCCCTCGTTGTGAAGGAAAGTCTTTTTCGCTGGCTTTGGTGAAACAAGTGGGAAGATAGCAAGAAACGGAGGGCAGCTTTTGGGAGCTAGGGCAGCCTTCATCCACCTGCCAGCAGGAAACCAGGGCTCTTAAATTCTCAGCCCCAGGGAATTCACTTGCACTGATAACCACGGTGAGCTTGTGAGTGGGTCCCGCCCCCATCTAAGTGTCTGCAGCCGCCACCTTCTGGCGCCAGGTGGGGCTTCGTGGAGGACACTCTCCCCGCTGACGGGGGAGGGTGACCGAGGGCACCGCGTCTGCTGTGCATGCTGTCGCTGCCATCATTGCACCCGCTCCACCGCAGACCCGCCGGCACGAGATCCCGCGGGCTGGGGACCCCTGGCCTAGAGCAGCGCAGCCTTGTGAGAATCTGAAGCTGAGCCCCAGGTGAGCCCCGTCCACACGCCTGACCCACGGCGACCATGACGTCATAAACGTGTGCTGTTCTGGGGCGCGGAGTCTGCGGCGTTGTCACCCAGCAACGGGAAGCGGGCACATGTAGAGACACAGGCAGGACTCCAGCCACAGGCCGGGAGCAAACGTGCAGAGGGGGCCACCTGCTGCGGAACCAGGGCGAGGGCAGGGACCCGGGAGAACTGAGACCCCCTGCCGCCCGAAGCGGGGGCGTCTCCGACGCTGGCCACGTGGGCTGAGAGCTGCGCGACCTTTTCCCTCTCCAAGATGATACAGAAATCTGAGTTTTATGTGAAACATCTTAACTTTTAAGTGTCAGCCATTAATTTAGAATTTTTTGAATGGCTGTGAGCAGATCTCATGAAGGGCAAAGAAAACATGCCTGATTTTGAGAAAAAGCATGAGGTGGGGGTTGTCCCAGCACAGCTGCTTCAAATCTGAGCCCCGCGACTTCCAAGCTGGCGGCACTGGGCCTCTGATCCGAGGGTCATCGTGATGGTCAGAAAGCACACACAAAGCCCGCACACTGCTCTCTGTTGCAGAGCAGAGACACAGCACGTTTTCATCATTATCACATCATAATGGTAATTATTCTAATTGTAATTCTTGGGCTCCAAAACCACTGCAGACAGTGAATGCAGCCATGAAATTAAAAGACACTCCTTGAACGTACAGCCATGACAAACCTAGACAGCGTATTAAAAAGCAGAGACGCCACTTTGCCAGCAAAGGTCCATATAGTGACAATTACAGTTTTTCAGGAGTCGTGTATGGGATGTGAGAGTTGGACTATAAAGAAAGCTGAGCACCGAAGAACTGATGCTTTTGAATTGTGGTGTTGGAGAAGACTCTTGAGAGTCCCTTGGACAGCAAGGAGTATCAACCAATCAATCCTAATGGAAATCAACCCTGAAATGAATATTCATTGGAAGGACTGATGCTGAAGCTGAAGCTCCAACATGTTGGCCACCTGATGTGAAGAACTGACTCACTGGAAAAGACCCCGATGCCGGGAAAGAGGGAGGGCAGGAGGAGAAGGGAGCGAAAGAGGGTGAGGTGGTAGGGTGGCATCACTGACTCAATGGACATGAGTTTGAGCAGGCTCTAGGATATAGGGAAGGACAGGGCAGCCTGGCCTGCTGCTGTCCATGGGGCTGCAAAGAGCTGGACACACTGACTATAACTGTGACTATAACTGTGACTAATGAAACTGTACCTGTATAGAGTCACATACATTATTATAATTTTAATAACTGTTATAGCTGTAACTAATACAGTCGTAACTGCATTAGCTACCTCTGGCTATTGTGACAGCTCGGGATGAAAACGACACAGACCTATGGCTGCCGGGATCTAGAGGCTGGAAGTCTGAAACAGGATTCTCTGGGGTAAACTCACGGCGTCCGCTGTCCTGGCCACTTTTGGAGGTTCCAGGAGAGTATCCATTTCCTTCCTTATTCTAATTTCTAGAGGTCACCGGCAACCTTTGGGCCCAGTTCCTCTGCCTCCATGACCGTCAGGGCAGACTGCAAACGCCTCTGCGTGCCTCTGCTTTCTCCGCCACAGCACTTCAGTCCAACTCCGACTCCTCGTTTCCTTCTTACGGGGGCCTTGTGATAACACCGGGCCCACTGGAACGATCCTGCCCAATCTCCCATCTCAGGAGCTTTAATCAAATCACAGCTGCAAAGTCCCCTTTGCCATAGAAGATAATGCTCAAAGGCTCCAGGGATTAAGATGTGGAAGATCCTCAGGGAGCCATCACTCAGCCTATCACAGTAATAACAGTAATGATAATAAAATAAAAATAATTATGATCATCTGACTCACATGTCTCTCCTTTATGACTTCTGGGATTCAGGGTCATAAGTCTGATTCAAACCATTCACACAAGGCTGCAATTTCAAACCGTCACGGGTAAAGCATCCTGTCTTGGGAGTTTTACAACAGCGGCAGCAAGCTGCTGTTTAGATTCAGGTTTAGGGCTGCCTAATGACATTAGCTTCACCATCTTTCTCCGTTTATGACCTTGACTGTCTCAGAGATGCCAGCCAGTAGTGGCACACTGGCAATTCCTAGTCAAAATACACCCAATCTGCGGCCCCCCTCCCAGTGACCAGAAAATGCAAGACTAACTGAAGTGTTATGGTATCATCCCAATTCGCTTCATTTTAGCACAGTATCTCTTGTCTCCCCTAATCAGAGATCAATTCAAGGATGTTGGTTTTTAAGCATTCTGCAATCCCCAGTTTTAACTCCCTTGAGATTCAGATCCCATTTTGAAGTTTACTCACTTCCATTTAAAACAGGATGTCTTTACGTTTAAAATCACATTCACTTCATAGAGCTTGTTAAGCATACAGCAAATTAAGAGCAAACAACATTATATTACAGTTAATTTTGCAAAGGGATGATCTGAATGAATTACTCATATTCCTGATTAATTTTTAGTGGAAGTAATGAGGCGGTTATAAATGGAAACACATGTGCGTGCAGAACCTCCCTTTCAAGTACAGACAGATTTATGCTAATTGATGGCTTTACAAAAAGGTAGTCTTAAAAAAAACCTTCTTCAGACATTTAAAGGCATCTTGAGTAGCTCACAGTTTTAATGCAGTGGCACACTGCCCTGTATGTTCAAAATGCCTTGAATTCTTCCTTCTTTTCTTTCTTCTTCCTTTTTCTTTCTATCCATCCATCCTTGCATTTATCCACCTCTACTGCAATACCCAGAATTGGGAAGAATATGGGAAACTGGATGCCAAGACTCTGTTAGTTCAGAAGGAACATTTCCACATGGTTGAGGGGGAATCAGAAGCATATTTCATGATATGTGAAAATCACGTGAACTTTGAATTTCACTGTCTGTTAATATAAGCTTCCTTTGGAACACAGCCATGTCCACTTGAATCCCCATGACCTATGCTTGCACTTGCTCTCCAACGGCACAGCAAAGAGCTGCAGCAGAGACCATCTTCATCCAGAAAGCCTGAACTATTACTATCTCAGCCTGTATTAAAGATTTGGTGACCCTAGCTCTAATATCCCACATCATGGCACACGTAAGTCATTTGGGAATAATCCCTGGCTGCTTTGGGACAGATCATATTACTGGCACGCTTTCCCCCTCTTTAAATCCAACCACCTCACATGGTTAAATCAGACTTTTCAAATTGCCCTAACCTTCCCATGCCAACCCTGTTCCTTTTGGTTCTGCAGATTTCTTTCCCAGATGTGACTCTCTATGCATGTGTTGCAGTCACAATTCATGAGTTGCGTTATTTAGCTGTTGCACATTCATTTCAGATTTTGTAAATTTACTGTTCCTAAAGCAGAAACTCATGAATCACAATTCTCCATACGAGGCACAGTCCCTGGGTGTCTCTGCACACCAATGACTATGGAAGTTTACCCCCTAGAGACAGCAAACACACGCTGTGGGCAGAATGAAGTCTGTATAGGTTTTCTTTGTCCTATAAAGTATTACTGATTTTTGTTGTTGGTTTTAGCTGGGATTAATTTTCAACACTTATAAACTGGAAGATACTATACAGACTCAAAGTTTACTTGGAAAAAAAGAAATCAAGAACTCTCCTACACAGAAACCATGACCTCATGTCAACAGCTGTCTGGTCGTGAGTTTTTGATATTTCCCCCGTTTCCTCTCAGCTCTCTTCTCTCACTTACATTTTTTCTCTGACCACTGCTGACCTTTGAAATTACAACTTCTGTTACACTTGTAAGTATCTATGGCCTTCTCTGATAGCTCAGTTGGTAAAGAATCTGCCTGCAATGCGGGAGACCTGGGTTTCATCCCTGGATTGGGAAGATCCCCTGGAGAAGGGAACGGTTACCCACTCCAGTGTTCTGGCCTGGAGAATTCCATGGACTGTATATCCTTGGGGTCGCAGAGTCGGACACAACTGATCAACTTTCACTTTCAGAGGTAGATAACCCATGGAATTGTGTCTATAGATGTCCATACATAAGCCAAATGGATTTTAATGTGTGTATATATATATATATATACAGACTGTGATGGACTGAATATTGTGTCCCCAACCCCAAATTGATATGTTCAAACCTTAGCCCCCAATTGATGTTATTAGACAGTCAGGCATATGGCCAGGTCATGAGGGCAGAGCCCCCATGAACGGTATTAGCGCTCTTACAAGAGGGACCCAGAGAGACCCCTCACCCCTTCTGCCATTTGTGACACAGTAAAAAGACAGCCAGTTACAAACCAGGAAGTGCCCCCCAGAACCCGCCAGCACCCTGATCTCAGAATTCTCAGTCTGCCAGTGAGAACGAAACACACTTGCTTTTTATAACTCACTCAGTGGACAGCATTCTGCTGCAGGAATGCGGATGAGTTACACACACGTTACATAGTGAGCAAGCAGACGACGAGCTGGCGGATGCTTCTTCTGCTCCCAAGTGACTTTCTGGAGCTTTCCAAGGATGCATGTCATCCGAGTAACACGGTGCTGAGTACAGGAGGGAAGCATCTGCCCCCCAAAATACTGACCATGTTTGCAGCACAGAGACTGCAAGAGCATTCTGCCGCAGCGTACACGGGGCTCGTAAGAAAGGGCTCCCAGACGTACCATGGAGTTCCTCACGCTCTGCAGGAGGCGCTGGTGCTGCTCCGCTATGGCCAGAGCAGCCGAGTGGACCTTCTGGTAGATGGCCTCCCCATCTCGCGTTTGAAAGACAAACAGCCCTTCACCAGTCTCACACATCCTGTGAAAACAAAGACAGAGGGCTTCTGAAAGCCAGCTTCTCCGAGCTCAGTGCACCCAGAGCCTGGAACAACCCGATATCAGCTCCATCCGTTTTGCATGAGATCAGGATTCCTATTCACATGTGCTGAACAGAGTTAACTGGAACCACAGTGTTTGACGAACTGTCATGAATACAGACACGCGGGCAGGGAGCCTGTCACTTCGGGCCAACGGGGCACTGCCCCGTGTTTTTTGTCCTGAAGGTTTTGTTGGAGGTTAATGAACAAATCGTTTCTGGGCTTTCAGTACAATCCCTCTACTTCTCAAAACTGTCAAAGAGGACACCAGGGCAAGGCCTTCTCAGCACAGCTCACAACTCAGAGATTCACCAGAAACAGGGCCTTTCAGCTCAGAGGTGAGAAAGGGTTCTATGGCTCTCAGATTCTGACCTGATCCTCCTTACAGACAATGGCTTGAAGAACGATTTTATTTCTAAAATCATCGATCCAATTTTACTCCAGATTTTCACTCCATGTGATAAACCAAACGTAGCCTAGAGTATTTTAAACAGACATAACTTGAGTTGATGTGTGGAATGTAAGAGAACCAGGGAACTCAAGGAAAGATATGTGGGTTTCATCACTAATGTTAGGAACTAAGAGGGGAATCATCTCTACCTCAGGCTGTTAAAAAACAGAAATGAACTGCACTGATAAGGAAGACTGGTACACACAATTAGACCAGAAACCAGTGTGTTTTAACTACTAATATGTGTGCGTGTGTGTCTGTGTTTTCCAAGCGTGCTTAGTCGCTCAGCTATGTCTGACTCGTTGCAACCCTTTGGACTGCAGCCTGCCAGGCTCCTCTGTCCATGGGATTCCCAGGCAAGAATACTGGCATGAGTTGCCATCTTCCTTCGTCAGGGGATCTTCCCAGCCCAGGGATGGAACCCATGTCTCCTGTGTCTCCTGCACTGCAAGAGCACGTATATATATATTTGTATACACACACACACACAGAGACACACACACATAAAATACACATATATACAGAGATATGGGCATACATAATTCATGAATGTATTTAATTATTCTAAATATTTTTGAAGACTTGGATAATTTTCAAAAGGATTTTTTTTTACAGCACAGTTCTGATTTTAATTATATATATCCACAGTAAACCAAGAGGTTGTTTTTGTTTGTTTTAAAAAGAACACTATTCAATTATTACATTGTTTACAATTATTAATAATTAGTTATTCTAAGACACAATCCCTCTCCTTCCACCTCTGAAACTCTTATTGAAAACTGGATATTGGCCTGACTGCGTGAGTTTTGCTCACATCTAGAGATTCACATCAAAAGAACTTTTTAACACAGCATGGAAACCAAACCAATTTTCAACCCAAACTACTGTTAATGATTTTATCTATTCCAGTCTATGCAATTAGTGCAGTAAAACAGGAAGATTTATCCTTATCTAATTATCTACAGTTGGCTCAATATCCTGGCCATATGGCAGTTTTCAGCATGTATAGCATAGAGTATATTAATTGGCTTGAATTTCACTAGTATGGACCATGTAAGAAGAAAGAGAAAAACTAGAAGGCTCTTTCAACAAACTAACATAAAAACTAGCTTATGAGGTTGATTGTGGGATTTTAATTGTCATTTTAATTCAAGGAATTAAAAACTAAAATTCAAAGCATTTTTGCTCAAGTCCTGTTTTGTTCCTGAAGACGTCCTAAAATACTTCCTTCCTCAGCTGTCCACTCTTTCCTGGACCCACCACAGAAATGTGACTCTGTTACTTGGCACTCAGCTCTGCAAGGTCTTCATTTTTTTCACACTTCTTTTTTTCCACCAAATATGGAAACATAACTTGTAAGGAGGAGGGTGACCTCAGTCGACTATTTAAGGGAAAGAAGTGGCCTTCTGTTTCTTTGAGGGCAGAGGTCATCATTTAGTTACCTACTTAGATGTCAACCTTGATTTCAGAAAGTATGAAGGTTCCTGTTAACTGGGAAACACAGGATGATTGACTCATATAACAGCAAACCTGCAGCTGTATTTCTAAAACTTGATCATCTAGCGACTTTAAGGTTTTTGTAACTGCAGCCCACAGTCACGGAGTTTAGACTGTGACCAAATACTCCGGCTGACCTATTTAGTCTATCATCTAGGTGCCATCTAGCTATCTATTCATCTATCAACTTATAAAATGCTGATGTTTCCTCTTCTGCTTTTAATACTAGTGGTGAAGTGCTTAATTTATATTGTGACTCACTAATAGGTGAGAACTCTTTGAAAAAAATCACTCTTCTATCCAATGTCTGCTTTTGGTTAACGTCATCGATCTACCACAACCATCCTTTGGTGACATTTGATTCAATGATTACTGTGATCAGAAATGAACCAGAGAGCATCAAGTGTTCCTGAAAGTCATGGGCTTTCCCTGCCGTCACCCGAGGATCTGAAAGACACACACTCGCACACACACACACATACATGCATACATATACTCACTTATACACACACACTGACCACTTACAGAAAGTAACAGAGGAGTGACAACCTCAGATTCCCTCGGGGTTTAGACAAAGAACGTGAATGGATGGAGACAGAGCCTCCCACAGCACAGAGCTTCACAGACAGTCAGGCACTTACACGGGAAACGTGAGCCCAGCACAGCCACATTGAAGAGAAACCAGAATCTGATCATTTAAGAGAAACCAGAAATTTCTGAATTTTTATAGGAAATAATCTGAATTTTTAATGTTGCTACTTTTTCCATTTTCTTTAAGCTGTGGAGGTCAAAATGCCATTTAAGGACCATATCTGGCCAGGAGGCCACCAGTTTGCATTAAGGGGACAAAAATGCACTAAAGGCCTCTAAATAGGTCAGAAATTAGGCCTCTGGTTTGCACTGCATTCATCCATACATTCAAAGGCATATGCCCTTCAGTGGGACAGCGTGGCCCAGAAAGTGTGGATAATGAACAAAAATTGACCTCAGAGGCTCTTCCACAGGCCTCTGCAAACCTCCACCCGCGAGCTCTTTTATTTCATTCACACACTGCCCTCAACCCAATAGATTTGTTCGGCGCTGTTTCATAAGCAGCTTTACGATGCATTAAAAATGTTGCTGGGGGCCTTCAGTAAAATAATGGGCCAACTCACCAAGGCAAGTCAGAAGAAAATGAGGGGCGGGGGGGAGGAAAGGAAAGGAAGTCAAAAGAAAAGTACAGCAAAAGAGAGATGATCTTACACAACCTCGTACGGCAGCGCGTGCCTCACCCAAGACGGGGCAAAGATGTTCTGGGTCACCGGCCGCAGACCCGCAAATGGCCAAGTGTGGACAACTAACGGTCCCGACTCCTCTCTCTCTACCCGCTGACTGCGACGCCGGGCACTTTAGCTAATGTCCCAGATGCCCCAGCACTCTTTCCTGATGGCCATACACTAACAGAAGCCAGCTGAAAGACACCCAGAGAAAGAAAAACAAGGAGTTTAAGTGGGACCTTCTGTCCTTCGAGAGGATAAAGATTTGGATACAAGAACCAAATTCACACAGATGCGCTTAGAGCTTTGGCGTCCTCAGTAGCCGCGCTGCCTGAAAGCCATGCGCGCCGCTCCGAACCGTGGGTTATGCAACTGGTTAAGAACCCATCGAAAAACCAAGAGCTCAGAAAGTACTGGGAAATTCATTTCTTCATACACACGATAAGTACGCATCAAGGCGGTGGGAAGAAGAGGCGTGGCAGAGGTAAAGACCTGGGCTCCAGCCTACCCGGCTGGGATTGCCCCTTACCAGCTTTGAGGCCTGGGACGTGTCCGTAAACCTCCCCAAGCCTGCACTGCCCGTCTGAAAAATAAATATAATGATGGCAACTGTCACCTAAATTCATTACAAGCATTAGATGCAACACACAGAACGCAGAGCACATCTTCAGATAGCGTGAATGGGAGCTCCACATGGGTAGAGGCTGCTGCTTTTCCACCAGGACCCAGCCCAGGCCTTGGCCTATGTTTGGTGCCCAATAAATGACTGTAAGGGGCTTCCCTGGCAGCTCAGCGGTAAAGGATCTGCCTGCCAAGCGGGAGACTCAGGCTTGATCCCTGCATTAGGAAGATCCCCTGGAGAAGGGAATGGCAACCCATTCCAGTCTTCTTGCCTGGGAAATCCCACAGACAGTGGAGCCTGATGGGTACAGTCCATGGGGTCGCAAAAGAGTCAGACACGACTTAGCAACTGAGCAGAGAACAAACTCACTGTAGAAGAGATGAGGAGACAGCAGGCGGGGCTGGGAGAGGAGTTACTGGGAACCTGACCCGGGCTTCCTCGACACATGGGATCAGCATGCGAGACACAAGGTACGCCACCCAGGCTTCCGAGCAGGGGACAGCTCTGTGGACATCAATACACAGCTTTCATTTGCTGGTCAGACCTCTGTATCTCCTACTGAATATTTTAAATCACCTCATTTTTTTTCTCTTAAACAAACATGTTGCAAATGGGATGATCAAATCCGTATCATGAACCAGGAGGCTCTGCCACAGATGGAGTAGACATGAGTATAAATGCGATGAAACGCTCCGATTCGGGCCTCGGTCCAAGACGCAAGCTGAGCGCCTGCTCACTTCGCAGGCACGGGTCAGCTGCGTCTCAGTCTCCGCGACCCCATGGGCTGCAGCACGCCAGGCCTCCCTGTCTGCCCCTATCTCCCGGAGTTTGCTCAAGCCCATGTCCACTGAGCTGGAGACGCTAACGATCCCATCCTCTGCCACTCCCTCCTCCTTCTGCCTTCAGTCTTTCCCAGCATCAGTGCCTTGCCCAGTGACTTCGCCTTCCCCATCAGATAGCCAAAGCAGTACAGCGTCAGTCCTTCCAGTGAATAGTCAGGGTTGATTTCCTTCAGGGTGGACTGGTTTGTATTCCCTCTCAGTAACACAGGTAAATTAGAAACTGTCAGAAGATGCACTGTCTTAAGACACGTGGCATGAACTGTGTTACTTCTCCCTTTACTAATAAGGGGAAGAGTTTAGGTGTTTGTTATTAAGGAAAAAAAAAAAAAAAAAAAAGCAGGCAACCCACTGAAATGTTTCTCTATAATTTAATCAAAACTGTAACTGAGAAAAACACGACTTGATCCCTGGAAGAGTCACATTCAGTTAATGCGATGTCTCTACCGCCTAAAATCACCTCCCACTGCGGGGAGATACTCGTGCAGCTTGCAGAGCCCTGCTCTGGGGGCTGCAGGAGACAGGACCTCCCCGTCCCAGCTCCCTCGCACGCTGGGACCTTGGGCGAGTTCTCTGGCCTCTTGAAGCCTCATGATTCTAACCTGAGTAATAAACTCACCCCAAGTTCAAAGGGCGGTGGGAAGTCTTGTTTTATATTTAGCAAAGGACCTGAATCAAGTAAACATTTAATTAGGATTGGGTGTTGTTCCTTGAGCTCTTTAAAGCGTGAAAGCCAACGAGGACGAGGTTCTCGGGGAAAACATCACGAGCCAGACACAACCACAGCCCAGAGGGAAACGCGGGTGACCGCACCCCGGTACAACAGTGAGGACGTGGGAGTCAGGTGCCTGGGAAAGGCGGGCGTGCGGCGGGGGGCGGTCACCCGAGGCTCACGGCGCCCGGCAGCACAGCAGTGCAAACCGCTTCCTTGGGAACAGAATCATGAACTCAGGGAGATGAAGTTTCCCTTTAAGGAGAGAATCCACTTTCACTGAATAAAAACTATTATGATAGGGGGTTTCCCTGGTGGCTCAGTGGTAAAGAAACTGCCTGCCAAGGCAAGAGACGCGGAATCAAAAGTTTGATCCCTGATCCAACAAGATCCCACATGCCTCGGAGCAAACGGGCCCACGTGCCCCAACTACTGAGCCTGTGGTCCAGAGCCCAGGACCCGCAGCTGCGAAACCCTCGTGTCGCTGAAGCCCCCGTGCTCCAGAGCCGTGCTCCACACAAGAGAAGCCCCACGATGAGCAGCCTGGCCACCCCTAGAGAGGAGCCCCTGCTCACCCAGCTAGAGGAGGTCCGAGCAGCAGGGAAGACCCAGCACAGCCGAAAACAAATAAATAAATTTAAAAAAGATGATCCTTAGAAGAGACCCCACAGCGATGACGGGAAGTATCGTGCGTTCTGTTTCTCCAGCTCCCGGAAGCTCCGGGTGCCCGTCCTGAAGTGTCAGCCACAGCTTAACAGCCGAGCGGTCGGGATGAAGACGGAGGCCCCGACCCCCGTGCGTGCTGTCCTGAGGCTCGTCTTCAGTGTCTCCAGAGTTCGCGTGACCAGACCCCTTACACACGCAGGAACGATCAGGACCGCTTTTCAGACGCACGTCCTAACCCTCCCGTGTGTGGGCTCGAAGGTTTGCGGGGGAGAAAATGAACCATCCAAAGCCACACAACACGGCTAGAATAAGAGAGGGTGGTAGCTTATTACTCGCTTCTGTTCTTCAACATTTAACATGTAAACACAGTCAAAGAAAGATGATAACTTTTTCTTCCTGTTTTGCTTTCTCATGCTAAGCCAAGACCTCAAGCTAAGTCTTTCTCTCAAGGATGCATTTTTCCTCATCCTTCCGGAATAGCAGTTTATAAGGGCCTGGTTGGAAATGAAATGCTAGTCTCAGTTTTTAAACTCAAAGATCACGTGGTGTTTTTCAGCCGCTCAGTCATGTTCGACTCTTTGTGACCCCATGGACTGCAGCACACGAGGCTTCCCCATCCTTCACTATCTCCCAGAGTTTGCTCAAACTCATGTCCATTGAGTCAGTGAGGCCATCCAGCCATCTCATCCTCTGTCGTCCCCTTCTCCTCTCGCCTTCCATCTTTCCCAGCATCAGGGTCTTTTCCAATGAGTCAGCTCTTCGCATCAGGTGGCCAAAGGATTGGAGCCTCAGCTTCAGCATCAGTCCTTCTGATGAATATTCAGGGTTGATTTCTTTAGGATGGACTGGTCTGATCTTGCAGTCCAAGGGACTCTCAAGCACTCTCAAGAGTCTTCTCCAGGTATTAGCTTTACTAATACCTGATGAGACGAAAAGCGAGTATAGGGAAACTGCTGAACACGGCTTGATGATAACGTGTCCAAAACTGACGCATTGTCAGCCTACCTCCACAGACCCCACTTTGGCAAGCTTTTCAGTTTTAGCTGCTTTTGGGGGGTCATGAACTCCTCCATTTTTCCCCTAACGCACATCCAACCAGTGATTAAGTTTCTTGGGCTTTAGCTTCAAAACGCTTAAGCCCACTTTCACTCACTGCTACCAGAGTTGTCACAGCCACACTGCCCCCTCCCCTGAGCATCGCCGTGATGCTCCTCTAACTGGCTTTAGTCAGACAGAGTCTAGCCTAAAAGAAACGAAACCAGATCATGTCACCTCCTTGCTTAACACTCCCTGTGTAGCCGAGAACTTATCATTGCTTAGTCGCTAAGTCAGGTCTGACTCTTTGGGACCCCGTGGGCTGCAGCATGCCAGTCCTCCCTGTCCTTCACTATCTCCTGGAGTTTGCTCAAACTCATGTCCATTGATCCACTGAGCCGGTGATGCCATCCAGCCATCTCATCCTGCCCTGCTTTCCCAAGTCAAGAATTTAATCTTGTCCAAAAAGAGTTCTGGTCTTTACCAAGAGTTCCTGGGAGGTCAAGGGTTTTGCTTGCCTGGGGTTCTTGACCAAGCAAAGAGTAACAGTGCGGTTTAGAATGAGCTTTGGGTCACATGGCATCTGAGCACCTGGAGCTGGAGATCTCCACCTGTGAAATCGACTCAATCCACCGTGCGGGCGATGGAGGCCCAGTAAACACTCGGACACTGCAGGTTGGGGAGCATCCCTGGCTGGCAGCGCTCCGTGTGAACGTCACACGCTGAGAACGGGAAACATCACCCGCTTCCTCTGCTCCCCACCGCCTGCCCGTCCTCTCCTGGATGATGTCAGTCTGTATCCATCTCTGTAATGAAGTATGAGTTTCATAGCTTTCAGTGAATTCTGAGTCATTCTAGCAAATGGTTCCACCTTTGTGGTATGGGAACCCCTGAACTTGAAATCGGCGTCGGAAGAGACAGGTCTCGGGGACCATTTCTTCAGACTGTGCAGTCCCCAGGGGCTCCCACGTGACTAGGACCAACAGCCAGACTCTTGTCCGTGGCCCCCGAGCCCCACACGGCCTGGGCCTGCCACGTCTCTGCCTCCATCACACGGCGCGTCCCTTCCACCTGTTCTGCTCCGGCCGCCTGGCTCTGCTCTACACACTCCCGACACGCACGTTCCCCCTCGGCACCTCGTACTTGTGCCAGAATCCTCTCCTGTCAGATTCCACGTGGCTCGCTCCCTCACCCCTTTCAGGCCTTTACTCATACGTCACTGACCAAGCAAAGCCAGTCCTCTCACTCTTTTTAAACCTGTGCCCTCCTCTGGCACTTTCCATCACCTTATTTTTCATATGGGACTTACATGTCCTAACATCTATTTTACTTTTTCTTAATGTTTGCTATTGCTTGTATCTCCTCTCCTCTAGAGAGCACGTTTCATGACTGAACGTCAGTTTTATTTATTGCTCCATCCATGCTGTCTGGAACCACACGCGCTCTTAGGGTGCACTCAGGGAATGTGTGATGAAAGAAGGAGCGGCTCATAGACCAACAGCCAGACTCTTGTCCGTGGCCCCCGAGCCCCACACGGCCTGGGCCTGCCACGTCTCTGCCTCCATCACACGGCGCGTCCCTTCCACCTGTTCTGCTCCGGCCGCCTGGCTCTGCTCTACACACTCCCGACACGCACGTTCCCCCTCGGCACCTCGTACTTGTGCCAGAATCCTCTCCTGTCAGATTCCACGTGGCTCGCTCCCTCACCCCTTTCAGGCCTTTACTCATATGTCACTGACCGAGCAAAGCCAGTCCTCTCACTCTTTTTAAACCTGTGCCCTCCTCTGGCACTTTCCATCACCTTATTTTTCATATGGGACTTACATGTCCTAACATCTATTTTACTTTTTCTTAATGTTTGCTATTGCTTGTATCTCCTCTCCTCTAGAGAGCACGTTTCATAACTGAACGTCAGTTTTATTCATTGCTCCATCCATGCTGTCTGGAACCACACGCGCTCTTAGGGTGCACTCAGGGAATGTGTGATGAAAGAAGGAGCGGCTCATCTCCACTGGCCCTTCACTAGAATTCTGGGCACTGGCACATATAGAGTGCTCACAGACACCAGTGGGCCGTCACCTATGACAAAACGGTCTCACCACACAAGTGGCCAACGGGTGAGAAACGCCTGTAAAAAATGCCCAACGTCACTAGCCATCAGGGAAACGAAACCCACAGTGAAATACAATCTCATACCTGTGAGGACGGCTGCTGTGAGAAAGGCAAGAGACGACAAGTGATGATGAGGAGGTAGGGAAAAGGAGGTCCGCGTGCACGGCTGGTGGGAACTTAAACTGGGACAGCCCCTGTGAAACACGGCACGGTGCTTCTTCAAAAAAATAGAGTTGCCCAAAGACCCAGCAATTCCACTTCTGGCATATTTCCAGAGGACATAAAGTCGCTATCTCGGCGAAATGTCAGCCCGCCCGAGCTCACTGCAGCGTCGTTTACGGTGGCTGAGACGCGGACGGCACCGGAGAGTCCACGCCGCGGGAGTGGACGAGAAGCAGCACGCGGGCGCAGCGCCAGCCGCGGCAAAGAGAAGGGCGTCCTGCGGCCGCGACGGCGCGAGGGACTGAGGGCCTTATGCCGGCGAGCCGGGCCAGGGCGAGGGGGACAGGACTGCGGGACCCGCTGACAGGCGGGGGCTTCAAGACGCGACCCACAGACGCCGCGGGTAGAAGGGCGGCTGCCAGGGGCTGCGGCAGAGGAAGACAGGGCACGTCGGTCTGGGGGTATAGACTCCCAGCTGGAAGGTAAATTCTGGAGAGCTCATGTACCGCGTGGGGACCATCATTGGAAATACTGAATTGCATACCTGGAAGACAGCAGATCGTAAGTGTTCTCACCACAAAAAGGGGAATTATGTGAGGCTGAAATGGAGCAGGACCATACGGTCCCTGCCCCCAACCTCCAGCCATGCCCTCTGCCTGCCTTCGGTCTGTGGGAAACCTTAGTCAAAGAATACGTTTAATCAGAAAAGTGAGAAATGCCGAGACAAAGGGAAACAGAGAAAGGAGACTAGTAACAGTGCAGCCATGCAGCCTCGCCAAGGACCTCAGGCTTTTCCTCCAGGGCTGCGATGATACCCTGAGCCACATCCTGTGAGCCATACTCAGATTCCAAAACCCCAGGGGCAGGAATTAACTTCTTGATGACCGGACTGTGCCCAGGACAGGAGGGGCCACCGCAGAGAACTGGCCACAAATAAACGGGAGCAAACGGACCCTGGAACCGGAGATGAACTGGGCCTGCTGGTCAGACCACCGATGGCCAACGAGAAGGCGCCCCCGCCGCTCGGCACGCCCCCCACCAGCTCCGTCTGTCGAAGCGCTCACCCTGCTCGTCAGCGGGGGCTGGACAGGCGTCCACCACCCTCACCGCCCCCGACAGCTGCCGGCATCTGAAATACAGCAGCCTTTCCTTTCCACCAGCCTGGCCTGTTACATGTTGGCTTTTGAGCGGCAAGCAGCCGGACCCCGAACGCACACTCTTTTGGTAGCTAGGTGATGACGGTGTTAAGGAACCTTATCATGGTGATCCTTCCGCAATACATACATGTATCAATCACCACCTTGTACATCTTAGACTTAAGTGATGTTCTATGTCATTGATGCCTGAATAAAGCTAGACAAATGAATAAATACAAATACACCTTACATTTTTTAAAGATGGCCACAAGACAGGAGGCATTGATGAGTGTCTAATTTCTTTTTCCAAAGATCATAAGAAAGTCATCCTTTCCTTTAGGGATTTCATATGCTAAAACCATAGAAGTTCAGAGGTAAAGGGGACTTGGTTGAGCGTCTTACGGTGGCCTTGCCTGTGTTCATACCCGAACACCCAGCACAGCGTCTGGCAGAGAACAGACGTGCAATCACGAACGATGTACTAAGGATGAGGATTGAAAAGGTCACTTCCGGGAGTACAGAGGGGACTCTCCCTTCCGGCTGCACACGTGCCTCCACGCAAGGAATGCTTACAACGCCTGTCACTTTCATAATTACAGTTACTTTTTAGATCAATGCTAATAAGAAACAACGGCCATGTAAGTACAACTGTAGCTTCTGTTTGCTTTCAGAAGAATAATTCCGCTTCTTCTGAGCAAGACTGTGTGGGATCAAGCATACTCATACACTGCAGGGGCCTATGTGGGGCCCCTGATGGCTCAGTGGTGAAGAGTCCACCTGCCAGAGCATGAGATGTGGGTCTGATCCCCGGATCAGGAAGATCTCCTGGGGAAGGAAACGGCCAGCCACTCCAGTATTCTTGCCTGGGAAACCCCATGGACAGAGGAGCTTGGAGGGCTACAGGCCACGCGGTCACGAAGAGTCGGACACGACTTAGCAGCTAGACAACAACAATGGCCTATGTGGGGAAAGAATTAAGAAGAGTGGGTACATGCATGCATTTATAACCGACGCCCCTTGCTGTGCACCTGAAACTGACACGACACTGTAAATCAACTATATTCCAAAAAAACACAAACTTCACGGTCCTCTAGTCAACATAGTAGGAAGCACGGAATACGCTTTATTTGCTAATTTGCTTTCAATCCTTTAGTAAGAATGAATATTTGCTCTATAAAATATTTAGAAGTGAGAGATTACTAAGTAGCTTAGAATCAAGAAGACAAGCGAATACCCAAAGATTTATATTAGAATAATGGTCCTTTTTTTACCTTAAACTCATCAATTAAAGGAAGATAAAATTTTCTTCTTCCATGAAATGTTAAATAGTCTCTTAAAACAGACTGATTTACCAATTAGTATTGTTTTCAGAGTGATATACAGAAGACACACATGACTTCTTTTCCAAGATTGTTCAGATGCCTTTACATACAAAAAAGCCTTTTTCACCAATTTGTGCACTCCATTTAAGGAAAAGAATGGGTCTATGCAATGTCAATTTTCACATGTTCTTGCCATACTTCAGTTTCTCTTAAAACGATGTCAACAGCACAAGCGAGACATTCCTCGGCTGGTAGAGAGAGGCGCCCAGGGGTGGTAATCATCCATGGTGTCCCACCACACATCACCTGATCTCCCCCAATCCTTGCAGGCGCTGAACCCAGGGCGTCCATTTAAATCAGTCAGGAGGTGGGACGGGCCCTGACGCTAACACGAGGGAACTGGGCAGCCAGCTGTGAAATTCACAGGGAAACTGGCTGGTCACCTGGCACCATGCTTCAGACAGTAATGTTTAAAGAACAGTTCCGTGGGGACGTTACTGCAGTTACAACTTCATGTCAATTGGATCTTCCCGTAAAAAATCAGAGACCCTGCCAGTCTGATCTGCTTCACTGATGTTTCAGGGCTTCTAAGGGGAAAGAAACAAATAGAAGCCTAGAAAATACTCAAAAATAAAATAGGCAATGTGTCCCTTCCCCTGCCTCCCACCCTCCCCATAAGCTAATTGTTCTTTATCTCTGGGGGCAATGAGTAGCAATTAATTGTGCAATTGCACTTTATTACAGACTATAGATTATATATCAACTCTGGATTTCTTTAAAAAAAGAAAAAAACCACAGAGGAATTGGTTAGATTGACTTCATTGGGAAGGAGAGGGATAAACGGAATCTTAACAACCTTTGGTCATGACACTGCAGCGCAGGAGAGATGAATGATGCTGACTGTAAGTGCTGCACTCAGAACCAAAAGGACAAACAGGAGGTTCCGGAATTAAACTAAGATAATTTATGCATGAGTGCTGGTTATGCAGTATGCCTTCTCTTCCTTAGCTCTGTAGAGTTCATTAAGAACTAGGCTGTGAAAGTGTTAGTCGCTCAGTCATGTCTGATTCTTTGCAACCCCATAGACTGCAGCCGCCAGGCTCCCCTGTCCACGGGATTTTCCAGGCAAGAACAGTTGTACCCATTCCCTTCTCCAGGGGCTCTTCCGGACCCACAGACTAACCCAGGCCTTCTGCACTGCGGGCAGATTCTCTGCTCTCTGAGCCACCGGGGAAGTCCAAGAACTAGGTTAGAGGGCATATACGTAACTCATGCCTGACTCACGTTGCCATATAGCAGAAACCAACTCAACATGATAAAGCAATTATCCTCTGATTAAAAATGAATTTTACATAATTATTTAAGAGAAAGAACTAGGCTAACCTAGCAGAGCTGTGACACTTAGCCTTCCCAGGAATCTTAGGGCTGGGGAGTAAGAAGACCTGCGTGTATTTCTGAATCCACCTTTTACTCACTGCTCTGGTGTGCCTTTGGATCAGTTGCACAGATGCCCAAGCTTCCTCTTAGGATGCGAATAATAATATCCCCTGGTTTATATGACCAGCAAATGACTTAAGTGAGATAGTGCATACAATATGTTTAATATAACAACTTTCTTACAGTAGTTAAGTGAACGCGTTAGTCGCTCAGTTGCATCCGACTCTTTGTGACCCCATGGACTGTAGCCTGCCAGGCTCCTCTGTCCATGGAAATCTCCAGGCAAGAATACTGGAGTGGGTTGCCATTTCCTTCTCCAGGGGATCTTCCCGAGCCAGGGATAGAACCCAGGTCTCCCGCATTGCAGGCAGATTCTTTACCATTTGAGCCACGGGAAGCAGGCCGGTGGACTGGGCTCTGAGGGCCGGCGGACTGGGCTCTGAGGATCAATGAACTGGGCTCTGAGGGCCAGTGGACTGGGCCGGCGGCTCTCTCTCCTCTTTGCATTGCTTAGGGCTGCCGCAGTCGCCCAGCACTGCCAGGCGTCACGCAGGCGTTTGTCTATGCACCTTGGCTAATCTTCACAGTCATCCGTGAGAGACAGAACATTACCCTCATTTCACAGGTGGCTGACGGAAGCGCAGAGTGAGCTCACTCACTCAAGGCCCCACGGCCAGTATGAGATTAACTCTCATTTCACTTCCTCCGACTCCCGGCCCAGCTTATTACACACACGCCACTGTCAGCCTTGGTGCCTCAAAATGGGCCATCCAACAGGAGTAACACTTAGTTTCAACTCGAACACAGGTTCTGTCCAGACGCAGCAGAATTCTGCCTGAGGTCTTTGGGAAGATGCCTGTGTCCTAGAGGGGAACACTGCAAAGTCTTCTCAGACGCATGCTGGATGTGTGAAAACCACCTGCCTGGGGAGACTTAGCTCCTGTTCACCTATCAATGCAAGACAAGGAGGAAATTATCTTAGTTAGTATGAAACTGCCTTGTTTTGAACACATCCAAAAATAGCCAAGGGAAAAAATTATCTTCACTAATAAAGCAAGGCAGATATGAAATCTTCACACTTGGGGGAACATGAATGATTTTATTATCCTGAGCATCTTGATGGTAACTATAAAAATCCATCTAATTTGAGTTTCAGGCAAAATATAAAACGGTAATATCACCTTGCATTTAATACTGTCTGGATCCTGCAAACCCAGTCCTGCTCCAAGACTTACTGCAACAAAATCTCAAAGACACTATTTAATAGAAGCCCAGCACCTTCTGGGCCATCTACATGCACCACTGCTTTCACCTACAACCGCCCCAGAAGGAAGTTAACACTTAGATAAACATAAAAGGGAAGTTAAACACTTCGTCCACAGTCAACAGCTAGTAAAAAACAGAGATCAGACTCCATTGCTGGCTTTCAAGACGGAGGAAGGGGACTATGAACCAGAGTGCGGGCAGCCTCCAGAAGGTGCAGACGGCTGACAAGAAGGCAGGAAACTCCGTCCTACAACCACATGGAGCTGAACTCAGCCCACAGCCTGAATGAGGCTCAAAGCAGGCTTATCCCCAGAACTGGAGAAAATTCCTGCTTTTGTGAATCGTAGAGCAAAGAGCCAGCTGAGCCATGCTGTGTCTCGACTTCTGACCTAATAAACGGCTGTGACTTTTAAGTAAAAAAATACATATAAATAAATCAATAGCTCCCACTTAGTGTTTAAAGAAAAAGAATAGAGATCAGACCCTAGGGTTTCTCTGACTCCCAAACCAGGGCTCCTTATGCACACAGCACGCTGTGTGAGAAAGGGGTCAGGTCCTGAGAGCACAGTCCCAGCACCCGGCCCTCTGATCGTCCATCCCGTCTCCAGTTTATGCACACAGCCCCACAGAGCACAGCCACTGAACAAGAATCTGTTCAAACTCCACACATATCCCAGGTCCCTACAGCATCTGAGGCACAGCGCCGTGGGGGTGAGCTGCAGGTGTTACAGCGTCTAACCTGGAGTTCTCGCACGAAACACCCCGAAGGACAGAACACAGAGAGATGAAAGCGGTGAGCAGAAGCGCCTTCATGCCGAGTCAGTGGCAACGGCTGTGGCCAGAGACAAGGGACACTTTCGACACGCACGTCCTCATGTGCCCTTTCCCTCCACCGCTTCCTGCGCTCAAGCTCCGTATTCTCTTCCCACATCCACATCGGCCACCTCTGCCCCGTTACTTACAAAACGTGAACACGCTTACACAGCAACACACACAATCACACACACAACCACACACTACCATACACACAATAACACAACACACACAATAACACACACAATCACACAATAACATAAACAATAACACACAATAACACACACAAACAAGAACACAACATACACACAATAATACAGTAACCCACACACACAATAATACAATAACACACACAATCACACACTACCATATACACAATAACAACACAATAACACAACACACACAATAACACACACAATCACACAATAACATAAACAATAACACAATAACACACACACAATCACACAATAACACACACAATCACACAATACCATACACACACACACCCCTGCATGCTTACACAATGACACAAACACACACCTTCATGCTTACACAGTAACACATACACACACACACACACCCCTGCATGCTTATACAATAACACTCACATACACACCCCTGCATGCTTACAAAATAACACACACACACCCTTGCATGTGTGTAAGCAGGAGTGTAATAGCACACATACACACACACCTCCCTGCACGCTTACATAATCTCACACACACACACACACACACACACACACACACACACACACACACCCTACTTAAACAACTCTGTGGCTTCCAACCTACCACACTTGGGAGAAATATCAAAGTCTTTAAAATAATCTAGTTCCCTAGCAGTTCTGCTAGATGTCAACATGAAGTTAAACTTTTGCAAGCTATGAGAATATTAAAAAACCTGGAAAACTCAGATAATTTGAAAAAAGTTTCAAACAGTCATGAAATACTACAAAGGTCCACTGTTTTCAGCCTTTTGGAAATGACCACAGAAAGTTATAAATACCCTTTTCCTATTACTATTTCCTATAAATAGGGTGAATAAAAGAAAAATGGAAAAATATGAATTTTGGAATAAATGCTGCCCAACTGGAGAAGGGAATGGCAAACCACTTCAATTCTTGCCTTGAGAACCTCATGAACAGTATGAAAAGGCAAAATGATAGGACACTGAAAGGGGAACTCCCCAGGTTGGTAGGTGCCCAATATGCTCTGAAGCTGAACCTCCAGTACTGTGGCCACCTCATGCAAAGAGCTGACTCATTGGAAAAGACCCTGATGCTGGGAGGGATTGGGGGCAGGGGGAGAAGGGGACGACCGAGGATGAGATGGCTGGATGGCATCACCGACTCGATGGACGTGAGTCTGAGTGAACTCCAGGAGTTGGTGATGGACAGGGAGGCCTCGTGTGCTGCGATTCATGGGGTCGCAAAGCGTCGGACACGACTGAGCGCCTGAACTGCCTGACTGACAGAAAATGGGCCCTTCGCATGCTGATCGACGCAGGGCTCTCCCGCAAGCCAGCATGGAATACAAGTGGGGGTGATGTGAGGTGCACAGCCAACAGAGAAGTCTGCTTTCAATGACAAAACACCTTCCTTACCCAATTTCACTGGTTAAAGTTTACACATAAATGCTTCTGGAGGGAATCCTGGTGGTCCAGTGGTTAAATACTTCACTTCAACTGCAGGGGGGAGGGTCAATCCCTGGTTGGGGAACTAAGATCCCACAAGTCACGAGGCACGGCCAAAAATATTAAAAACGATAATAAATGCTTTCTGACACAAAAACAGGGAGAAATACCCACCTTCCCAAACAAATTCTTAATTTTCTATCAAGATTTCCCCATAAGAGTAATAAACAAGTAATTCTGACTTAAGGACACTGCTCTAAAGATTAAAGTTTTACTTGCTAATGCAAGAAACGTTGTGTCTCTGAGCGACTCACTGATGTGTTTATACCATTTCCATTTCCAGGTTCCTAAAATGTAAACAGACCAGAGAAGAGGTGCATGGGTGAGAAGGCTTTAAACACTTTCTAGGATGATTGTAAGAGCGCTGATTCGATCATGTACCTGAAAAGCGAATTTTAAATAACTGGGCTGTGTTTATGCTGAGGCGAGCAAATTAGTGTGAGTGGAGCAGTACTGTGGTGTATCACACGGAGCAGGGCTTTAGGTGTTTAGAAGTCACGTCATTATTCTTATTATGTGAAGTACCATGCTCCTGTGAGGCGAGAACTGTCTACTTTATAAACCAAAAACAAAAACCTCTTAAAGTCACGAGTTGATTTTTTTCAACTTTAAAATCAGGCCATATACAGAAGAACTTGGATTTCTTAAAATTTAGAAAGAAAGATTGAGGGCAGGAGGAGAAGGGGACGACAGAGGACGAGATGGTTGGATGGCATCACGGACTCGATGGGTATGGGTTTGGGTGGACTCCGGGAGTTGGTGATGGACAGGGAGGCCCGGCGTGCTGCGATTCATGGGGTTGCAAAGAGTCGGACATGACTGAGTGACTGAACTGAACTGAACTGAGTCATTTAAAATTCTAAACTATAAAATTTGATCTGCAGTGTTTCTAAAAAAAGAGCCTACATTCTGAGGAAAGAGGGGTGACAATAAGATGCTGATTAGACTAATATTTTGTAGCTAATGATCAACCGCATATTACTGCACCCCCTTCTCTCTCCAAAATTAACTTTGAAAAGGAAACAGGAAAAGCCTCGAAAGTGCTTATTAGGTATTGCAGTAAGCAAGTTGTAAAATCAATCTCTTCTTAATATTAGTGTCATTCATTACTATGTGAGAAAAATAGATTAAACTAATAAACTGCAACTTGGAAAATGTCAACAGCCTCTAATGTTGATAATCTACCACAGTTCGTTCAGGGAGGAAACATACATATCAAAATAGAGGTTTTCCCAAAACCAGGAAGTTGGCCTCTGTCCAGCATGACCTGGGAAGAGTACAATTTTAGCACTGGTACCTACTTCAACATCAGCTTGTGGTATGGGCTCAAACCGTGTAATGAAACTTTCACATCACATTCATGAAACATTAGCCCCCTCCCTGGAAAACAAAGCCGTGCTGAATACAAAAACAGTGGTTTAGTTGGTAAAGAATCCGCCTGCAATGCAGAAGACATGAGTTCGGTCCCTGGGTCCAGAAGGTCCCCTGGAGAAGGAAAAGGCAACCCACCCCAGTGCTCTTGCCTGGAGAACCCCATGGACAGAGGAGCCTGGTGGGCTACAGTCCGTGGGGTCACAGAGTCGGACACGACTGAGCGACTAAACCGCCGCCACACCATTCACAGCATCGCACAGCCACAGGCCCAGGCGTCTCCCCAGTGTGCTGCGTGCTGGGTCTCACAGGAAAACCCAGGCCTCACATGACGTGAACTTCGGGAAAAAACGTAGAAAAACAGTCATGGAACTCACCTCCCTGCCTCAAAAGTGAACCAGGAAGCATCTCGCCCATACCGCCGCAGCGCGCTTAGCGGCCAAGAGATGAGTTTGACTCTGGGATTCTGGACGTCCCAAAGACAGATGTGCTCATATGTAATCTGCAAGGCACATTCGCCATGTACATCTAAGTTAGGAGATGGCATCAAATACACATTGAATCTCTCTGGGAGAAAAACAAAAGGTTAGTCTAAAATCCCCAGGAATAAAACATCACAGACACTGTAGGAACAAAGAGGCATTTCAAAACAATTCAAGCTCTTATTCTAGGTTTTGGTTGAATATTCAGAAAGATAAACCTTTCTCATAAATCAACACTTCCAGAAAATGCTTTTCTAAATGAAGACTACATAAGAAAGATACAGTCTGCTGGTCACTGTATATGCAACACTATTTACATGAGCAAAGATCATTTTAGAATATTTTAGCTTGCATAATAAAAATTTTGCATGCCAGTAAGAGACTCTAACAATGATACCATTAAAAACAATTTTTTTCCTGCCAAGTACTTGTTAATTACACCCACACTTTTGTGTTCACAAACGATGCAGGTGCAAAACCATTGTTGCATGGTTTATTGATATTAAAGTTATATTAATCAACTTATAATTTTCATGACACTATTCTACCTCAAATTATTTAAATAAAACTAATACTATGCACTTAACTGACCAACAGTTTGGAAAAATTCCAATGGATTTGGACTCATTTTAACAAAAAGCTCTAGTTAGCCAAACACTGGAAAGAAATATTCATTTGTTTATTTGTGTGACTTAAAAGTTCACCATGATTACTCTGAATAAACTACTTGGCTTATTACTGCAACTGAATTTTCATCTCCACAGATACAGTCATGGTATTTCTGTTACATTTCTACAAAATTCATTAATTCAGGAAGTTACAGAGTCTAAATTTTGAATGTAATATGAACAAAAATATTACTATAGCAAACACTTTTTTATCTGTTTGTCATTACAGTAGACCGCCTGCATCTGAGGAGATAGTAGACACTAATAATATCACTGATATTCTAAATTAATAAAAAGTCAACAGAATTTTCATAGATTTTAGTTAAGTTTAAGAAACAGGAGTGTCAAGATTATGTTTACAAATGTATTCAAGCATCTATTCTGCACATTTTCTAAGTTTTTTTAAACTCTCAATAAGCAAACGTTTGCTGCTTTCTAGTAACTATTATTTTAAAAGTAAATTCTAATGGAGTAAATTTCTACCTGGAGAGCTCTGAAATAAGAAAGACGGTCATCAATAAGCAGAAAATAAGAGTCCATGGGATCGCAGAGTCGGACATGCCTTAGGGACTACACAAAAACAGTGGCAGAGATCTTTCCCAATCCACTGGCTTGGAAGTTCCGGAATCACCGCGTCCAAGAATAACAGTGACGTCGGTAGAGTGACTACTTTCATCACAATAACTTTAAGTCGTACAGTTAATCTTGCAAAATTCCTCAAAAGACAGAGCTGAGTTTTGTTATAAACCCTAGTCGTTATATACCAGAGGTATTCTTATTCCTATTTGACAGAACAGGAAACTGAGGCTCAGAAAATTGGTACCGAAGGGCAATTCCTAACATGCTTAGCCGCTCAGACATGTCCGACTCTGCGACCCCGTGGACTGTGGCCCGCCAGGCTCCTCTGTCCTTGGGGTTCTCCAGGCAAGAATACTGGAGTGGGTTGCCATTCCCTTCTCCAGGGGATCTTCCTGACCCAGGGATCAAACACGGGTCTCCTGAACTGTAGATGGACTCTTTACCATCTGAGTCACCGGGGATGCCCAAGCCCCAGGAACAGGCAGTCCGTGAACTCAGTTCGGGGCGCCCTCTGAATGCAGCCTCGCAGATATGTTCTGTGCAAGGCAAGTGCTGCTCTGGGCTCTAAACAAATAATCAGCGCCTGCCGCGCCACGCTTCCTCTGTCTGTTCGGTTGCAAGAGCATTCGGAGTTAGTGGGCCCCGGAGGGAGAAGCCTGGGGCGTGTTTGTGCGACCTGGTTAATGACTTCACCTCTCTGCAGCTCAGTTTCCCAGTGTGCAAAGAGGCTCCTCTGAATCAGCCAGCACGTCTCAGACTTGATCAACAACACCTCCCTGGAGGCGGGTTACGGCAGAGGTGGTGCATCTCAAAGAGCCGCCGCCTGTAAGCGTGTCATGAAGACACAGTTCCGATTGGGGGGAAGGCATTTTTCTCACTAACAATTGGACTGTGAATCCACAGAAGGGGTCAGCACAGTCCCACCTCGGCCGTGCTCATCATCAAGCCAGGTGACCCCCAGCCTCTTTGACTGTGATATATCCTCACAGATCAAGTCAACAGGCTAGTGAGGAACTCTAGGGGTCAATCTATCCTATTACAAGACATTTGGAGACAAAGAAATGATTCCTCGCCTCCAAGCTCATACTGCAAATCAATAGTGAGTTTCGTTGAAGTGTTCATGAACATTTTGGTCATTATTGTTTAGCACGATATATTCCCAGGTTGAATGTTGAGCTCAAAGAGTTGGCTCAAGTGTTTTAGTTTAAAAAAAAAAAAATCACAGACTTTAGGTGGGTTTACTCTTGATGAAAAATTCAGGAAGTCTGGATTCTATTAAAAACACTGGAAAGCGTTCAATAAAAATTTAAAGTGGAAGAAAAGGAAGACAAAAACCCACTGCACTGGAAAACGTGAGCACCATAAATACAGGCCCAGGAGTACGGGTCTAGAATCAGGAGTACGGGTTTAGAATCAAGCCCCAGTTATTGGACCTGACGCCAGATCTTTAGCTCTATTAAGCTTCATTTTCCTCATCTGCAAATGGGAGGTGATAGAACTTATATCAGAGTGTGCTGGGAAAATTAAATGGTCTAGCGCATCTTCCAAAGAAAACTGATACAGAAACACAGCAGGTTTCTCAGAGCTTCCAGCTAATATAATTAATGTAGATACAGTCCTATTAGTCTCCGAACACATCTTAAGAAACACACGGAAACACTAACCGAGGTTTAGGTGAAATGAAAGGTTATTTTTACTTCTTCCTTTATGCACTTCTATAACTTCAAAAGTTTCACATCAAGATGTCTTATGTTTCATTATATGGGGGAAAACACAGTTTAAGAAAAGAGAGGAGAGGATTTTCTTTACGTACCACTCTGCTCTCTCTCAACTCCAGTGGCCAGTAAGTCAGGCTCTCCGAGGCTGATGTCATTGACCCGCGTCCCCACACACTCCATCTGGAGGACTTTGCACCATTCGTCAGCCTCAAGATCTGCGGAGATGCCAAAGATGAGTGCGGCTGCCTGGCACCTGCTGGGGAGCAAAGAGCCAAGGCCCCCGCCCGCTGACAAACCTGATTCGCAAGCGAAGGTCTTGGAGGCGTCATCACTGAAATAGATCCCGACGGCGTGCTTCTTGGTGCTTTTCGGCAGTCGAGCTACGCTCTTCACGTTGTTGAGTTCTGTAACCTGAAAAATGAGCCACAGTGAACTAGAGGACAGAAAGGAAGCTCCCCATTGACACCATCACACCGAGCAGAAGGGAGAAGGCCCGTCCCAGGGAAACACAAAGGGGGCTTGCCAGGAAGAAGAGTGTGTCCGGTGATGAATTATTTCAGTGTTGCTCCCCATTGACACCATCACAGCGAGCAGAAGGGAGAAGGCCCATCCCAGGGGAACACAAAGGGGGCTTGCCAGGAAGAAGAGTGTGTCCGGTGATGAATTATTTCAGTGTCGTTCCCCATTGACACCATCACACCGAGCAGAAGGGAGAAGGCCCATCCCAGGGGAACACAAAGGGGGCTTGCCAGGAAGAAGAGTGTGTCCGGTGATGAATTATTTCAGTGTCGTCCTCAATGCCCTAGCAAGGAGGTTAAAACACGTTGCCTCCCCTTGTCAGATTTCTCTGAAGGCTAACAGGTGGCACAGCCTCAGAGCTTCACAGAGGTACGTGCTTGCTTCATATATATACCTTTTCGATTGGAGTGTGACTGTTTTACAGAGTGAATAAACTGTGTGCAAACACTTAACCCCTCCCTCAGGAGTCTCCCCCCACCCCCGACTGCACCTCCCAGGCCATCCCAGAGCACCCAGCTGGGCTGCCGGTGCTGCCCGGCAGGTGCCCGCTAGCGCGCTGGAGGAAGCACAAACTGGAATCAAGATTGCTGGGAGAAATATCAACAACCTCAGATATGCAGATGACACCACTCAGGCAGAAAGTGAAGAACTAAAGAGCCTCTTAATGCAAGTGTGGAGAGTGAAAAAGTTGGCTTAAAACTCAACATTCAAACAACCAAGATCATGGCATCTTGTCCCATCATTTCTTGGCAAATAGATGGGGAAACAGTGGAAACAGTGAGAGACTTTATTTTTTTGGGCTCCAAAACCACTACAGATGGTGACTGCAGCCACGAAATTAAAAGACGCTTGCTCCTTAGGAGAAAAGTTATGACCAACCTAGACAGCATATTCAAAAGCAGAGACATTCCTTTGCCGACAAAGGTCCATTTAGTCAAAGCTATGGTTTTTCCAGTGGTCATGTATGGATGTGAGAGCTGGACCATAAATAAGGCTGAGTGCCGAAGAATTGATGCTTTTGAACTGTGGTGCTGGAGAAGACTCTTGAGAGTCCCTTAGACTGCAAGGAGATCCAACCAGTCCACCCTGAAGGAAATCAGTCCTGAATATTCACTGGAAGGACTGATGCTGAAGCTGAAGCTCCAATACTTTGGCCACGTGATGCAAAGAACTGACTCATTTGAAAAGACCCTGATGCTGGGGAAAATCCTCTTGAAGGCGGGAGGAGAAGGGGACAACAGAGGATGAGATGGTTGGATGGCATCACCGACTCAATGGACATGAGTTTGAGCAAGCTCCTGGAGTTGGTGGTGGACAGGGAGGCCTGGTGTGCTGCAGTCCATGGGGTTGCAAAGAGCCGGACACAACTGAGCGACTGAACTGAAATGAAACTTTACAGTGCTGTCTTTGTGTAGAGACCCACAGATAAATGTAAAAAGTTCTTCAAAGCGTAACAACATCAAGAAGTGTACGCTCAGTCATGTCTGACTCTTTGCAATCCCATAGACTGTAGCCCACCAGGCTCCTCTGTCCATGGGATTCTCCTGGCACGGATACTGGAGTGAGTTGCAATTTTCTCCTCCAGGGGATCTTCCTAATCCAGGTATCAAACCAGCATCTCCTGCATTGGTGGGCAGATTCTTTACCACTGAACCACCTGAGAAGAACTAACATCAAGGGGAACCACTTACACACAATTGCAGGAGAATCACATTCCCATCTCAAGAATCTCCCTTGCATCCCTTCACCCATCAAAATATCTGTTTACTTTTCACTTACTCATTCATTCATTCATTTATTTATTTTTAAAATTTACTCTGTGTCAAGTACTGTTCTATTAACTAGGGATAAGATATGGAAACTGTGTGCATTGTTGGTGAGAATGTAAGATGACGCAGCTGCTATGAAAAATATATGAAGGCGCATCAAAAAGTTAAAGACAGAAGGACCATGTGGTCCAACAACCCCACTTTGGGGATGTATATTCAAAGGAGATGAAAACAGTACCTCGAAGTGGGTATTTACACTCCTGTATTTACTGCAGTTTTATTTACAATAGTTGAGATACAGAAACAATCTAACTGTGTCCACTGGTGGATGAACAAAGGAACTGTGGTACATGCCCGCTTCAGTCGTGTCCAACTCTGTGTGACCCCATTGACGGCAGCCCACCAGGCTCCTCCGTCCCTGGGATTCTCCAGGCAAGAACACTGGAGTGGGTGGTACATGCCCGCTGCTGCTGCTAAGTTGCTTCAGTCGTGTCCGACTCTGTGCAACCCCATAGACGGCAGCCCACCAGGCTCCCCCGTCCCTGGGATTCTCCAGGCAAGAACACTGGAGTGGGTGGTACATGCCCGCTGCTGCTGCTAAGTTGCTTCAGTCGTGTCCGACTCTGTGCAACCCCATAGACGGCAGCCCACCAGGCTCCCCCGTCCCTGGGATTCTCCAGGCAAGAACACTGGAGTGGGTGGTACATGCCCGCTGCTGCTGCTAAGTTGCTTCAGTCGTGTCCGACTCTGTGCAACCCCATAGACGGCAGCCCACCAGGCTCCCCCGTCCCTGGGATTCTCCAGGCAAGAACACTGGAGTGGGTGGTACATGCCCGCTGCTGCTGCTAAGTTGCTTCAGTCGTGTCCGACTCTGTGCAACCCCATAGACGGCAGCCCACCAGGCTCCCCCGTCCCTGGGATTCTCCAGGCAAGAACACTGGAGTGGGTGGTACATGCCCGCTGCTGCTGCTAAGTTGCTTCAGTCGTGTCCGACTCTGTGCAACCCCATAGACGGCAGCCCACCAGGCTCCCCCGTCCCTGGGATTCTCCAGGCAAGAACACTGGAGTGGGTGGTACATGCCCGCTGCTGCTGCTAAGTTGCTTCAGTCGTGTCCGACTCTGTGCAACCCCATAGACGGCAGCCCACCAGGCTCCCCCGTCCCTGGGATTCTCCAGGCAAGAACACTGGAGTGGGTGGTACATGCCCGCTGCTGCTGCTAAGTTGCTTCAGTCGTGTCCGACTCTGTGCAACCCCATAGACGGCAGCCCACCAGGCTCCCCCCTCCCTGGGATTCTCCAGGCAAGAACACTGGAGTGGGTGGTACATGCCTACAGTGGGGTATTATTCAGCCTTAAAAATATTATTTTCTTCCCCTTGTACTTCTTTTTAAATGCTATCTACTGTTCATGGCAAGCAATACTAGTTTCTATTGATGGTAGTAAGGAAATGTTCTCTGATAGTGAATTTATTTAAACGAAGAAGTGATCTGATTTCAAGCAAGATATTAAGTAAATGGGAGTAAAGGTGATACTATTACCAAGTGCAAGCTCGCACTTCTAGTCCCACGCCAGGCCAATGAATTGGAGACTAGGTGTTGAGGCAAGGAGAGAGCTGGCTGACCGAGAAGACGGCAGACTAATGTCTCAAAACAGCCATCTTATCAGGGTCTGGATGCCAGGTTCTTTTATAGATCTGAGATGGCAGAGATAGGGAGCCGAGTTAAAAGGCCATTAATCTTGCAAATGCCTCCTAGAACGGCAAGCCTCAGGCAGAAGATGTGCTAATTTCTTTCTTCCTGCCATCCACAAGAGGACAAGGTTCTGAACAAAGGCATTTTAGTTTAAGGGTCAGACAAGGGGACAGAATTCTGTGGGACAGGCCACGGTGTATGATTATAATAACAAAAGCAACGAAAAGCAAGTCAAAGAAACGGTTCCAACATGGACTCCGAACTGGCTTGTCCCCGCAACAATGCTGTGACAACAGGTCAGCTCAGTTCAGTCGCTCACTCGCGCCCGGCTCTCTGCAGCCCCACAGGCTGCAGCACGGCAGGCCTCCCTGTCCATCACCAGCCCCCGGGGTTCACTCAGACTCACATCCATTGAGTCCGTGATGCCATCCGAGCATCACAACAAACAGTTATGAATAAATGGAAAAGGACTAAAAATTAGGAAAAACACCATCAATCTATTACTCCTAACCTAACACCACTGTTATGACCTGACTTGCATCTAATTTTCTACAAATTGGACAGTCCAGGTGATAACCGAGTGTCCTAAAGGTCGACAGTCAGTGGAAGAACTCTCCTTTGCTTGGCAGCAGCGTGACAATAGATACCAACAGAACCGTGGTAACGATCTGGTGCCCACATCACATCCCAAAAGCCATGCATCTGAACAGGACCACTTGTTTTCCTTTTGCCTTTTTTGTCCATTTCACAACCGCACATCCTAAGTGAAGAAGACAACAAAACATTTCAAGCATCATGACCAGATCTGAAATACAAGTGAGAATTATGATTTTAAAGTCAAAAGAACAGTTCCCAAAAGACAGCTAGTATGAGATCCAGTTACAAATGTTCATTACTAAGAGAGGGTCTTGATATTGAGCAGAAAAGTAAAAGAAGTCAAATTTTGTGATTAAAATGGTATACAGAGTTTAAATATTTTTACCTACCCTGTTATAGAATCTTCATGCTAAGGCAAGAAGTCACCAAGGTAGACAGTGAAACTTACTTCTTTTATTTCTGGACTGCTACATGTCTGATTACTCTTTCCAGTTAATCTGTGACCTCTCAATCTCTAAACATCCTTTTCCTTTTCTGGGTGTATTTAAGCTTTCTGACTCCAGAGATTTCTCTCTCGAAAGGGAGCTAAATTCTAATCCATTTTGGCCAAAATGGAGCCAAAGAAGAGCAGAAACATGTGTACAGCTTATGAAAATGTCAATATGAGGACCTTTGAAATGCTCGATTTTCTTTAGAAATTGGCTGCTTACTTTCAAAGCCCAGGTTAGCTTCAGGCTTAATTTGATATACCCCGGGCAGCAGTCAATCCTTGGACTCATTCAGAACTCATGGAAGACCATGGTTCCCTGAAAATTTCTCTGGCAAGAGATAATGAACCCTAAGTCGGTGCTTTCCTGACACATAAAGTACGTTCACGAACAGAGAGGATGGGAAGGCTGAGTGCAGGCAAGACCTGGCAAAAATGATTCTCTCTTTAGAATCTGGAGGGATTTCAAATCAGACCAAAGGCAAGCGCTGCGCCTCACAGCAACTTTCATTGTCTTCTTTTATCTATTTCCGGCTGCTCTGGGTCTCTGCTGCTGCGCGAGGCCGCCGGCGCCTCGTTGCCGAGCAGGGTCTCAAGGGCGCGTGGGCCCAGGAGCTGGGTGGGGTGCGGGGGCTCAGCTGCCCTGCAGCGGGTGTCGTCTTCCCGGGCCAGGGAGCGAGCCCGTGCCCCTGTGTCAGCAGGTGGACCCTTCACCCCTGGACCACCTGGGGAATCCCTAACCTTCACTTTCCGGGTTGACTTACTTCTTCAAACTTCATCCATACCCTCCTTGCCCACACGACTTTTTCCTGAATGGCCTGGATTTGGTCATGGAACTTGCTTTATCTCATAGAATGTGAGCTTTAAAAGTATGTGTAAGTCAGTTCTCTCCTTGAGTTCACTTCCCTCCTTACTCCTGGATGTACAGACAGATGGACTGCAACTGAGTCAAATTAATCCAGCTATGCTCAACACACCCACAGACCCACGACACAACCCAGACCCCTCAAACAATAAGGGCAGAAGATAAGGATGAGTTGCTATAAGCTGCTAAGATTTTCGAATTGTTGCCAAAGCAAAAGTTGGCTAATACACTCTCTGTTTTATTTCCTTCTGGCCAAGAATTTCCATAGAGTTTTTCTCTCAAACCCCACTGTATAACTATATTACTTCTGGGGACTAGATTTCCTAGTCAAATACATAATAAGCCACTAGAACACTGGTTAGCAATTTTAATTTAGTGGTTGAATCACTTGGTTTTTAAAAATTTTTTTCAAAGGAAATCTTACAGTGTCACCATCATATAAAAGTAGAACTTGTCTAATCAAATGAGGAAATGAATCTCATCCTACTCACCAGTTACAAATCCACTTCTCAAGGAGGTCCGCCTACTTCAGTCAACTGCAGAATGCTGAATGGCTACAGCGCAATACTGAATTCTCACAATGGTATAGCATCCTTGGCACTACTATCAAACTCATCATATGAGGATGAACGGTGAGAATGAGAGCGGTGACTTAGTCATGATTTCTCAGGCAGAACGGAAGGGCAGAGCAACATTCAAACCTAGAACTTCTACAGACGTATGCTTTTTTCTAGCAGTACACTCCACCATGTGTGCGCCTTAAAAAATATTAGAAGTAAATGAATAAATAAGTTACTGGCTGGATAAATGAGCAAATGGGTAAAGCTACAGATGCACAGGTTTGGAAACATTTAAAGACATTTCTGCAAGTTATAAACCGTATCTTGAAAGAAAGAAAAAAAAAGAAATGCAAATCTTAATTCCTATGTAAAAATAAAGTACTTGTCAACTCAAAAGAAGACAGTCTGAGCTAAACTCATCTTTCCTATTCAGACTTTAAAATGGTGAAGAAAACGCGGCTTTTCAAAAACCACTTGCTTTTACGTGTGTGCATATGGCACCTGGTCTGTATTCCAAACTACCGCTCTAGTGAAAGTTGGCGTGGCACAAGCACAGGAGCCTAGATATGAGGCCCCGCGGATCCAGCACAAACAGTAAGAGACAGAAATCTCGAGACCACAGCCCAGTGACTCTCGACACGTGTGCACACCTAGGGAGCCGCCACTCCGACCGACACACAGAGCATCTCAGCCAACACCGTCACCTCCCGGATCAGCACTGACCCCAGACGAAACCACCACTCTCGCTTCCATCCCCACTGGTCAGTTCTTCCTTCTAGAAAACTTTATATTAACATGCAAACCAAACTATATCACGCGTGTTTTTCTATGTTTGGATTCTTAAACCCGGTATCACGTCTGTGAGATGCATCCACGCTGGGCGATACTTTGGCATTATGTGAATATCCTGTTTCCCAATTACCTTTGAGACAATTGTCTTAGCACGACTGAAGATTCTCATCTGCATCAAAATGCTGTTCTTTTTAGACCAACTGGTTTGTCAACCTAAGTCCATATATTTGTGATTGTCAGAGTCAAGATAAATATTGACACAGGATGCCTGAACTGTTCCCACAAGGAAACCCAGGTCAAGAGTATGACTAGAAGCACTGATTGTTTATTGCAAAGATGTGGACTATGGCACTTAATAAGGTGAGCGTGTTCAACTATCGGGAATTTACTGCATGTTTAGTTGACAGAAGCACCCCGTACACCCTGTGAACATTTGGACATCCTCCTCCTCCTCCTCCATTTCTGGCTTCCCAAGTGGCGCGGGTGGTGAAGAACCCGCCTGCCCATGCAAGAGATGCAGGAGACGTGGGTTCGATCCCTGGGTGGGAAGATTCCCTGGAGGAGGAAATGGCAAGCTGCTCCGGTGTTCTTGCCTGAAAAGCCCCAGAGACAGAGGAGCCTGGTGGGCTACAGTCCCTGGGCCACCAAGAGCAGGACACGACTGACGCGTGTGCACACCCTCGGTGTTTGATGTGGATCTGCCAGTGCGCGAGCTGGTGTGCACGCCCGGGGAGCTTACTCAAGAAGGGAACCGAGCCATTCGTGGCTTGACTCCATGCTCCGTCTCCTTGCAGGCGTTTCGGCAGGACAGTCAGCTGGCGGTTATCACAGAAGCAGGTTCTAACTGCAGTCGCTGAGGATCTCAAGAACACCACTCACGGGTGAATTCGGTGGCCCGTTTAGGTGACACTTCCAGAGCCTGTTGAGAAGGGATCCTTTGTGTCTTAGTCTTTCGGGGGCACATGCAGACGGTCTGATGAGGGTCCTTCAATCCCCCACGCCTGACAATGAAGCATCCTTCTTTCAGCAGAGACTCCAGGCAGACGCTGAAGGCAGCCCAGCCTGCCTTTCCTGCACCAACGCAGAAAATGACAGAAGGCTACCTTGGTGGTGGTGTGCTTTCTGGCTCTAGCGTGTGATTGCTTTGGACGGTGCTGCCTGAAAATCAGTCTGAACAAACTCTGATTCCCTTTCCTCAAGATACAGTCCAACCACGGGTACTCCTCCCACACACTCTGTGCTGGTCTAAGAGAAATGGATTTCTTCCCAGTAGCTGGAAGAAATGGAAAGCTGCACACTGAAGTCTCCACCCAGCTCCTGCTTATCTGGTGGACAGTTCTTTGGAACATTCCTCCAAATAGTGCCCTGTAGACACTGCCTGCTGTGATGCCGCATGCGTGCACGCCAAGTCACTTGAGTCGTCTCCGACTCTTTGTGACCCCACGGACCTGCCAGGCTCCTCTGTCCGTGGGATTCTCCAGGCAGGAGTACTGGAGTGCGTTGCCGTGCCCTCCTCCAGGGGACCTTCCCGACCCAGGGATCGAACCCGCGTCTTTCACGTCTCCCGCACTGGCGGGCGGGTTCTTCGCCACCAGCACCTGGGAAGCCCAGTGTGGTGCTAGAGGGCCTTATATGGAAGAGACACCACTCTGCTGAAACACAGGCAGTCACTTTTTACTCGTTCCCTTTTCTGAGAAGCCCAACTGAGCTCCTCTCGCTTTTGTGGTCTTTTCAGCAGTCCCACCAAACAAGAGCACCTGGGTTTAGTCTTCCTTTGCTTGGAAACACTCTTCCTCTCGAGGAGGAAGTCTCAACCTGCCCCATCATCAGTGACTCAAACACCATCTCATCCAGGCGACGCTATTTAGAATTGCAACAGGGGGACCTCCCTGGTGGTCCGGCGGTTAAGACTGTGTGCCTCCAATGCAGGCGGCGCAGCCTGGATCTCCGGTCAGGAAACTAAGATCCCACTTGCTGACAGGCCAGTAAAATAAAGTAAAATAAAAACAAAAGTGCGACACCCTCAGGTTACACGCCTATCTCTTTGCCCAGCGTTCATTCTTGCTTAGCGCTGATCAGTCACACCAACACCCTATATATTTCACTTACACGTTTTATGCTAAGCAGAAGCAGAAGCAGGGTGCCGCCTGCTCTATTCTCTGCTCTGTCTCCAGCACCAAGCTCAGTGCCTCACACGTGTAAGCCCTCAACAAGAGCATGGGAAATGAAAGCCCCCCTCCCCACCCGTCTTCATCATAAAGGAAAGGAGATTGTGAACTTGAGCAAACTCCAGGAGACAGTGGAGGACAGAGAAGCCTGGCGTCCACAGGGCCGCAAAGAGCCACACACAACTTAGTGGCTGAACAAGAACAGGGGCCCAAAGCCGGACCCCCTGCATTGGAGCGCAGTCTCAGCCACGGGGCCGCCAGGGACGGGGAGGGAAGTCCCCCACGCAGGCAGACCTTTAATTATGCGCCAGATTCGGGGCTCTAAGCACTTCATATTGATCATGTTGTTTAATTTTTCACATTTCTGACTAACTGCAAAATTCCTGCTGTACACAGAATGGGACTATCAGAGGGGAATTTGTTCGCTCAGCTTGCAAACAGCAAAGCTGGGATTCAAACATGGATAATCTGACATGGCACTTCAGTAAACCACCAAACGCCGCCAGATGACTCCAGAAAGGAATCAGCAAGGCCATCGTTCCCGAGGGGGGCACTGTCATCCTAAAGTGGGTTGACAAGGGTGAGCAAGGGTTTATGAGGCAAAGAAAGGAGAGAGGAATTTCCAGACCAAAGCTTCCCCACACAATCTCGAAACTGCAGCAGGATAGGAATAAGGGGAAAAGTGGTGGTGAGGACTGAGGCCGTGATGGGAAGACAACGTACGAAGCGAGAGCCGCTGGGCTGGGGCCACTGGGCTGAGAGCTGCTGGGCTGAGAGCCACTGGGCTGAGAGCCGCTGGGCTGAGAGCCGCTGGGCTGGGGCTGCAAGGCACGGTGCGCAGCCGGCAGGAGTCTGTGCCTCGTGAAGTCTGCAGAGTGCAGACGAGGAGGTTTTACACAGGAAGCTGGGGGGTCGCATCTGCAGGCTGCAGGCTAGTGGTTCTCCATCCAGGGGAGAGCTTAAGATCTTGCCCTCGCCTCCTCCTTTCCAGGGAAAAGATTTCACAAAGTCCGGGGCTACTTTTGGTTGCCAAAACTGGGGGGTGCTCCCGGCACCTAGGGGGTAGAAGTCAGGAAATGCTGCTAAACATCCTGCAAAGAACAGGCCAGCTCCACACCAAAAATGTTAACAGCGCAGAGGGTGGAAAAACCCCGTTAGAGTGAAAGTGGAGAATGGACACGGCTGATGCATCACGCAGCCAGAGTGTGCTGTTCACACGCAACTGATGAGGATGGCGTCCTCGGGAGCTGAGCAGCGCGCCGCTGGCTGGGCCATACACGTGGCCTCAACCGTGGGTAAGGGCGGGAACGAGACCAGCGGGTGGAAACAAGGCCCAGAGAGGCCAGGAGACAGCCAGGCAGTAAGCAGTTATGGCTTAGCCTAGCTTAGGGTGGGCGGGGTGGAAAACAGGGAGCGCTAAAGAGCTGCTTAATTCCTCCGCAGTTCTTGTTTGCTGACTCTCTGAGCGTCAAAAACCCAGCTCTGTGACTCCCTCAAAGGAAAGCGCGATGTTCAGCCCACTCCTGATCTCTGATAAATCTTTAAGTATGCCATCCAGTTAGCAATTCCAAGAAAAGGAACTGGCAAATTAATTTGGCTGTTTAAAGCCATATTCCAGATGTCTTATTCGTCATAAATGATAGTATTCATTGAAATAAATGTTTAACAGCCAGCGATTAACAAAGCGGCCATATTTAAAAGTTTAACTTGCTGCTGATACAGGTTTGCATTAGCACCTTGGAAAACAATTGCAAATTTCACAATTCAATTTTCCAAACGGGTTATTTTGTAACTAGACAGAGAAACTGCTGAAATTTCTTCTGGTGTTTCAAGGGAAGATTAATACAATCGGATTTTTTAAAAGTACACTCCCTTGAGGAGCTGGTATATCCTGTCAGAATTATGCAATTTGTCAATGTTGTGTGGGAATATTAAATATGTTGCTGGTGTGCAGCAAAGTCAAAAGCCATTTAGGAAAACAAGGATTTGATTTCCAAGTTTTCCCCTTCTTTTGCTGATGGTAATTTACAGATGATGATTTATTTATGTTTACAGAGTGAAATGGAGACTGCTACATAAAAGGCAATTTTTCTGCCTTGCTTTTGTAAGCTGTATCCTAATTATTTTTTCCCTTGTGGCACTGAATGAATTCAGTGAAAATTCACTTTGTATATGCAAATTGCAAAGCTCTGCAGAAGCTTCAAATTATTTCATTCTAAAAAAATAAATAAAGCCATTATCCTACGGAAAATGGACGGGCATAAGCCCCTCTAACTTCTGCAGGTGCCTTTGAGAGGAAGTCGTGTAAGAGCAATCCATTTCTGGTTCTATGATGTCTTCTCAAGTACAGGATTAATAAAACAACCCATCACATGATGATTACTGCTATTACATTATTAGCAGTTGGACTTTTCAGAGCACTCTAAAAAGCTCTGATAAATATTCCCATTAAAATTTTCCTAAGGACTTCTCATAATGTGTCCCAAGCATTTTAAGTGTTTCTTATTGTCTTTCCTAAAAAAAGAGTACCGATGGTTTTAAAGCAGTGCCGGTATGCAAGGACAGATGAATAAGGAGACACATTCCCAGTTCTAATCAAAAGTTGTCAGCATAAAACATTTCTATCCACTAATCTCCCCTCAGGACCTGGAACACAGCAGTTTAAACAAACATTTTACAAAAGATTCCTTAAGAAAGAACCATCCTAGACAGTTAAATCCCAGCCCCAAGAGATGGATTCATTCTTTCCAAATATATACACATGCCCTTGGTCACTTAAAATAAATTGGACTAGAGCCTGTCTGAGGTATAAATTTGGACTGTCTGCCCTGAAGAGTGGAGCTTTATTTGTACACATGAAATAACTGAAATAATCTCTCCATATCATCTTTCTTAAAAATAAAAAGCCACATACACACCAAAGGGTACCTACCCGGAAAAGTCTGCTTCTGAAATTTACAGAGAGAATGGAGTCTGGGGTGAGGGACACGTTCCTAAACTGGTCGTGGATGTGGGATTTTGGATAATCTATCTAGAGACAATTTGGCAGTAGTTACAAAAATGTTAAAGGTACAGGATCTCTGTCAGCTGACCATCCCACGTCCAAGAGATTTCCTCTCAGGAAGATTTGCACAGGCGTATAAAGATACAAGCACAAGTTTGTCACCATAGTAGAATTTAAATTTATAAAATATTAGAAATTATTTTGCCTATCAATTTGGGTATTTTTCAACAGGTTGTGGTGTATCAATATTAAAGAGTACTCTGGATCTGTTAAATTAATGAGGTGCAGCCACTAATTATTGACTTAGAATGGTAGTCAAAGCATGAGAGAAAGGGCATAACTAATGTGGCCATTTGTCATGTCTCATAAATACAAATATTCTGAATGTGAAACAAGTCACTACTAGAAGTTACCTAAGGACTGACTACAGGCTCATCAAAACGTCCTGGGGAATCTGGAACTACGGTCTCCTTAACCACATACATCTTTTCAAAGTACAGTTTCCTCTGGATATGAGCCCAGGAGGGAGACTGCTGGACCAAATGGGCGCTCTCTTCTCAGTTTTTAACAAGCAGCCATACTGTTCCCCAGAGTGGCTGTGCCAGTTTACACTCCCACCAGCAGTGCAGGAAGGCTCCCTCCTCTCCATGCCCTCCAGCATCTACTGTTTCTAGATGTTTTGATGATGGCCATTCTGACTTGCAAGAGGTGCTAACTCATTGTTGATTTTATTTGCATTTCTCTGATAATTAGTGACGTTGATCATCTTTTCATACGCTTCTCCGCCTTCTGTATGTCTGCTCTGGAGAAATGTCTATTTAGATCTTCTGCCCATTTTTTGATGGGGTTGTCTCTATTTTCTGATAGTGAGCTGCATGAGCTGCTTGTGTATTTAAAAACTGGAGATTAATCCCCCGTCGGACACTTTGTTTGCAAATATTTCTTCCCATTCTGTGGGCTGTCTTTTCATTTTGTTTATGGTTGTCTTTGCTGTGCAAAAGCTTTTATGTTTAATTTGGTCCCATTTGTTGACTTTTGTTTTTATTTTCATTATTCTAGGAGGTGGATCAAAAAAGATCTTGCTGGAATTTATGTCAGAGAGCGTTCTGCCTTTGTTTTCCTCTAAGAGTTTTATTAAGAACAGAAACAGAGCGACAGGCACAGGAAATAACCTCGTCCAACGGGGGAGCGGGGTAAACTGAGAGACCGGGGCTGGCACGCACGCGCGTATAGTTACACACGAAACATGCCGGCGAGAGCCTGCGGCACAGCGCGGGGAGCTCCGCCCAGGGCCGCGGGGAGCTCCGCCCAGGGCCGCGAGGCGCTCTATGCGGGACGCGGTCTAAGAGAGCGGGCATGTGCATCCGCGCCAGGGACCCGCTCTGCCGCTGGACAGAGAGCCTGGCAGGCTAGGGTCCACGGGTCACAGCACTGGGCACGACTCAGCGGCTAAACCATGACTGACGACCACATCTGAAACCAACACGACACTCAGTGCCCTCCAATAAAAGCTGCTGCTGCTGTTCACGCGCGAGTCGTGTCCCACGCTTTGCGACCCCCAAGCTGCAGTCCATAATTAATAAGTTAATTTGCTTGTAATTAATTAATAAAAATACTTGAAAAAATACTGAATAAATATGCAATAAGTATTGCATATTCCCTACACTTCGATAAATACATAAGGTCAGGTTAATTAACAGAAGAAAAAAGAGAAGAAAGAAAGCAAGCTTCCCAAACCCAGGGCCAGCATACTTTCCACCATGCTATTTGCCTTGGTCTCAAAAACAACAGTTGACCATCATTCTACTTAGATTTCCTCCCAGTTGTTATTCACACCAAAAAAGTAAAAGTATGCACAGAAACGTTCAACCCCTTCTGCTTCGTGTGGGCCACTTGGCATTTGCTGGGTGAGAACAATAAACCAGTTTTTAACGGGAAGGTCAGGAACTAAATGTAAAGTCGCTGGAGCCCCACATTTAAACTTATTGATGCATGTCAATTATTTCTCAATAAAACTGGAAAGAAAGAAAGAAAAAATAAAGTCACTGGCGTCTTAATATTGCTACAATTACAGTTAATGAAATTCACAGCCGTTTCTGACAGCTCCGGAGCTTGAGGGGCACGTCAGGAAAGAGGTAAAGACACAAGCATAATGCTCCTGTCTGGGCACTAGTCACATATTCACTTTCCAGTTTTTCTATGAGAGCACCTTTAGTTACCTTGCCAGTGAGCAAAGCACCAAGTTTTAAAATTCTACGGTCAATTTCCTTTTTAAAAAACTGAAAAGAATCACATATGCAAAACTGGTGTGGTTCTCTGCCCCCCATAATAGTATCTTTAAAAGTGAAACTAAAGCAGCACTTCATTCCCACAGATGCCACAGATTTCCTACAGGAGAGGTGGGTGTCTGTGCCACAGCATCTCTGCGCTGATCAAACAGCATAACATACAGCACTTCATTTCTAGTGGAAAATGCTTTTTATTTGTATTCAGATAAACTCTGAAATCCAGTCACGGTGAGCTACTTATCACCCTAATATTTTTCTTATCAAGATTCATAAATTACACAGCATTTGGATTAAAAAATGCACATCTCAGAGTTACTCCTGCTTTTTATATGCCCCCGAGAGATTAATATTAAATGTATCAGATCTGAAAAAGTGAGGAGGGTGAATCGGCTACAGGAACTCATCAAGGGCGTGGAGGCTTACTGGAGATAATTCTTCCGTTCTGATGCTTTGAACTTTGGTTAATGATTATTATAGATGAAAGAGACGGTGGCTTACCACATTCCCCAAAGATACGCACATTAAATTCCGCAGCCAGCAGGTAGGGGTCTGGGAAACAGGGCGAGTTTGCCCTCAAACTCCCCTGGCTTGTTTCCCGTGCACGAGCTCTGCCCAGTGCACTCCGGTTCTGCACTCGGGTCTGTTCTCAGAAACGTTCCCAGTGCTGGCTTTCTCTGCTCCCAGCACCACGCACCGCATTTCCTCCAATCAGAATTCTTTTTCCTAGTTTCAGATGCCTCAGGACTCTCTGATGAGCTAAATAAAAGAGCGACACACAGACATCCTCATCTATCCCCTGTCCTCTATCGATAACACTCACGTCTTTTCAAGCAAGAGTTTTAAGAGCGGCTTCCCTCGTGGTCAAGCGGCTAAGACTCTGCTCTCCCAATGCAGGGGGCCGAGATTCAATCCCTGTTCAGGACTAGAGCCCACAGGCCACAGCTAAAGATCCCACGTACTACAAGCAAGACACGACAAAATAAAAACAAAACAAATAAAAATAAAGGTCTTTCATATTTTAAAAATAAAAGTTTAAAAAGTGTCTGCTACGTTAGGCCCTGGTAAGGAGTAGAAGCAGATGTACCCCAAAATCTCTGCCCTCGGGAACCTTGTTTTCTGGTGGCATTGTAGTGAAGACAATAAGAAATAACTGAGCAATATGTATGCAGTATGAGAAGAGCTACAGCAAAGGGAGAGGCCGCGGGAGGGTGTCCAAGGACTGCATTTTAAATAACGAGGGCAGGGAAGGGGCTCACTTAGCGGAGGAACTTGAACAGTGACATGAACAAAGGAAGGATATGATTACATGGATATTTGCAAGGAGAGCCTTCCAAGCAGAGGGAAGGGAAATTCAAAAGAGGGGATGTGCTTGGCTGTCTACGGAGAGTGCAGAGCCCAGGGTACCTGTCACAGGGCCAAGTGGGGCTGGGGAAACTGCGCCCATGAAGTTAAACAGGCAGCAGGAAGTCACACGTGTGACGGGTGGACCATTATACCAACCTGACTGAGCGTTCTGAGCCAGAGAACCATGATGCGATATGAGCGTCTCAGATAGACTCCAGAGGGCTGGGAGTTAGGCAGCGTGGTGGCTTGGACCACAGGGGTCTGTTGTTTACCACTCAGCCCTGTCTGACTCTTTGTGACCCCATGGACTGTAGCCTGCCAGGCTCCTCTGTCCATGGGGATTTCCAGGCAAGAGCACTGGAAGCGGTTGCCATTTCCTCCTCCAGGGGATCTTCTCAAGGCCGGGATCAAACCTGTCCCTCCTGCAAGTCTCCTGCATTGCAGGCGGATTCCTCACTGAGCCGCCGGGGAAGCATGGACCGCAGTGGTGAAAGTGAAAGTGAAAGTGAGGTCGTGTCCGACTCTGCGACCCCGTGGACTGCAGCCCGCCAGGCTCCTCCGTCCATGGGGTTCTCCAGGCAGGAATACTGCAGTGGGTTGCCATGTCCTTCGCCGGGGGATCTTCCGCACCCGGGGACTGAACGCAGGCAGACGCTCTGACCTCTGAGCCACCAGGGACGCCCACAGTGCTAGACAATCTCATTTACAAAGCAGAAACAGAGATACGGACAAGCAGGTGGATACACGGTGGGAGGGCGTGGGTGGGCCGGACTGGACGTCGGGACTGACCCACACACCACTGAGAGCATGAACGGAATAGGCCCTAAGGAGAACCCGCTGTGCAGCGCAAGAAACCGCTCAGTGCTCCGCGGCGGCCTAAATGGGGAGGGGTCCAGAGCAAGGGGACACGTGCGTGCGTGCAGCTGGGCCCCTCTGTGCGCCCCAGAAACTAGCACGACATGGAGTAAAGTGAAAGTGCAGTCGCTCAGTCGTGTCCGACTCTCTGCAACCCCGAGGACTGCGGCCCCCAGGCTCCTCCGTCCATGGGATTCCCCAGGCAAGAAGAATGGAGTGGGGTGCCTTTCCCTTCTCCAGGGGATCTTCCCAACCCAGGGATCGACCCTGGGTCTCCCGCATTGCGGGCAGAAGCTTTACCCTCTGAGCCATCAGGGAAGATTCGATACTCCAATAAAAATTTTTTAAAAAGTGGAGTCATAATAGGTGAAAACTGGAAAAAACCTAAGTGTCTATCAACAGTAAAACGGGAGGCTTCCCTGGCGGGCCAGTGGTTAGGAATCCGCCTTGCAATGCAAGGGACACCAGTGTGGTCCCTGGTGGGCAAGCTCCCACGGGGACGGAGCAGCTAAGCCGGTGTGATCCCTGGTGGGGAAGCTCCCACGGGGACGGAGCAGCTAAGCCGGTGTGGTCCCTGGTGGGGAAGCTCCCACGGGGACGGAGCAGCTAAGCCGGTGTGGTCCCTGGTGGGGAAGCTCCCACGGGGACGGAGCAGCTAAGCCGGTGTGATCCCTGGTGGGGAAGCTCCCACGGGGACGGAGCAGCTAAGCCGGTGTGATCCCTGGTGGGGAAGCTCCCACGGGGACGGAGCAGCTAAGCCGGTGTGATCCCTGGTGGGCAAGCTCCCACGGGGACGGAGCAGCTAAGCCGGTGTGATCCCTGGTGGGGAAGCTCCCACGGGGACGGAGCAGCTAAGCCGGTGTGATCCCTGGTGGGGAAGCTCCCACGGGGACGGAGCAGCTAAGCCGGTGTGATCCCTGGTGGGGAAGCTCCCACGGGGACGGAGCAGCTAAGCCGGTGTGATCCCTGGTGGGGAAGCTCCCACGGGGACGGAGCAGCTAAGCCGGTGTGATCCCTGGTGGGGAAGCTCCCACGGGGACGGAGCAGCTAAGCCGGTGTGGTCCCTGGTGGGGAAGCTCCCACGGGGACGGAGCAGCTAAGCCGGTGTGGTCCCTGGTGGGGAAGCTCCCACGGGGACGGAGCAGCTAAGCCGGTGTGGTCCCTGGTGGGCAAGCTCCCACGGGGACGGAGCAGCTAAGCCGGTGTGGTCCCTGGTGGGGAAGCTCCCACGGGGACGGAGCAGCTAAGCCGGTGTGATCCCTGGTGGGCAAGCTCCCACGGGGATGGAGCAGCTAAGCCGGTAGACCACAACGACCTGAGACGCCGCTCCAGAGCCTGCCAGCCCCAACTACGGAGCCCAAGGGCCGCGACGACTGAAACCCAGAGCACGCGCTCCACAAGAAGAGGAGCCGCAGCAATGCCTGGCTCACACAGGGCGAGAGAGAGCAGCCCCGCTCGCAAGCAGAGAGCCCGCGTGCAGCAGCAGACACCCACCACAGCCAGAACACATGCTAACTAACCTTAAAAACAATACAATGAATAAGCTACAAAAGACACAAACAACCACCACCAAACAGGAAAACAATGAGCAAGTAGATGCTACTCTGGAGATGTTATGTCCTTGGAAACAGTGATTTTTGTAACGTGGTTAAAAAAGCAAGACAAGTTTTCAGACTCAAAGAACGTGAGTTCTCTAGTTATGAACAGACGTCTGGAAAGCTACAATAATTGAGTCTTACCTTATGATAACACCTAAAATAGGCGGCACGTTCATCAGAAAATTTCTCCAGTCTTTTTGGACCTTTGCTGGACGCTTTCTTGAATACTAACCAACATCGTTGATAAATCTGGAAGTGAATACAAAGACAGCACTCAGCACCACAGCTGACTCAGATATTACTGGCATTTGCATTTAAATGTGTTTTTTTGATGTTTTCACCTATAAAATATTCATAAAGCATAAATGTGATGTTGCTTTGGGAAAACAAAATTTTAAAACCCCAAACTGTTTTCACAATGGGTGTATTATGCCGTTCTGAAAAATCACTGGAATCAAAAAGAAATAAGTATTTAGAGGCACGTATCTTCATTCTTTGACAACATTTCAGAAAAAGTCCCAGAGATAAAAATCCCAAATCAGCACAAACAAGACAAACTTTTATGGCACATGCCCTCATTTCAAACGCCATTATTTATGGAGATCACAACCTGATATACTCCAAAGGCTTGAAGACCTACAAAGGGACAGTCCCCGCGTGTCATGGGACAGTCCTCACACCCGATGGTCAGGAGCCGGGCCACAGAGTAGACTAGCTAATAAATGCGGATGAAACACCAGCCCCATTCTCCTTCAGCAGATTCAGCCCAGAGACTCAAAGACTATTGCCAGGCAGGGGTGCAGTCTGAGTTAATACTGCAACATGTTAAGGGCCCTAAAAACACGGAGACAAAAGTGGGAACGTAATTCAGTGGACAGAGGGCGGCCTTTAAACAAACGGTGCTCAGAAAACTGAATGGTGTGCTCAGTCGCTCAGTCGTGTCCGACTCTTTGCACCTCAGGAACTGCAGTCAGCCAGGCTCCTCTGTCCATCGAATTTTCCAGGCAACAATACTGGAGTGGGTTGCCATACCCTCCTCCAGGGGATCTTCCCAACCCAGGGATCGAACCCAGGTCTCCTGCATTGCAGGCGGATTCTTCACCATCTGAGCCACCAGGGAAGCCCAACAAAACTGAATATCCATAGGGAATTAAAAAAAAAAAAAAAGACCCAAAACACTCATAGAAAACTCAAAATGGACTCAAATATTTTAAAAAGTATATACATATATATACATATACATATATATATGCTAAGTTGCTTCAGTCGTGTCCAACTCTGTGCAAGCCCATAGACGGCAGCCCACCAGGCTCCCCCGTCCCTGGGATTCTCCAGGCAAGAACACTGGAGTGGGTTGCCATTGCCTTCTCCAATGCATGAAAGTGAAGTTGCTCAGTCGTGTCCAACTCTTCGAGACCCCATGGACTGCAGCCTACCAGGCTCCTCCGCCCATGGGATTTTCCAGGCAAGAGTTTGCTTAGGGAGGAAAAAGGAAACGTTTGGGAACATGGTCTGAGGGAAGAGTTCTTAGACCTCCTGTTGCTATTGTTTACTCCCTAAGTTGCCTGTGACTCTTTTGTGACCCCACGGNCCAGGCAAGAACACTGGAGTGGGTTGCCATTGCCTTCTCCAATGCATGAAAGTGAAGTTGCTCAGTCGTGTCCAACTCTTCGAGACCCCATGGACTGCAGCCTACCAGGCTCCTCCGCCCATGGGATTTTCCAGGCAAGAGTTTGCTTAGGGAGGAAAAAGGAAACGTTTGGGAACATGGTCTGAGGGAAGAGTTCTTAGACCTCCTGTTGCTATTGTTTACTCCCTAAGTTGCCTCTGACTCTTTTGTGACCCCATGGACTGTAGCCCGCCAGGCTCCTATATCCATGGAATTTTCCAGGCAAGAATACTGCAGTGGATTGCCATTTCCTCCTCTAAAGAATCTTCCTGACCCAGGAATGGAAGCCA
>SJXO01002515.1:0-54780 GCA_006408615.1 Connochaetes taurinus
ACCTCCAGGATACAGGAAGTGCTGGGATTGTACTTTGAGACACACAGACCTATACAGCCTCAGACAAGTGCCCCATTAGGTTCAATCTATAAACTACTTTTTAAAAAGCACATTCTGCATTTTACCAATGGGTAAACAAGACATTAAGGGCTACCAGCCTGGCAAAGCAGGAGATGTAAGAAACATGGGTTCAATCCCTGGGTCGGGAAGATCCTGTGGCAACCCACTCCAGGATTCTTGCCTAGAGAATCCCATGAGCAGAGGAGCCTGGCGGGCTATAGCTCATGGGTCACAAAGCGTTGGACATGACTGAGACAATTTAACATGCATTCATGCAAATAAGACATTGCACTCTGATTTTTATTAACAGATTATCAATAATTCAAACATCTCTTCAACTTTACTAGCTGACATTCTGTCCAATTTAGTGTTTCAGCTTTGAAACACTATTATCCTAAGGAGGGTCACCAGCACTTTCGAGTGATAGTTTGACCTTGATAAAATACTACGCAGCACAGACAGCATGTTCTCGAATGAGAGAACCCACTCCAGCTAAGTCAGGAGACACCTGAGCAGAGAAAGAAGTGGATTTGTTTTCCTATCTAAATCAAATATGGAACGTTGTCGCATTCTGTTTGTAACTAAAACATAACTATTGAGACTTCATCAAATCTGTCAAATATTAGCCAGAGATACACTTGACCTGGAGTGAGGTATCGGGAATTTTTAAACATTTAACTCCTAGTGTGTATTAGTATGAAACCAAGTTGAGCAGAACCCATTAATGTCACAGTGATCGGTTACCAATGGAAATAAATAATTCATGATGAAGGGAATTAGTCTAATTAGCAGGCAGTTTGAGTCCTTTGATAAAATCCAGCTCTAATTCCGTGAAGGGCAGGAAGTGCTGTCATCAGTCAGCCCTGAAAAGATTAGCATCTATTATGAATGAGGTTCGACACCCTAGCGAAGTCATGTGTGTCCTGGAGACAAACTTAATATGTTCCAGAATGGGACACAGTTTGTCTCACCAACACATCACGATTCCTACCAGGCTATTGTATGTAATAACAAGCAAAGATCAGTGCTCCATCCTGTCACTCGCGCCACTGTCCGTCATTCTGACAACTGTGCGAATACGTTCTCCATGCAAAGTAGGGAGTGTGCCCTGAATACTTGTAAAATTGCACAAGATGTCAAAGAAAATACGTGTTACTTTCTCGTTCACCAAAACAAATACTCGGAACCAAATGTCAGCCCTGAAACTGACGGTTTCAAAGATGGTGGGCAATAGAGGATGTCAGGCTTGGTGTGTACACATTTCATTTTCAAAACTGTTGTCAGCCCTTCCGGGAAATTTTCTTCTCTACTTATCTCTCTCTAGATATTGAAGTTATAAGATCAATCATAGTTGCAAGGCTTCTAGCTCCTGCAACTGCTGATAAATGGAGACGAGGGTCCTAAACAAAGTAGCTGCTGAAATTCCAAACTAATAATATGAGGGAAAACAAGTGAAGGGGGAAAAAAAAGGTTTTTTTGGCTTTGTGTTTTTATTAGAGTGCGCAAATAGCTTGGATCACTGGGATGGCTCAGTTCTAGAAAGATTTATGTAGTTTCTGAATCATATGTGGCCTGACATATCCAAAAGATGTTGACTGTTCCATACTCTGCAAGCCCCACATTATTTTGCAGCCCACAAGCTGACGCGGCATCAGCTGTGTTTCCATTTTTACTTATGAGCCTTTTGAAATTACATGTTTCCATTTTGCAATTTGATGTAATAATGAAGAAACTCCAAATTTGTAAGTTATTGTATTGCTTGTTTTTATTGTGTAAAATTAATTGCTTCATTTATTTATGTCATTAAGAAGGGGGGTACCATTTTGCACATTTTATCATTTGCTGTAATAATTAACATGCCAATAACACCACAGACGCTTGGAAACAGGACGAATCGAGCCCGAGAGTCTGCACAGCATGTCACATGGCAGCCCTTGTTGTTAGAAGGGTTCTTCCCAAAAGCATTGGGAAAAATGTTACATCATGTGAGCACTGATAATCCCAAGGAGCATGGACTGACTTGTGGAAATGGGTTTAAGTCAATACAAGAAATGGCTTTTATGGAAGCAAAAGGTATAATTCTCAAAAATTGTAATCCAGTTGTCCAAACACAGTTGAAAAAGCATTGATCCTGTAAATTTAACAAGTCTGAAGAAACTTGGTGCGAACAACATACTTAGATTTGAAAAGATACCTTGATAAAATTTGGTACAGATTCTTTAAAATTAGCTGTCACTAATGAGGGTTAGATATTGACTATTTCTTTCCAACATATTCATAACCTAGAAAGCTAAATCAAAATCTCATAGCTTTGTATTTTATGTATTCAACATCATAGCAGGTTTGCATGGGAGTGTGGAAAAACTTTAGATCTGCAAACTCTTTAGAATTTGGTGTATGCCTATTATGACCAGTTGCATATACATGTATCTCTTGAAGGTAGGAGAGTAAGATACCACTTCTTACTTGTGGCATCTTCTCCTCCTCCTACCAGTCTCAAGCAGACAGAAAATAATATAGTTGGTGCTGAGTTGGCTGAATGAATGGACAGAGCCTACCAACCAAAGTGCAGTCACTCAATCAAGTATTTCTCCAGATTTCTGGTCAGAGGAGACGGCAACATAAACCACAAAAAGACAACAATCCACACGTATCTTAGAACACACCTATTGCCCAAAATCTCAGATGATTGTAACGGCAGGTCCTTGTAGCTCCAAGACCTGGTGGTTTATAGCCGGTTGTAAGTCCTGGATGCAGAGTTCCACTCTGACAGTGTCTTAACCTAAGTTTAAGGTTTCATGCTCAACAATCCCCTGTGTCCTGCTGAAAGCTCTGATTCCATGAGAGGAAAGGCCTTCCAATTGTGACCTTACTATACTCAAATATTCCTAAACAGAGACCCGTAAAAGACTACAGGTATTTTGAGAGCATTCAGCAGCAATTTTTTATTTTAGAACCCAGAACATTAAGCCAAGTTTCATGTCTCCTTAGAACTCAGTTCTCTTTAGCTGGGTGATATTTAAGACAATATATACCTCTGTTGGAGAAGGCAATGGCACCCCACTCCAGTGCTCTTGCCTGGAGAATCCCATGGATGGATGACCCTGGTAGGCTGCAGTCCATGGGGTAGCGAAGAGTGGGGCACGACTGAGCGACTTCCCTTTCAATTTTCACTTCCATGCATTGGAGAAGGAAATGGCAACCCACTCCAGTGTTCTTGCCTGGAGAATCCCAGGGTCGGGGGAGCCTGGTGGGCTGCTGTCTCTGGGGTTGCACAGAGTCGGACACGACTGAAGCGACTTAGCAGCAGCATACCTCTCTTACTAGGGCAGCCAACTCTAAAGCCTAGGAAAGCTGGTTACTTGAGTCCAGTAAAAATCACTAATTTAGATGAAGTGGGAAAAGTCTGTCTGAATTAGTGAACAAATTAAATGCAGAATGTTTAAAATCAGAGTTTTGTTCCTTTCATGTGTACAAACATACCTGAATGGGCCAGGATATCTCTGAGAGTACTGGCATTAACAACTCAGTTACAGAGACACAGAATTAGGATGTCATTTTCTTGTAAATAAGAATTCTAAATCAGTGGTTTTTAACTTAGAGTGGTGTACTGAAAGTTGTAACCCTTCTTTCCAGAACAGCATACAAATATCCACACAAATGAAATTTAGGTACACTTTCTTTAAGAAATTAAGGTGTTCTTTGTCTTTTTAGTTATATTTAGGCAGTTATTTCTTAATGAGTCAAAAGTATATTTCAGTTCTTGTGTTTAAAGAAATTACTACCAATCATGAGTAACTGAAACCCAAATTAATCATTTAAAAATTTTATCTCCCACTTTTTAGTTCTATAATTCTATTCAGCCCTCTGCTAAGTTCTGAATTCACATTATCCTACAAAAGGAGATTCCAGAGCTCAGAATACAGGTAACAGGTTCTCATCAGTGATGAGAGATGGAATGAGAGATTTTTCAGAACTAATAACTAATAATTTTCATAACATAATAATTATTATGTACAATGAACAGATTTGGACAATTGCCTCCTAAATATCTGTTTTCTCCTTCTTTCTGGCTAACATAACCTCCATTTTACTTGAGGGTTGAAAGCAAACTCACTCTTGCAGTCTCTCTTGCAGCCAGAGTCAGCTATATTGAATTACAGCCAGTGGAAGTTTCTGGAGGTAGCTCTGGAAATGATCTTGACAAGGGCTCACTGGTTTGCCTACTTCATTCACCCTTTTGCCCTTTGCTTAGAATGCAAAGATGATGTCTGGAGTTCTAGGACCCACGTGATAGTCACAAGGACAAAGCCACATGCTAAGGAGGCTGGGCAGAAATACAGATAAAGAGTGAGGCAATCATGACACCAGTCCTGCACTGATACATCTCCAGATTTCATGTGACGTGACCAAAAAACCAAAAACCCTCTCTGTTGTTTAAGCTGCTTTTTGATTGGGTTTTCTTTTATTTGCAGTTGAACCTACAACCTAACCAACATACCCATATCTACACAACTTGTAATGATGAAGCTGGGTTCCATGGATTTCTAGAGCAGTGCTGTTCTAGAAATGTGCATATAAATCACCTGGGAATTCTGTTAAAATAAGATTCAGACTCAGGAGGCTTGGAATAGGGCCAGAGAGCCTGCATTCCAAGGTCCCAGGTGAGGCTAATTCTCCTGGTCTACAGATCAACCTTTGAGTAATAAGGCTCTAGAGGGTGTATTGGAGAAGGCAATGGCACCCCACTCCAGCACTCTTGCCTGGAAAATCCCATGGACGGAGGAGCCCGGTAGGCTGCAGTCCATGGGGTCGCTAGGAGTTGGACACAACTGAGCGACTTCACTTTCACTTTTATTTTCATCCATTGGAGAAGGAAATGGCAACCCACTCCAGTGTTCTTGCCTGGAGAATCCCAGGGACGGGAGAGCCTGGTGGGCTGCCGTCTCTGGGGTCGCACAGAGTCAGACACGACTGAAGCGACTTAGCAGCAGCAGCAGCAGCAGCAACAGAGGGTGTATACATTGAATGCAAATTTCATCCAGATGTGATATATTTTTTTTTTTTTTTAATGGTAAGAGGGCCTGTTTTCACCAGGTTCTCAAAGAGGTCGATCAAACAAAAAGATGTAAACCAGATGTTATATGAGATTAATTAACAACAAAAGAAAAGGACCATGATGACTATTGGATTCAGTTTCTCGTCCCTGAGGTTTCCCCCTTGGGGGAAAGAGCAGATAGATATACCACAAACTGATAATTCTCTACCAGTCCTTCCGCAGCTCCTTCCTCACCCTTCTTTGCCCTTCTCTGGGCTCTCCGAGGAGAACTCTATAAACTCCATCACCTGGACTTCCTTATCAAATGGCTCTGGTTGGGTGATGTCAGTTGAAATAACAGCAGGAGTCAAAGACCTGGAGAAAAGAGAAGTGGATTCCCCCCACCCTCAACTCCCATCCTGGGTGTCAAATCTCTGGATCACATCTCCCGCCATAATTATGTCCATCCATAACTGCAGCCTCTCCAGGAAGCCTCAGCCCTCACTGGGCTCTGTTGATGGCATCCTCCTTTCGCCTCCTCAGCTCAAGAAGTAGTTCCTGTGGCAACTAGCCTCTGAGGCCTCAATATCCTATGTTTGCCTGCACCTCTGAGAAGGTCCCTTCATATAAATCTCTTCACCTGAAACTTCTGGAATGCATTCCGCTTTCTACTGGACCCTGAATGATGTACACAGCAACTGCCCTCTGAGTCACCAGGCCAGTGGCCACCTACCAGTTCCTAGTTTGGACGTCTCTCTCTAGAACACCAAACTGTTGACCACTCTCACACCTCTCTATCATCAAGATCGTGCAGCTATAGTTTGCTCAGCTGCCCAATGGAAGGAGAAGGGAAGCCAGTGACAGCCTCCCCTAGTCACTGACCCTGTCAGCCCAACCTTCTCCCTCCACCCAAATCCTAGCACCTATAAGATTAAAAATCAGGAGGACTCCCTGGCAGTCCAGTGATTAGGAATCCATGCCTCCACTGCAGTGGGGCATGGGCTTGATTCTTGGTTGGGCAACTAAGACCCTACAAGACACGCAGTGCAGCCAAAAATTTAAAAAAAAAAAGGTTTAAAAAACAAAATAAACAAACACCACCACCAAAAAAAGCCAGACTCCTTAGAAGAGCACCAAGGTGTCTTTCCAGTCTCATTTTCAACTTCCATTCATGTCCTGCCTGGGTTCACACTGACCCATTTGTTGCTCCTAAATATATTTTGCTATTTCAAACCTTTAAACCTTTTCTCTTGCTGTTCCTTTTGCCAGAAAAAGGGCTTCTCATTCCTTAGTTATGCAGAAAATTCCTACTTGGACTTTAAAATTCTGCCAAAGGGCACTCCCACGGACAGTTAGTTCACTCATTCTTCCATCCTCTGTGCCTTCAGAACATTCTGTACGTGGTTCTTTAAGCCAGTCACTCAGTATATTGTAATTCGTACATTTATAGGTCTGTCTTCTCCACCTGACTGAGCACGTCGAGGACCTGAAAGATAGCTTACTCGACTCCATCTCCCGAGTGTCTGGCACATGGCAGCACCCTTTACATGTGGGAGGAGGGAAAGAGATAAAGAGAGATGGAGAAACTTTGGGACCACTTCCGTCAATTTTATCCACCTCTGTTCTGCAGAAGCCAGAGTAGTATGCCCACCTCCATCTTCCAAGCGACTTTCTGTTTTTGTTAAATTGTTTAAGTGCCTTGGATCTTGGAAAAATAGGAAGGGCTGAGACTAGATCCCAAAACAGTCACATAAGCAGGCCTCACTCTTTTAGGACAAGATGCTGAGAAATTGATGAGAAATAAACACAAGGTATGATTAAAGGCTCCAGGGCAACTCATTTATATTATTCCCCCGGAAATTCCTCAAATGACCTACAGTTGTTTCAGCTGTTTCCACAATTTTTTTTACCTTGGAACAGTATTTATACTTTATAAGCCCCCTGAATTATAAAATATAAACTGATGAGAAGAGGGGGAAACTATGGGTGTCATATAGAAATTCATTTAGTATTCATAATGATGCCCTAAAAGAGAGGATGAAATAGCTTCAATAACTGCCATCTCCTCTCCCTCCCTGCCAATTACCCCACATCTTTATCCTTACTTTGCTTGACCCATATGTGCTGTGTCTTTATGAACCAAACATAAAAACTCTAATATTCATCTGCCTCATTCTGTATCTCTTTTGTTTGTCCCACTGCTTCATCTCCCCAGTAAAATCTCCAGCAACAAAAAAGCAATGTGTTGCCGTGGCTAAGGACACATCAACTCACATTCACAGCTAAATCTGCATTACTTACAGGGGGAGCTTTTGTTCGTCTTTATGAAGTGTGTGTAAGGGCCCCTAGTGATTCAGACCCCACTGGTTATTAATCATGTTGTGTTGTATCATCCTTCCCATTGTGCACAGCAATGCAAGTGACATCTGTCTCAAAGCCAACTGTCAATATCTTTTTTAGAACCTCTGTGTTCGTCCTACCGCCTTCACTTACCTGTGGGCAAGTGTCAGAGTCCCCAAATGGCTACTGCCTAGACAGTCTTTCATCAGGACTGTTAGTTTTTATATGGACCACAAATCAATGGCATCTACTGGTCTTGCAACGTGCTCATTGCTTATGTGTGATCTTGAATGAGCATTTATTTCCATTTTCCTCTCCTGAGAGCAATTAAAAGAGGAAGAGGCAGTAGTTGCATTACAATTCTCAACCAACCTCCTGCATGAGTGTTAAGTCACTTCAGTCATGTCTGACTCTGTACGACCCCATGGACTGTAGCCTGCCAGGCTCCTCTGTCCATGGGATTCTCCAGGCAAGAATACTGGAGAGGGTTGCCATGCCCTCCTCCAGGGGATCATCCTGACCCAGGCATCAAACCCAAGTCTCTTACATCTCCTGCACTGGCAGGCAGGTTCTTTACCACTAGCACAACCTGGGAAGCCCTCAACCATCCTCACTGACCACCAATTCAGTTTGTAGAGCATCTTGTCCTGTACCCGGGGGATTTTTCACTCTTACTATTTAGAAATAATCTTACTTTGATGTAAACGTTGTGTTTGAAAAGTAGGAGTTTTCCATCATTCTATTCACCAACCTAATAAATATGAAAAGGAATGAATCCCACTGAGAATTTATCTGGATTCAAAATGAAAGGGAAGCTTGTCATCCAGATTTGGGTCCTAGTCGTTGCTGTTATTCAGTCAACAAGTCATGTTCAACTCTTTGCAACCTCATGAACTGCAGCACACCAGGCTTCCCTGTCCCTCACCATCTTCTGGAGTTTGCCCAAGTTCATGTCCATTGCATCGGTTAGGAGTTATTTAAAAAGAGGAATATGGAGGAGAATATGCTTTTCTTCCCTCTTTGGTCCTTTTTTAAAATCTATCTTATTATTGTGAAGTATACTAGGTATGGCTGCTCTCTACCCTCCAATATCAATTTTCCTTTTCTTTCTCAACAGAACCTCTAATTTTCGATGGGCTCATGGCCACCTAGAAAGAAAAGATTGTACTTCTCATCTTCTCTTGCAGGTAAAGTAGTGCACATAATTCACTTTTGGAAAATTCGGATTCTGATTCAGAGTGTCTGTGGCTGTGGCATGGATTCTACATTTCTGACAATCTGCCCAGTGATATTGGTGGTGTGAATCCTATAAGCCCATGGACTATGCCCTGAGCAGCAAGGCTTTGTCACATCAGCAATATCCTCTTTGTGGATCCACTTCTGTTGATAAAAATAGCAGAAACACAACTATAATTTTGACCAATCCCTGAAGTCAAATAAGCTCTCACATCTTATACCTCCTCAGAAAGCTAAAGTCAATCAGAAATTACTATTAGAGGTGAGAGAGAATCTTCTCAGCAGATTAGAATCTTCAGTGGATCCAGAACTCAGCTACCTATTAGCGATGTTCCAAATTACTAAGTGTCTGGCTTGGAAAACCAGCCACCTCTCTGGGTAGTTCCCTGTTACAGAGTCCAAAGAGACAGTTAAGGTCAGGAAGAGATTTCCCAGAAAGCAGAGTCTGAAATGGAGATCAGCAAGCAGCATGTCCTTGGTATCAACACATGTGGATAGAGGAAGAGGGCTGGGCAGCAGACACTGAGTTAGGATGCAGACACAAGGAAGTCCTTGTCACCAGGAGCCCTGAAGTTGGGATGACCTTTCAGAGTTGCTCCAGTGAAACCAGGGATCACGGTTTTCTATCCTTGTGTTGATTGATCACTGGACATAGGCTGAGCCTGGAAAGAGCATGACCTTGAGCAAGAGCATTTTCTTTAGCAGGGAGATGTTTGTTGGGGCTGTCCAGAAGCTGTAGAATAAGGTTTTTTATTTCTGAAGGGAGAACTGGGTGGAGCATCACTCCGTCAACCCAACCTGCCCTCTGGAGGCTACCAAGGATATTAGGAAAGGCTTTCCCTGGCCTTCAGAGCTAGAAGCTTGTAGCTGACACCATAAATTGCCCTCCAACCAGCACACACCCATCTCTCTTCTTCCTTGTTTCAAAGCCTGTTTTATTCACCCTCTGCCAACCATTCGTGGCCTTCAGTGAGGACAGGTTCTATTAAGCCTGCCATTTATGACAATCTCATTCTCCTTACCAGTGATGGTTTGGACATGGTTGTTGCTACTGCTGCTGCTAAGTCGCATCAGTTGTGTCTGACTCTGTAAAAGAACATAATTATGGCCATTGAGGCTTGAAGGGAACTCTGATGTGGGCTTCTGAAAAAGCTTTCCTCACTCTTAAGAATGTGAGAGAATGTCCTCCTGTCTCTTCCATGGATCAATGTCATTATGTCTACATGTGATGGCTGGAACTGCAGCAGCCGTTGTGCAACCATGAAGGTAAAGGCCTAAACACAAAAATCAGATGGCAGAACATAAAGATGGGAAAAAACCTGGATCCTCAACAGTGTCATTGAGCCAATGCATTATTCCATCCTGAAACTGTCTTTTCTAGACATCTCATTATGTGAACTACTACATGTCCTTACTTTTTAACCACTGCAGTTTTTAAATTATCATTCACAGTTGAAATATCTTAAGACGTTCAATGCTCAGTTGATACTTATTAAATGAATAACTGAGGGAATGAATGTCAAAGGGCTCAACAACCTCATGTGAGGTAGAGTGACACAGACCTTATCATTTTATAGTTTCATTCTGTCCTGCGTAGATTTGGAGCAAAAGGATACAGGGCAGAGAAAGAGATGAAAAGAATACTTGACCTTTGGACAGAGAGAATCCGATTTTTCATAGCAGGGCTGGTTTTAGAAAGTCTCTGTAAAGGGACCTGGAAAAAATATGTCCCAACTTTGGTCCAGCTGCTCCAGCGGGGGCGGTGTGCTGATAGAGGATGTGAATCACACCTTGAGAAAGCAGAGCAATGATCAACCCTCATCTGGGCTCGCTGCACACTTCATGTGAATTACATCTTAGAAACAGCCCTGCTTTTGACAGTCGCTAAACCTCATGCCAACTACTTTGTCTTTCATTTTATAATTAAAGAGGATTCCTTTCCTTGGGTTCGGAACTTGTGGGAATTCCATCTTTTGACTAATTCACCTTCAAATCGGTGCTGTGTCTTGATGTATTACAGCGATAGGCTGCACGCACATGTCATCCATCATAGCAATCAGCTGTTGCTGTGCGCCCAGCACAGAGAAACCCAGCCAGCTGTTGTTCTGACACATCGGAGCAATGCGTCACCCACGTCCAGGACATTAGTGATCTATCACTCCAAGATGGCACTGTCCAGAATAGAGATAGTGCTGGGCACATGCAGGCTTGACAGAGAACCACTCAGAGCTGGGGAAGACTTTTCTAACATTGAGTGGTTTGAAACAAATTGGTTTCCCAAGATCTAATTTAGTGGTTTTAATAAGGGGGTCCAGAAGCATTCGCATGTATTACTATTATTGATCAAACTCAGGACATCAATTTCTTAGTAATATATTTCTGAAAAATCCAAGCCATCACTGACAACATTTTATGTCTCTTAATCTTTATTGTTGATGATTGGAATGGTTTTTACACAAGTCTTTCAAGCCAGCAAATGGTATCAGCAGCTGGTCTAACCTCAGGGTGCCAGTGGGGGGATGTGTGAAAGGGAACTGTTTAAATATCGAGTGCTGAAAATTTGCAGAAATTGTTTACTTCCAGTTTGCGTTCTGTTTCTCAAGAGAACACTTAGAGCAGTGCCCGTATTGCCTCGGTGCACAAGAGCACAGGTGAAGTTACCTGAATCACTGACCATGAAACCCTTAGGAAAGTAGAGCTTCCCCTCAGTTCTCCCATTTACCCAGCCTGACCAAGACGGGCCTGTCTGAAGAGGGAATTGATTCGGAAATGAAAAGATCTGAAAATGAGTTCTAAAAACCCCAGACCTTTTATTCTCAGAGAGTTTACTCTCTCATTTATAAAGAGGCCAAGTGTTTATAAGAAATTCCTCAGTCCCTTCAGCATCTTTAAAAGCCTCTAAAGAAGCTATTTTCCTAGCTATGACTCCAGTGGCCCAAAAAGGTCTCCTGTGTACCTATATCTGCCCATTGACAAGAAAAATGTATTCACAACAGCAGTAGTCAAACAGAGGTGACTGCTTAGGACTGGCGGAGGCAGCACCAAAGTTGAAGCTTTTTGGTAAATACAAACAATTCCATCTATTTATCTTTTTTTTCATTGTGGTAAAATACACATAACATTTACCAGTTTATAAGTAAACTGGGCACCATTTACAAGTGCACAGTTCAGTGATACTAAAAACCGTCATAATGCTATACAACCATCACCACAGTCCATCTCCACAACTGCCATCTTCCCCAGCTGAAACTCTGTAGCCATTAAATACTAACTCCTTCCTTTCCCTAGCCCTCAGAAATCACTATTCTACTTTCCATCTATGAATTTCATTACTCCAAGCGCCTCATATAAGTGTAATCATACATAATGATGATGATGATGATTTCTATAAGGAGAATATCTAAGATAAGTTTTTTTTGCACCTGGATGGAATTAAAATGTCCAGTCAGCAATTTTGCTTGAGATTTACTCTCCCTGTCCCCGCTGGTTGGAGTAAAGTGTCCCTTTGCTTATACAGGCACAGAATAATCACCGTTCTCACCTCCCCACTGAGAAAAGAAGTATGGGAGCCCAGGGTACTTATCTTAGAAAAGCAGTGAGGGCTGTATCTTTAACATAGCGGTACTAGGTGGGGTGACCAGTCTGTCCCAGTTTGCCTGAGACGCTCCCAGGTTTAACACGGCAGTTCCTGTCCTGGAAACCCCTCAGTGCTGGACAAAGTAGGCCGCAGAGTGGTCACCCTAACAGTGGAGGCTCAGGAACGCACACTTGGGGGCAGTGAAATTAAGCCATAAACCAGGCCATCTGTCTAACCCTAGACTGCTATTTCCTCCTGTGCAAATAAGAAATAAAATGTCATGCAGCGAAAGGGACAACTGGAACTAGGTTAGAAAATGGGTTTGCAATCAGCACAGCTCTTCACAAACTGCCTTCACAGGGGCTCTGAGAGAGAAGAAAAAATGCTGCAACATTTATTAGGCTGCTATTTTAGGCACTTTACCTAACACATTCATATCCTTCTCACTACCCCAAGGTAAATGTTGTTAATGTGATTTTTGACAGAGCAGAGCACTGAGGCTCACAGAGGTTGTGCAACTTTTCTAAGGTCCTATAAGTAGCGACTTGAGCTCCCTAGCACAGTCTTAGAAGCAGATTGATGAGTATAATTATAAGAGGAACACTGCCCAAAATAGACTGCTCTACGGCTTGTAATTCTCTCATTATAAAATATACTTTCTTGGATTCAGAAAAATCTGAACAGTCTCCAGTTAAAAGGCAAAGGTCCCTATAACGAGAACTTGAAGGGTTAAAAGTATTATAAGCTAACATTTTTCTAAGTAGCTTATCTGCTTTTAGATGTTAAAGAACAACCCGCTGAAAGCAGACTGTTGCAGAGGTGCCTGGTGTGGATGGGATATTGATAACAGAAATGGAAGATGTTAAAGATCAACTTTGCTTCTCAATGACAGGGGAAACCAATATTGAGTGCTCTTCTTTTTTACATAAGAAAAGGGCATGGATTAGGATTTTGGACTAGAGTTCCAGTTTTAGCTTTGTAACCAGCCCTGGGTGGGCCTGGCCAGCCCTGTCCCATTGATATGAAGAGCTTGGGCCAAATAATGTCTATTAGCAGTCCCTTCCCTGTTAACTCTGCATAGCTCTATAGCAACATTGTAGAACCTGATTCCTCAGAGACCAATTTTCTAGTTCTCACCTCAACTAGAAAAGTTAGTGGGATAGATACACAATTTACAACTTCTTTCTTAGTCCTGGAAGCAACAGGGTGACAGTGGAAAGACCTTGAAGTCAGACCTGGGTTAAGATCCTTGCTCTGCTATTTGAAGCTATATCTTTGGGCAAGTGATAGCTTTAAATCAGATTATGATCACCTGTAAAAGACCAATAAACCGACCAACTCATAGTTATGTTGGGAGCACTAAATGAGGTAACAAAATATAGCCACAACCTAAAAATAGAGAGTTGTTTTATTGGGAATTCTAGGACTTCAAGCCTAGGAATCAACATCTCAAGGGACCCTGAGAGAAGTGTTCCGAGGAGGCAGGGGGAGGAGTCAGGTTATACAGAAGTCTGCAGCAAGGGGCAAATAGTCTGAACACCAAAAGATTATTCTAGAGGGTGAGATGGGGAGTGAGGTTGGACAGAGGTCAGGAGAGAAGGGACATACATATACCTATGGCTGATTCATATTGATATATGGCAGAAGCTAATACAATATTGTGAAGCAATTATCTTTCAATTAAAAATAGATAAATTATTTTTTAAAGATTATTGTCAATTAAGGAAAACCAAGTATCTCAAGTTAAGGGATTTAGGGCTCTTTTCTAAGTATGGGAAGATGCAAGCACCTGGGCCTACTGAAATCATTCCTTTCATATGCACCTCACCTATCTGGGGCCAGCATCCTGCTTCTTGATTTTATTACATCCTTAGTTCCTTGGTCACCATAGGGAGTGCGGCAGCTGACAGCTGCTGGATCGGAGACACTGTTCTCCCTTTTGGGTGCCCTCCGGGTTCAGAAATTTGGAGCCCCGAAATCACTATGGCTGTGACTTCCTTGTTTACTGATATGGCAGGAAATACTCCACTTTACGATATACATAATATACACAACATACTGCTGCTGCTGCTGCTGATAAGTCGCTTCAGTCGTGTCCGACTCTGTGCGACCCCAGAGACGGCAGCCCACCAGGCTCCCCCGTCCCTGGGATTCTCCAGGCAAGAACACTGGAGTGGGTTGCCATTTCCTTCTCCAATGCATGAAAGTGAAAAGTGAATGTGAAGTCACTGAGTCATGTCCAACTCTCAGCAACCCCATGGAATGCAGCCTACCAGGCTCCTCCGTCCATGGGATTTTCCAGGCAAGAGTACTGGAGTGGGGTGCCATTGCCTTCTCTGACACAACATACATAACCCAGTTATAACAGCACATGACCCTAACAGCCAACAGCACTGTAAGTTAGCCCTCAGGAAGCTATTCCCAGCAGAGCCCTGGGCTGCAGCCTCCTTGTGTGTGAAACGGGCCCCAGGGAGTCCTCCACGGCGGCCTCCCCATCTGGGCTCATTCTGACCACTCCCTGTCCATACCCTTGCTGTCCACAGCCTAGGCTGTCACCACTACATCTGGTTTGATTGGGGAGCATGGGAATGACTCTCTCCCTGACAATTTTACTCCCAGTTTGGGCCGTGTGTGTGTGTGTGTGTGTGTGTGTGTGTGTGTGTGCGCGCGCGTGCGCTAAGCTGCTTCCATCATGCCCACTCCTTGCGACCCTATGGACTGTAGCTCACCAGGCTCCTCTGTCCATGGAATTCTCCAGGCAAGAATACTGGAGCGGGTTGCCATTCCCTTCTCCAGGCATCTTCCTGATTCAGGGATCAAACCCAGGTCTCCTGCATTGCAGGCAGATTCTTTACCATCTGAGCCACCGGGGAAGCCCCTCTTCCTTTTACTCATTGCTAAAACATGTATCTCTCCACACGGGTCAATGCTGGTGAGAACTGCAGTCAGGAAGCCCCGATCTCCTGGGCACCCCTTCCCCAAAGAAGCCTTCAGAAAAGCCCCAGAGCTCACCCCCTGCTGCCCTTCAGCCTACAAAGTGGGCAACACCCCACCTACACCCTTTAGACCCACCTCGGACTCTTCCTAGCTCCAACCACTTCCTGGTCACAGTATGAACATAAGTTAAGAAAACAGAAGCATACTGTCCTGCGTTTAAACGTTCCAGATTGAACCTCAGGTAAAAATTACCTTCAGTTTAATACTATCACTAGTGAGGTGAGGTTCTGTAAGTAGTTAAATTCACTGAGAACGGTGTTCCCCAGGGACTGGAGGAGGAGAGATGGGGAGTAGTTTTTCCCTGGAGTTTTAGTTTGGGAAGATGAACAAGTTCTGGAGATAGTTGGCGGTGATGGTGGCACAGCAATGGAAATGTACTTAATGACACTAAACCGTTTACTTACGTATGGCTAGATAGTTAACTATATGCTGTGTTCTGTGTATTTTACCACATGAAAAATAACTACTCTCCCGGGACTCTGCTATGGACTGAATGTTTGTGTTCTCCCAAAATTCTTGTTGAATAATTCCCAATATGATGCTATCAGGAGATGGGGGCTTCAGAAGATGGTGAGATCATAAAGGTGGGGCTCCCATGAATGAGATCCATGCTCTTAGAAAAGAGACCTCAGAGAGCTTCCTCACCCCTCCACCTTGTGAGGACAGGTCAAGAAGATGGCCAGCTATGAACAAGGGAGCGGGTTCTCCCCAGACTCAGAGTCTTCTGGTATTTTGATCTTGGACTTCCAAGTCTCCAGAACTATGAGAGATAAACGTTAGTTGTTTAAGCCCTCGGTCTATGGTACTTTTATTACAGCAGCCCAAATGGACAGAGACAGACTCACTGCCTGTTTTCATTTTAATAAGCAGTCCCTCTAAATCTGAATTCTAAGTGCAAGAAAAAGCAGAGAAGGAAACAATGATTTCAGCTCCTGCTCTGGAGGAGCTTAAAATCTGGTGCAGAGAGAGTACTTTCTTATAAAATAGATAAGAAAGTGCATGCAGGGAAAAGTGGGCACACAGACCTGAATTAAGTGGTGTTTCCAACCTTCAGTGTGGACCCAGCACGAAGGAGGCAGGGGTAATCTTGTCTCTGTTTCACAGGAAAATGGTTTCGCCATCGGAATAGAAAGAGGCCCTAATGCTTCCTTACACTTCTGTTCAGAAGACATCATAGTATAATTGTTAAAATTCGAGCATCAACCTGCCTAGGTTAAAATACTGGCTATGTGTCCTTAAGCCATTAACTTAATTTCTCTGGGCCTCAGTTTTCCCCATCTTTGAAATGGGAAAAATAATAGTATCTACCTCATACCATCATTGTATGAAGCATGTGAAGTGACTAGATCTCACTTAGCTAATAAGTACTCAATCAGTGTTATTGGCTATTATTCCTGGCTTATGTCACTGTACCCCTTTCCAAGTGAAGATCAAATTAAAGTTGAGGTTTAGTATTATATATCTAACTTTCTTACATTTCTTCTATTATTGGACTATCAAACTTTCTCCCTGAGTAGTGGTTTTTGTCAGATGCACAGATCAAAAGACTTTATGCTCCTAGTGGTTACTTTGAAAATTTCCTGGAAAATGTTTTTTTTTTTTTTTTTTTCAGCAGAAGAAATTTTGATATACAAAGAATAACATTAATATGCAAATCAGCATACTGTAAAATTCATTTTGGTGCCTCAGAGGCCGTAGTTTTATAAATACAGAAACATAATTATGCGTCCTCTAGAGGACTAAAAATAATTATACAAACTCACAACAAAGCCCAAGGCTGTGTTTCCTTTTAACTGACTGTTTCTAATATCATTTAAATCTTGTTAGAACTTAATTACCAAATCTCTCTTGTAATAATTCAGGTGGAAGATTTAAAGTCTAAACTTGCCATTCAGAAAACAGGACTCATCAAAGAAACAAAGCCATGGAGGCACTGATTGCCCAAATAGGACAGGGAAAGCTCAGCCAGGATGGAGCCATGTGGGCCCTGAGAGGGGAGGCCCCTAGGGAGAAAACATTAATATTAATACATGAGCCATGTTAATTTTTTAAAACTACAATTTCTTGGAAAGACAAGACTACATATAATGATCACTATGGATTATAAGTCCCATTAGCTATTTCTACCTGTTCTTCAGTTTTCCTCTATACTTTCCTTATCTTTTTTCAAATTAAAGTAAATATGATTTGACGGTAGCATTTTCTTTCATAATGGTTTAATTATCCTTTCCAAAGTCTATCCAGAATGTGTGTGTGTGTTTCATATCTAAAGAGTGATTTTTATTAGTGCAGGAAAGAACAAGAAGCAAAGTCATAAGAAAAGGTCCAATTTAGACTCTGTCTTAAAGGTAATTATTTATTAGCACTTAGAAAAAATGAACCCCTTCTTATGAAATAAAAGGCATAAGAAACTCAAACATTTGAAATTCAGAAACATTTTTACTTACCACTAGTTAATAATAGTTTGTAAGACTTGGAGTTCCCTGGAAAATTCATTAGCCAGCTTATGCTATAAAAGATAATAATTTGTTTATGTGAGATACCTCTAACATAGGTTGTTATCCATTATGGCAGAAGCTGATCAATTAATATTCCAAGGAGCTGTAGCAATTCCATATATGAGATGTCTACACAATATCTCAGTTCATTCTAGTCACTAAAAAATATCAGTCAATTCAGTGAAAAAATATTAATCAAAATGATTGTTTGACAGCATTTAGACAAATCAGCCAGTGGGTTGAATTTCTCATTTTTCAACCATTTATTTTGGCTTTGTGTAGGTATACATATAAATATGTATACACGTGCTTATGGTAGATGGATTCTTTTTCTGTTTCAGTGGTTTTAATCCTATGAAAAGGTATATAATATTAGATTTTTTTGTATATAATGTACTTGATGTGAGGGCAGAGAGTATAAAAAGCGTTGCTCCTATTTCTTGGGCTCATGGACTCTTTTTACCATCCTCTTTGAACAGATCCAAGAGAAGTAGCACTTTGACAGAGGAAGCTAGAATGAAGTTTCCAACCGAGTGGGCAGATCTTTTGGTTCTACCCCATTATCTTTCACTAACATGTGATCCTTTGAAAACTTACCTCCTTTGTTTCATTTTCTCCTCTTAACAGAAAATTATGTCATTACTTGAATTCAAGCAATATTTAAAGCCATTTATTATTTTGGGAAATTCCAGTACTGAAGTGTTTAAATTTTCTAGCCATGCTCTTGACGATCGTTCAGATCCCACTATCCAAGTGGGACCTAAAATAAATAACTAGACCTGTATAGATTCCATGGGGCCTCCCAGGTGGTGCTAGTGGTAAAGAACCCGCTTGCCAACGCAGGAGACATAAAAGATGCAGGTTTGGTCCCTGGGTCAGGAAGATCCCCTGGAGGAGGGCATGGCAATCCACTCTAGTGTTCTTGCCTGGAGAATCCCATGGACCGAAGAGCCTGGTGGACTATACAGTCCATGGAGTTGCAAAGAGTCAGACACAACAGAAGCGACTTGGCACAGCACAGCAAATAGATCACATATCTGAAAGAAGATCTCCCCAGCAATAAAGTGAAACACAAAGATTAAATCAGTCCACACAGCATCTCTAAATTTGCACAGGACAGCTCAGGATGATAACTGAAGAAATCCAAGCGTATCGTTTCCCCTAAACCCTTTTCATGAGTGATGGCAGACTATTCCCCAAAATCATGAGATGCGACACGTTGGCATGGTTGCTGAAAGGGAAAAACCTAAGATCTCTTCCTGGGGATATCATACACAGGCCTTGTAGCCTGTGACCATCTTTCCTTCAGGCCAGTATGGGAAATCACCCATAATTTCTGCCCATTGTACGTGTCTACTGCATTTGCCAGCTAATGTTTCGTAACAAGGGTTGTTTGTTCTTCTTAATAATTTGAAATTTCTCCATTTGTATTTACCTTCACATCCAAACTAGCACAACTCTGCTCTGAGTTAATTCCCCAATTTCATGACGGCCATGGCAGGGAAGGGGGAAAGGATCTGCATCCAAACCACCCGACAGAACACAATGGGAACAGGCAGGGATCCAAGAGCGCTGGCACGATTTGCGGGAGGAAGCCAGCTCCGATTAATGCTATCAAAATGCTTGTCTTCCCTTTGATTGATATTCCAGGCCCTTGTTACAATTACTGATGCTGGTGACAACTATCATCAGACTCTTTTTATGGTGTGCTGTCGGGGGGTGGGAGGGAGGTGGCAATGGACTTCACCAGAACATTTGCACACCTGCCTCAATTTAACCTAAAACCCATTATTTTGCAAACAAAATATATAAGCCCAACATAGCAATCATTGTTTCCCATATTCTTCAATCAAAAACTCTTCAGTTCCTGGTAGGGGGTAGATCTGTTTCTGGCCCATTACAGGAAGAACGCAGAAATGGGGAAAGTCAGATGCATTTTTAGGAGGTTCCTTGGGATATGAAATCTGGCAAATTAAAGACATTATTTGGAAGGGTATCGTTTGTCCTTTGATGGGGATGTCACAACAGACCTAAAAACAGGCAGGGGTACATTTTTCTGGCTTGCTGCTCTTCAGGAGTAAGTGAGAAAACAGCCACAAGTATCTGAGGGAGCACTAGCCCAAAGGAGCCTGCTTAGGATACCACAATGTAGCTATGAACACTCAGAACAGGGTGCACTGGATTATATATATGTATAAGTTTAATAGGAACTGTCAATAGATTAGTACTTATTTTATTCTGGTTATCCCACTAGTCTGTTAAAATAATTACTGAAGGACTTCCCTGGTTAAAGTCTGCCTGCCAATCCAGGGGACACAGATTCGATTCTTGGTCCAGGAAGATCTCACACACTGCAGAGCAATTAAGCCCATGTGCCGCAACGATTGAGTCCACGGGCTGCAACTCCTGAAGCCTACACACCTAGAGCCCGCGCTCCACAGCAAGAGAAGCCACCAGAATGAGAAGCCTGTATGCCATAATGAAGAGTAGCCCCCACACGAAGACTCAGTGCAATCATAAATAAATAGATAGCAATAATAAATGATACTAATTACTGAGCCTCTGTTCCGTTCAGTTCAGTTCAGTCACTCAGTCATATTTGACTCTTTGTGACCCCATGGACTGCAGCATACCAGGCCTCTGCACACCTTCTCATTTAATATAAACTGAAGACTTTCCCTATTTTTCTGCCTCTAATACTCTCAGGACTCGAAAGTTTAGTTTTTCTCCCTGAGGCAAAATCCTAAAATAAAGGAGCCAGAAAACCATAAAGAGAGACATAAAGTGTGTTTTATTATGCTCTTCCAGAGAAACTCATCATTTTTCTTATAATATATAAATGTGGGAAGGACATTTAATAGAATCGTGGTTTAAGGACAAACATTCTTAAAGATAAATCTATAGATTGCAAAAGATTTTCTTTCTGTGAAGGGCATTTTTGTTAAATAGTAGTTAACATATTTGCATAGGAGAAAGAATGTATTTTTCCTCCTGTTATCTAGCCAGAACCTAGAATCTTGTGACTCACATATAATAGTCACTCAACAAACACTTGCTGAATGAATGAATGAACTAAACCAACAACAAAGCCAATAGCCCTGTAGGATAATGTTCTGTCATAGCTGTTGCCAATTTTGCTTCATCATGTTGTTGTTGGTAAGTCGTTCAGTATCCAACTCTTTGAGACCCTACAGACTTAGCACACGTCCATGGGATTTCCCAGGCAAGAATACTGGGGCGAGTAGCCATTTCCTTCTCCAGGGGATCTTCCTAACCCAGGGATTGAACCCATGTCTCCTGCATTGCAGACGGATTCTTTACCACTAAGCCACTGGGGAAGAATTTGGCTTGATCATGTGGGAAGCCAAATCTCGATGAAAACTGACAAGTGAGAAATACTAATCCAGATACCTGTCTGTACCAATATGAAGTGGACTTTTTCTCCCAACCTCTAACTTGTTAGTAGGAGATTTTTAAACCTATTAAAAAAAAAAAAAAGTTTGAAGAAGAGTTACAATTCAAAAGGTAGTGTCATACTTGCTTTTTCTACGTATGTGCATGACTTGGAAGTAATCTGCAAAAATCATGACATTTCATCTCTAAATTGTTCAGCAGCTATTGCTTAAGCACAAGGACCTTCTGCTACATGATCTGATAAAGTTCTTTAGCTGAAAATTTCAGGGGAAAAGAATAAAAGAAATGGCTGATAGAATTTTAAAATAAGAACTGTAAATAATTAACTTTTGTGCCTGGGTTTGGGGCTTTCCAGGTGGTGCTAGTGGTAAACTTGCCTGTCAACGCAGGAGACATAGAGATGCACTTTCGATCCCTGGGTTGGGAAGATCCCCTGGAGGAGGGCATGGCAACCCACTCCAGTATTCTTGCCTGGAGTATCCCATGGAAAGAAGAGTCTGGCGGGCTACAGTCCATAGGATTGCAAAGAGTTGGACACGACTGAAGCAACTTAGCACGCACGCACGCACACACACCTGTCCAAGTGTATCAGCAAGGCTCAATGGTGAGAGTCTAATCGTTTCCAGTTCCTCCTCACCAGGGACAGATGGACATCCTTAGCATCTGTGAGATGCTCTTGCCTCGTCCTGTCCTGAGGCCTCTGTTGAATCAAGTTCCTTTGAAGTGCTCTTATGCATCCAGCACTGCTCTCAGCCCTGAAGTTTCTTTACATTACAGCTCTATTAGGATTTGAAGGAAATTCTCAGTCTCTGACTCTAGTGGCTTCAAGTCCAAGTAAAGGATGTCTTTATCAACTACACTCAAAGCATATGATTTGCTCTAATGCTGTCTTAGTCTGTTTGGACTGCTGTAACAGAATACTATAGACTGGGTGGCTTATAAACAGCAAACATTTATTTTTCACAGTTCTGGAGGCTGAGAAGTCCAAGATCAAGGCATCAGATTTGATGCCTAATGAGGGACTACTTCCTGGCTCATAATTGGCTGTCTTTTCACTGTGTTCTTAAACAGCAGAAGGGGCAAGGGAGCTATCTGGGGCCTCTTAAGGGCACTAACTCCATGTGTGAAGGCTCCACCCTCTTGACCTAATCACCTCCCATATGCCCTATCTCCAAATACCATAACATTAGGGATTAAGTTTCAACATTTGCATGTGGGAAGATGAAATATTCAGTCTATAGCATGTTCTTCGCCAGACATTGCTACAGGTACTGCCCTAGGAAGGACTTCTTTTTCTCTTGCTGTGGGCTTGGAGCTTTCTTTTCTCTCTAAAGAGTCTCTCTGAATATGTGTACTCTACAGTTTGTCTGGAAGAACTTGTTACCTTTCCCATGATGAGCACCTTCCACCTAAACTCCCCATCCCCATCTCACTAAGGCAGCCAAGTCCCTTGCCTTTTAACCCTTGCCCTCCCTATATCACATGAGCCACCCCATATGTATTTATGTCCCTAACATCACAGATGTCAGCACAACAAAATGCTGTTGTTTTAATTCAGATTACGATGTGTAGACTAGAGCTACTGCCTGCACTTTGACTCAGATGTTGGATAATAATAAATCAGTATTTAATAAACACTAATTCACTGAAGACATATGTCCAAGATGATTTCCTTTCATGAATGGGATTGGTAAAATATATGTTTCATTGGCTATAGGAACCCTTAGTAAATTGCTTGGGAACATACCTGGAAAGTGAACATGGGAAATAGCTGTAGTAATGTTCAGGGAGCAGACTCTGCTTCATCCCAAGAAACACTCACTGAATGACTACTGTGTGCCAGGCACTATTCTAGGCACTGAAGATACCAATATGAACATTTGTCCCAGAGAAATCTATGGTTAGCGGGAAAGACAGCTAATTTCTTAAACTGACTCACTCCAAATCATTAAGCCATATGTTCTATTTGAAGATGCAAGAAAGAAAGTAATATGGAAATGTTCATTACAGTCTTACTCAGTGACAGCCCTAGGGATAATGCATTATTTCATTCTACCCTCAAAACAAGTTTTTTATGCCTCAAATGAGGTTGTGCATGTGACTATTCGGCCAGATTATAATGTGGGTTTGTATGCGGATATATATATATGTGTCTGTGTTTCAGTATGAATCACAGTGATTTTCATTTTCATAAAAATAATAATGAATTAATGGCACAGAAAAATCATTTGCAGCCTTTAGATCCATGTATTTAATAAAAGGGTGGATTTGGGGCAGACAAAACTTCCCAAGCTGGAATTATGGTAATGACTCCTTGAACTCTGACTTTTTACCTGACACTTACAAATGTAAGAATGATTTGGCCATTTCCTGGAATTATAAAAGGCTCATATCTTTCTTTTCCAGATTCCTCCAGTATCTCTTCATTTCATCAGCAAAAGTTTGGTGTTTGTTTGTCAACACTTACTAGTATAGTCAGTGGGTTGGGATGAAAAGTAATTCATCATCACTCTTTGGCCCAGTTGCAGATAAACTTCGCTAAGTCTTTGGCCTAGTTGTTGATAAATTTCCCTCAATGGTGATGACTATGCATTATTATAATTAGCCATCCTAGAGAGATTTACTCTGCTCTCCACCACCTTACCCATCCTGGTGTGACCAGCCTCAGGCTGGTCTTCAATCATCTTGTTTTCCTGGCTGCCATAGCATCTTCAGCCTTAGACTGGACCTCCGGCCCCTGCTGCTCTGCCCCAACCCCAAATGCCTCACAGCCAGCCTCCCCACTCCCCACTCTCCCCCACAGCGTGCACTTTCACCTTGGTCACCAAGAAATCATCCCTCACTGTTCAAGTATTACCCAATCCTAACCCCAAACCCAAACTCTCCTCTCCTCCCAAACACTTCCACGCTGTTCCTAGGAACTGACTGTCATTAGCAACCTGGCCCACAGCTTCTTCCTTTTCTAAAGGTCTCTTCCTGCAAAAGGGAGCCAGGCTGCCCCCTGGGGATCCTACTTCCAGCCATCCTCTCAGCTAAAGCCTGTGCATCTCCTATTCCCCAAGAACCTCAAGGCCAGGGAGAGGAGCAAACGTCTACCTGGCTCCCCTTTGCAACTTCTCGGATGTTGGTCCTCCCTCATTCAAAAATCCTAGCTTTTTGGAAGCAAATCATCAAACTTTACCACCTCTGAAGTCCTCCCCGTCCCGCCTAGTCAGTGGAGTCACAGGTGGATGTCAGTCCATGGTTACTGCCTACCTCTCATCACAATCCTGTCACCAACCCTGGAGTCGCCTGACATCCTGACACTTGGCTCCCCGCCCTCCCTAAGGAGATCTTTCCCTCCTCCTGCTCTCAGTCACCTACTCACATCATCATACCCTAGACCTCGTCATTGCCAACAATTACACCCTTATCTCCCAGGCCCTCGCCACTCTGTCCTTGTTTTCCTCCTACAGTACTGGACACTTCTTCTCAGTTACCTTTACTGATTCTTCCTCAGCTCCCTGACCTCTAAAACCAGGAGGGCCCCTCAGATTTTTCAGCCTCTTCTCTCCTCTACACACATTCTCTCACAGATCTTACACAGTCTCATGGCTTGGGATATCTTCCAAATTTTCACCTTCTGGATAAAAGATAACTGAATCAGAGTTCAGGGTTTTGAATCTAGTCCTGTCTACCCAGCTGCTTGTTCCACATGTCTGCTCACAAATCTAAGAGGAATCTCAACCCTGACATAGTCAAAATTAAATCTGATCTTCAACCACACTGGATTCCTTCACAGTGATTATATCCATTCTATAATATCCTGTGTAAATATCCTTCAGTGCCTTAGGCTGCAATTCTGAGTCTCCTTTGATTCTTTTCTCTCTCACACACACAATGCACATCAACCCATGGGCAAACCCTCTTTGTTCTATTTCTACAATGTATCCAGATTCTGACAATTTATCATCTCTAGCACTACCACTCAAAACCACTACTATCTTCTCCTGAGATTATTGCAGTGGCTTCCCAGTTGTTCTCCTCCCTCTGTCCTTGTCCCCCTTCTCTATCCTCTCAACACAGCAGGTACAGTGATCCTTTAAAGGGTAAGTCTCATCTCTGTGCCAAACCATCCAATGGCTTCCCATCTTACTCAAGATAAAAGTCAAACCTTTGCAATGCCTTACAAAGCCCTCCTCATTCTGGTATGAGGCTCCATGAGATCTGACCCTCACCCCCACCACCATCATCCCTCTGACTTCCTCTCTACTCTTTTCCTCTCGGCCACTTCATCCCAACCACTGCCTTTCTTGATGCTCCCTCAATCACCAGGGATGTTGTCACTTCAGAGTCCTCATTATCTGTTGTCATTCCACCTGGACTGTATTCCCCTGAGATACTGCTATGCATTCTTCCCCTTTCTTCCATCCTTTGTTCAAATATCACCTTCACAGCAAAGCCTTCCCTATCCTATTTTAACTGCAACTGCTGCTGCTGCTAAGTCGCTTCAGTCATGTCCAACTCTGTGCGACCACATAGACGGCCTCCTACCAGGCTCCCCCGTCCCTGGGATTCTCCAGGCAAGAACACTGGCCGCTAAGTCACTTCAGTCGTGTCCAGCTCTGTGCGACCCCATAGATAGCAGCCCACCAGGCTCCCCCGTCCCTGGGATTCTCCAGGCAAGAACAGCGGAGTGGGTTGCCATTTCCTTCTCCAATGCATGAAAGGGAAAAGTGAAAGTGAAGTCGCTCAGTTGTGTCTGACTCTTAGCGACCTCACGGACTGCAGCCCACCAGGCTCCTCCGCCCATGGGATTTTCCAGCCAAGAGTACTACAAGGACCTCCCTAAATACTCCCTATTTTCCTTCTCTGCTTTATTTGTGTCCCTAGTATTCATCATCATCTGACACATTATACAGTGAGGTTTAGTTGTCTATTTGCTTACTGTCAGTTTTCTGCCATAGCTTACATGTGTCATGGATACCTGTTCCATTCATCATGACATCCTCTGTCCCCAGAATAGTGCCTGACATATACTAGGATAGAAACACTCTGAAAACTCAAGCAAAGCACCCCTTGATCACCACGTCCCATTCTTCCGACTCACTCCTTTGAGATTGCCAGTCCACTGACCCAGCCATGTGTTCACTGTCCTCCACTTTGTCAGGTCCTCACAATCCCATTACCTACCCTCAACTGCACGTTTCATTCCATTTTCAAACATTCTTAACTCCCTTTGCCTCATCTTCCTCTATTGTACTTTCCTGGTGAAACCCCGAGTCTTCTTAAACTCAACTAAGTGCTTGCTACAACCCTGTATCCAAGCAGCTGAATGTTACTAGAGGAGAGCCCACAACCCATGCTATTAGGAACCATTGCAAATTTATGACCAAAAATCTTCAACGAGCACTCAACACTATCTGACAACTAAACTTCCCTAGTACATTCATTAACCTACTCCCAAGATGACTATTATGCACTTTCTCTTCAATTCCCAAATCTCCAACAGCCCCTCCCACCCAACTCTGCTGAAGACCTTGTCATATATTTCACAGAGAAATATAGATGCAATCAGATGAAAGTCATTTCAACATTCCACCTTTCATTCCACACACTTACCTATATCTGTAGTCACATGCCTTGGTCAGTTTATGCCTTGGATCCCATCTTGCTTCTTCTTCTCTTGGACTCAGCTCCTAAAAGAATTTCCTTTTCCACACCCTCCTGAAGCCTGTATCCCAGCCTTGTCCTTTTCTATGCCCTCTGACTCTGGTGCCTTGGCTCTGTGCCTTTTCTTCCAAATTCAGGAATTCTTCAGCTCCTCTGCTCTACCTGAAAAACTCACATTTTTTTTTTCAAGAGCAACTCACATTACCTCTTTCCTGAAGACATCTACAAATGTTAAGGGCAGGATTCTTTTTGTTCTCTTTTCTCTATATATAGCACTTCACATTTACCTCTGTTATGGCAACATGTTCATTGAAATTATTTCTGTAAACTTGATTATCATATTCAGTTTCCCACTCTATCCATTCCATACTCCAGTGAGCTCCCCCAAATCACTTCCGATCTGCTCTGTTTCACAGGCTACCCTGTTGTGCTCTTATAGGTCAAGACATCTTAGAGAACTAATTTTTAAAAAATATTTTACTTATTCATTTGGCCACGCTGGGTGTTAGTAGTGACACACAGGATCTTCTGTCTTCATTGAGCCATGAGAACTCTTGGTTGCCGCATGTGGGATCTAGTTCCCTGACCAGGGATCGAACCTGGGCCCCCTGCATTGGGAGGACAGAGCCTTAGCCACTGTACCACAAAGGAAGTCTCCCAAGAACTACATTTAATATTGGTCTTTTTTCAGCCCAGTGGGCATATGTCTGTGGGAGCTGGCAAGAAGGAAATGCTGAGTGACAGGCTTAGAGTCTCCCTTTCTCTCATGATGTATTTCTTATCCTTCTCTCCTTTTGTAAGTGATTACCTTGCCCCCAAGTACTTCCCATCCACCAGTCCTGCACGTTCCTCAATACTAGGATCTACACAACTTATGCTGGAAATTAGAGTCTGAGATCTTCGCCATTCTTGTTGGTACTTCTGTCTCCCCACAACTAGTCCTGGAGAACCAGAATCTTGTTCTTGGCATCCACAAGAGTGTCTAAGCACTGCCGTCACACCTGGCACCTAGGTGCTCAGTGATTGAATAAATGGTTTGTGATTTTCAATCTTTCAAAAGGCTTCTAGCTATTATTATTATAACATAATCAAATTGTTTTCTAACTCCCAACTTTAAAGTAAGTAGAAGGACTAGAGCAGTTTATACACGATCTTGGGATTTCTTGAAAACATCACACAGCATATATATTTCTCTAACCGGAATGGATTTAGATTATAAATATACACTTGTTATCCCCATTGTTGTGATATATGCATAATTGCTCTCCTCCAAGAATACTTAATCACAGTGGGTGAGGCTTTCAATAATATTACTTAATATATTAGGAATCTGACATCCATCAAAATAACATGGCACTGCTTTATTTATGAGATCCTATTCAACTGCTGCAGAAATGATACCAGGTAGCAACAAGAAGGGGATATTCAACTTCTCATAGACCACTCCTCAAAACAGAAGCTTAATTTTGCTCAGTATATATTATGTCTGGTATTAAATTGATAACATTTTATCAGCGGGCCATGCACTACGAATCTAAGTTAAAAGATTCAATATATGCTATAGCTTGAGAAATACATACAGTGTTTGAATTCCCTTTATCTCATCAGAGTTAGGTTATAGAATCTTATTAACCTTAGTTAAGTTCTCTGGAATGTGGTAAATCAACCCTTCTTTCTAGGACATTATCCAATACCGACAGTATCCTAAATATATTATTATTTAAAATAAGACTTGAATGTTTTCTGCATTCACTTGGATGTGATTTGATGTAGGCACTACAGAAAAATTTGCTCTTGGGTGTGGTATAGTTTACATGATTAAATGCTTTGTTCATACTCATATGTCAATCTATTAGTGTGCTGTTAATTCAAATGTTACTATGATGTATTTTATCCCCATTAGCACATTCATCACAGGTGGATGTGAAACTTAGACAAAGGTGTATGTTCTCATTAATGATGAGCAGCCTATTCATCTTACTAGAATGTAATTAATGTTAGTTACAATCCTTAATTTTTCACTGTTTGTCACGACACATATTTAGCATTTCTCTTTTCCTTTATCAACCAGCTCCTTCTTATCACACAGTCAGTTCAAAATGGCGTATATTTAACTGAATCTGATGCTTCATTTTTCAAGTATTTTATACATGTATGTTTCTAAGGTTGGTGGCAATTCCCACATGGGGAGACTCCATGTTGGCAAAAACAATATTACAGGAGTTATTCAGGCTTTCCTACTTTTTAATGTACAAGGTTAATGTCATTCACTTGCTAAATTCAATGTTTAAACTTCAGAAAGAGATTTTTCTTATAATCTGCACTATAGCATCAATCGAATAGAACTGATATGTTTTGGCAGAGAAATAGCATTTTTTAAAATGCATGTATTATACCGTATCACACAAACACATATGTATATTTACCATTCTCTCCACTAGACCCTGTAAAATGTGATATGTGTATATGACAACTCATAACCCTCATAACCACCCTTTTGAGGTAGGTACTATTAGTATTCTTACTTCACAGCTGCTGAGAAATGGAAAGACAGCTAAGTTAAGCAACTTGTCCCAAACCACACAGCTAGTAAGTGACGGCCCAGGGATCCATGCCCAGGCAGCCTGGATCCAGAGCTTATTCTCTTACTTCCCCTGTGCTGTGTCTCGTGATTCCTGTGATTCCTGATGAACTTCAGTTAATGATAGTACATTGAATATGCATGATATCTAAGCTAAGGTTCTAAATTTTGTTATATTTAAAGATCACTTTTATCATTTCACTTTAATATCACTCTAATGACATTTAGCTGTGTCTCCTTTACTCCAAATAGCCAACTTCAAAATTCAGTCAAGCATTCGTATGTATCTCAGAATCTAGTTATTTTATTAAAACAGGAAATGGAAAGAGAAATCTTTCCATTTCTCTATTGCTTAACCCACAGCCTCAGGTTTTCAAAAACAGTAACTCTGTTTTCTTTCCTGCAACTAAACTAAATTTCCATCTGTAAAAGCCTCAAACCTTCATTTTGCTCTTTAATGGAGAATATTTCCAAATTTTGTAATCAAACCAGGGTTTGCCTAATTGATTCAGGGAAAATCAGGTCCTTTTAGGGTCTCCGTTTGTCCTGGAGGAGGCCTGTCCTCTCTGTTCCCAGGAGCAGGCAGCGTCACAGCATCAGGAGAGGCATTTGGTCCTTAGCCTGCATCCGCTCACCTCACCTTGGCATCTTCAGAACCGGATTATGCTGCCTGGGTCCCAGTTATTCCCATCTCCACGTGCTGGTATCTCCCAGGGTGGTAATACTCCCACCGGGCCTCCAAGATTCAGGGAAAATCATGTCCTTTTAGGGTCTCCGTTTGTCCTGGAGGAGGCCTGTCCTCTCTGTTCCCAGGAGCAGGCAGCATCACAGCATCAGGAGAGGCATTTGGTCCTTAGCCTGCATCCGCTCACCTCACCTTGGCATCTTCAGAACCGGATTATGCTGCCTGGGTCCCAGTTATTCCCATCTCCACGTGCTGGTATCTCCCAGGGTGGTAATACTCCCACCGGGCCTCCAGCCACACATCTGTTTCTGTGACTGCCTCCTCACACCAGCCACAGGGACCCCAGCTCAGCCCACTCTTGGCATCACACCCACGCTGTGGTGGACCACGCAGGGAAGTATTCGCGGCTCCTGGGTCCTCTTGAGCCCGTTCCACAGGAGTAAAAGTGTAACCATGGTCTGTGGGGCTCCACGGGCAGCTCTGGGCTGCACCCTGTGGGCCCAGAGAGCAGGAGAGACAGTGTTCTCAACTCTCAGACCCGTCACGTAGCTGAGGGCCTGTCACACGTGTGCATGTGCACACACACTCACACAAACATCCCTGTATTCCCCCAAATATTTCCCATCTCATACCCTGATCTTGGCTAAGATTTTGAGCCCCACCATCCTTCCCCTACTTCCCTGGTGGCTCAGACAGTAAAGCATCTGCCTACAATGCGGGAGACCTGGGTTCAATCCCTGGGTTGGGAAGATCTCCTGGAGAAGGAAATGGCAACCCACTCCAGTATTCTTGCCTGGAAAATCCCATGGACAGAGGAGCCTGGTAGACAAGAGTCCATGGGGTCGCAAAGAGTCAGACACGACTGAGCGACTTCACTTTATCCTTCCCCTGGGGCTTCCCAGGTGGTTCAGCAGTAAAGAATCCACCTGACCCCTGGGTGGGGAAGATCCCCTGGAGGAGGAAATGGCAACCCACTCCAGCATATTTGCCTGAGAAATCCTGTAGACAGAGGAGATTGACGGGTTACAGTCCATGGGGTCGCAAAGAGTAGAACCCGCCTGAGAGACTAACACAGTCATGGTATATGCCTTTTAAATAAAGGGAGCTTTTTTTTTTTTAGTAAATTTCTTTATGATATAAAATATTTCAAAACAAACTCACATTTAGCTATTTTATGTCTCCACATATCTAGCACCCCCAAATACAGTGAACTCAAGAGCACAAACAACACTCCTACACTGGAATAAAGATGACACGTGCCTGTCTTATCTGCCCACCAGCGACATAATCCCACACACCAATATAATCACAGATTCCCATGAGTTCATGAGATGAATCAAAGACCACAAGAGAAAAGGTACAAGATTTTACAATGTCTGCTTTGCTGTATGTGGACTTTACTTTTCCTTCCCCAATTGAGTTCAAAGGAAATTTCTTACTAGAAAATTATTCACAGCAAATCAATAAAGGCAGTCTTTGTGTTTTTATTTTGGAAATATCCTATTTATACCCCGAGAAGCTGAAAAGTAGAAAATATTTTCATTGCTCTTTTAAGTAGGAGAGGCAACTATTAGTTGAATCACCTTTCCAATCTCAGGTCAAGAAAGTGACAAGTAAAAACATCCATCTCTTTAATACCAGAGTCTATCTTTGAATTGATCCCCCCTCTGACACACAGAATGAAGTGGTGAGCCAGCCTGTCCCTGCCAACCTGCAAACCAGCCCAAGGTGTGATACCACCGATTCTTGTTTACTTCATCCCCACCTGGAGGTTAACTGGACCAGTGGTGGCAACCTGAGACCTTGCGTGCAGCAGACCCCCAACCTCTGGATAGCAGTGCCCTGAGAGGAAGTGGTGGTCCTTTCTCTGGTTTCCCACCTTTCCCAGTATCAGCATCTGTGGCGGTGGTGGTCTCCCAGGCTGCTGCCAGGCAGATTGAGGGGAATCGGTCTCTCTGCGTGGAGCTTTAAATGGGTGTGTCTGCTACACAGCAAACCCCTTCTTTCCTTGTCCCAGAAGAGGCTTCCCTGTAGGAATGAGGCTCCAGGCTTTGTGCAATCAAAAGCCTTTGATTAAATCGGACCCAGTCCTTCTACTCGCCATGGTATTGTGTGACCTGGGAAAGCAGCAGGGCTACAAAACAGCCCAATCTGTCACTAGGTGGGCTGACAAAGCAGGGCTAAACGCATAGTGGATTTCAAGCTACGTTACATCTCCATGTTGCAAAGCGAGCCATCAAGCAAGGCAGAAAAGCAGAGCCGTAGGTGAATATTTCTCACAGACAGAGGCCACTCTGCCTCTGAGAGGGCTGTTGTCCTTCCCACTGGGAGTTTTTAAGCCACTTAGGGACAACGACCATTTGGACAGAAAATTGTTCACGTTTCTAAACGATTTTTTTTTTTAAAGAAAGAAAGAAAAGAAAAAGGTCCCAGGAAAGACGCTGCTTTTCTGACATCTAACCCATAAAACACACACAGGGTCACACAAAAAGAGACTAGTTTGTAAGAATTAACTCAAACGGATATTTGCTTACTCTGCTCTTCACCTGCTGTTGGTTTCCTCCTTAGGCTTTGTTTTTCTCTACCTGTGTGTCTTCCCTCAGCCCCTAGGCCTTCGAGACAGGACCCCGGAGAGCTCTAGCTCCCACCTTCCCTTATTGGCTCCTACATAACAACCTCCTGGGAGCCAGAATGAGGTCTGTGGGCACCCTGAGTAGTCATCTGCATGGGAGCTTGGCTGTCAGTTGTGTCCTGACTCAGTGCGACCCCATGGACTGTAGCCCGCCAGGCTCCTCTGTCCATGGGATTCTTCTAGGCAAGAATACTGGAGTGGGCTGCCATATCTTCCTGCAGGGGAACTTCCTGATCCAGAGATGGAACCTGCATCTTCTTCAGGTCTCCTGCACTGGCAGGCAGATTCTTTACCACTGAGCCAGCTGGGAAATCCAGGCAATCATTTGGGAAGACTTTAAACAAGTATCCTTTAAGAAATCTTCGGAGAAGGCAATGGCACCCCACTCCAGTACTCTTGCCTGGAAAATCCCATGGACGAAGGAGCCTGGTGGGCTGCAGTCCATGGGGTCGCTGAGGGTCGGACAGGACTGAGCGACTTCACTTTCACTTTTCACTTTCATGCATTGGAGAAGGAAATGGCAACCCACCCCAGTGTTCTTGCCTGGAGAATCCCAGGGACGGCAGAGCCTGGTGGGCTGCCGTCTATGGGGTCACACAGAGTCGGACACAACTGAAGCAACTTAGCAGTAGCAGCAGCAGCAAGAAATCTTCAGCGTTCATTTAGTGGGAAAGAAGATGAGCTTCAAGCAGGTGATGTGCTTAAGAGAACACAACTGACAGCCCCTGAGTAAAGCCACAGCCTGAGGCTCCCCTCCTCAGGGGCACTGTGGTGACCACCTGTTGTTACTCCAACACATTCCTCACATGGGAGATCTCTCCAACCTTTCCTCCACTTGAAGGGGATAGGACAGAAACAGATTCCTTCTCCCAGAAATGTACCCTAAATTCAATGTTCTCTATCCCCTCCCATCTCTATTACGTGTAAAAAGCCCTTATTAGCCGGTACCTCCAGCAAGCCCTGCCTGGCTCAAGCCTGACTCCAGTTCCCAGGATCTACACAATCTTATCTCTGAGTTCAGTGAGGTTTGACCCAAGACATGGATTTCATGACAAAACACTGAGGACTCTGAGCAGCAGCTACTGAAGAGCAGGTGAGCAGAGTAAATAAGGATCCAGTATAAGTGGATAAGCAGCACAAAAAGCCACTGTCTACACCTGCCCCTTGCTGAAGGCTGGGATCAGCCTTGCAGCCACTAAGAGGGTTCCAAGGTGACCAAGTACACATCACTAGATGAGGCTGGTCTTTGCAACAGATGAAGGACTGACATTTGTTTGAGTTCCAGTTTCGTCATTTCTTCAACACATTGATGCCAGATTTCCTTTAAAAAAAAAAAAAGTATGTTAAAGAAAGCTATAAATTCAAGAAGGATAACAAGGCATTGTTATTGACATGGGGTGTGTCTGAGGGGACATTTGCAGTAAAAATGAGTTTCTAACACATTCCCACATAGGCAGCTGCTCAGCGTCACTAACCACTGGTTAATTCATTTATATTATTCAGTGAAAAACATTTCTTCCATTCCATTTGTTAATAAATCTGTTTTCATTCGCATGGAAATCAGCCCCTTTCAAGTTCATTTAAGAAGAACATTTCATAACTTTCTAGTAGAGGAAGTATTTTTATTTAAATACTTGCAACAACTAAATTGAGAACTTATATCTTTCATCTTTAAAGATATTTTTCTTTTTTTTTTTTTTTTACTTTATTTTGCTTTACAATACTGTATTGGTTTTGCCATACATTGACATGTATTGGTTGATGTTAGTCACTCAGTTGTGTCTGACTCTCTGCGACCCCATGGACTGTATGAAGCCTACTAGGTTCCTCTACCCATGGGATTCTCCAGGCAAGAGTACTGGAGTGGGTTGCCATATATCTTTCATCTTTAAAGATATTTTTCTTATGATTCTTGAATGCTTTGTGGTTAGAAAAGACTGAGAAACTATGGCACAGAGAAGTAAATACAATGGAAATCGATTTCAATAACACTGACCTCGTTAGCATTATTTACTGTGAATCAATTAAAATGTAGGAGTTTATTTTCAAGTTTTAAAATTTATAAGGATATCATCTGCCTCAGAAAGAGAGAAATAAACACCTGAAATTAATAACATCAGTAAAAGAAAGTGCATTGCAAAATTTTTAATTCTATGCAACTATTATTGATTCTTTCCTAGCAAAAATAAACAAATAGTCCCCAAAGGTAGAAACACTTAACTTACAGTGTGAAACACTTTTAAGAGAAGTATTTGCTAGAGTGTTTTTGCGGCATCCTACCGCTCCTGTAATGTTATATTTAGGAACCACGGGTTCTATGGAATTGTGTTATTTCTACCTTGTACTTCTCATTCATTTTAAAACCAAACAGAAGAGGCAACATTTGTGTATGCCTGAGACCTGAAGTGATTGATGTTAGTTGCTCAGTCGTGTCTGACTCTCTGCGACCCCATGGACTGGGGTCCTGCTAGGTTCCTGCATATGTAGCCTGCTAGGTTCCTCTACCCATGGGATTCTCCAGGCAAGAATACTGGAGTGGGTTGCCATTCCCTTCTCCAGGTCTGAAATGGTTAGGTCTCTTTTTATTTTTTGAAATGGAAGAAGCATATTCCCCACTCTACCCCCAGCAATTTCTAGGGTACTTCGATGTACAGTAGTAACTCATTTCATGATTACTCATTATTCATGATTGTGCTCATTTTGTATCTACTCAAAGTAGATCAGAAAGGAAACAGAAATAGGACCCTACATTCAGCAAGAGGCATTGCATATGGCAGCCTGGAGTGGTTGAGGGAGGAGGCATTCAGGAAGCTGAACCCAGGTTAGACCCAAGCCTCGGTGGAGTCTGAACAGGGATCACTTTCAGAATGCCTTCACATCAGTCAAACTGGCTTCTAGAAACACTTGTACATAATAATGAGAAAATGTTAATAATGATTTCTTTTTGAGTAGCATAGTAGAGCCAAGCCCTCAAAAAGAGGAAGTTTTCATTGGTAAAGCATTTCATTTAAACACTGAAATCTGGTGTAATGTGAAGTATGAAATAAGTTTTGAAAGGAAGCTGATGATTAAGAAGAAATGCAGTGGGCATTTAATAAGTGGAGGAACCGCAAGATAATTAACTGGCATGCATAAAGATTCATGCTTTATACCAAAATTTTAATTTTGCACATAAATGTGCCTGATGTAGGCAGCATTTAATCACCTAGCTGACAGGAGTAACTACTTTCATTTAACCTTGACTGAAGATCATGAATTCTAACAGGTTTAATTGGATACATCATTTAACAGAATGAACAGAGCAAATTTTTCTCAATTCATAGGTTCTGATTGACATGCACCAGCAATAAGGCGTTGCACAATTACAGCTGCTCTGCATTCCTGCCCTGGGCAGCAATTGCCATAGTGACGTGACACCACTGGATCACTGGGGCACGGGAACTATGCTGAATCTCCCCTTGTTTTGAAAAGGGCAATGCTTTAAAAAAAAAAAAAAGAAAAGAAAAGAAAGAAAGAAGGAAGAAAGGATAAAAAGAGAAGGAAGCTGGAGAAGAAAGGGATTTGGACATTGAAAAAAAATTCGTATTAACCACATTGATATGCACATCCTGTAAGAGAAGGGTATATGTCTTATTCTCAGCCATATGGGAAAATGCAGGAAGAATGATAGTATCTTTCCTCTGTTTAGCACTTCTTCTCAGAGTGCTGGGAAAGACTATAGTCAAACAAAAGAGGACCTAAAGGAAAATCATGCCAGCTGGAAGTCTCCAGCCCTTCTAAAGGAAACGAAATGACATGACCCCTTGATGCTGCTCTAGGAAGGATGGGCACCCAGCTTCACGCATCCAGTCTAACATGCATTAGGGAAGACAGACCCTGGGGTGGAAAGAGTGGTTCACAGCTTCACTAACAAAAACCCAAATGAATCCTCAAAAAAAAGTTTCTACAATAAAAGGATAAGTCTTTTCCTACTGATAAAATGAATAACGTCGAATCTGAAGAAACCACCCAGGTGGCTGAATTCGATATTCCTTGCGCTCAGTCTCCTGCATTGGCAGGCGGGTCCTTTATCGCTAGCGTCACCTGGGAAACCAAGCTCCTATATTCCTTGGCTAATCTCAAATATCTCAGTTACCTTTGTAAATATTCTAGAGAGAACCAAAAGATCTATACCTCAAGAAACACTGTGCAAAGTCCAGCTAGTTTACAAAAATAAAAATTAAAAGCACTAAATTTGGACTTCCCTGGTGGTCCAGTGCTTAAGAATCTGCCTGCCAATGCAGGGGATATGGGTTCTACCCCTGCTCTGGCAAGGAGCAACTAGACAGTAGCCCTCACTAGCTGCAACTAGAGAAAGCTAGCGCACAGCAACAATGACCCCTAGCACTGCCTAAAAATAAATAAATACATTTCTTAAAGGTTCTAAATTTAAGAAACCTTCCTCTACAGATCCAACATCAATAATTTTCTTAATATGGTTCCTTGCTCTCCATCTGTTACTCTTGTTCAGCACACCTAGTCAATCGTCGGAACACCTCCACTCCTGCAGGCCTGATGAGTGGCCCTCTGTCCCTGCCCACCACTGTGTGTTTAACACTGATCTGCTCATTGGTTGCCCCTTCACCTGTTACCTCCTTCTTGTGCATCCCCTTCCCCAACACCACCTAAATCATGGCTTTTTGAAGACAGACACTACATCTTTCATCTCCACATCTCCAGTTCCTGGCATATCACCTGGTGGCTAACCCTGTATGGTGATAATTATCCAATGAATGAGAGGACTAGGAGCTGTGAAGAATCAGAACGCTCCTGCTTCTCTGCTGTCTTTTTTCTTCCCCTCATCTAGCCTAGCTTCCTCATTACTTTCTGCCTTCCCCTCTCTTTCCTAAGCCTTGCAGTAGGCGTTCATTCAGCAAAGGCTGACTGTATCAGCTACACGCCAGGCCATGTGCTGGTGCTGGGACCTCCGAGATGAATCAGGCCAGAATCCCCCACCCCTGTCTCCTTGGGGAGATGGATGAGAAATATATAATTATAATACAATATTATTTCTATTGTACTATGAGCAACAAGGCTGTGCCAACTTAGAGGAGGGTGGAGGCGTGACTGGTGACTGCTTTTGCCTGGGGTTCAGAGAAAGCTTTTGCAAAGAAGGTGACATATTCAAATGAGGAACAAATTTGGAAGATTAGGCAGAGAGAACAGCAAGGACACAGCTCAGGGTGTGGCAGGAATGGGAGTTACCTCTGTGGGGCAGGGCAGAGGTCGGGGTAGGAAGGAGGAGGAGGGCATTTTGAGAAGCAGCCTGGCTGGAAGGCTCAGTGCGATGTGCCAAGCAGTCTGGATTTTGTCCTAGAGGTGATGGGAGTAGTAACAAATTGCCTTTAGTGGGGAATCACTCAGTGTTTTAGAGATGTAACTCTGGGAAGTGGTAGATTTGAGTAGGAAAAACAAAAACAAAAAATACTCAGTCTGGTTTGCATTCCTTTCATAGAAGTCCCTTCTCTCTCCTGCCCGCTCCCCTCTCTTCCGGCATCCCCACCTTCTTTCTTTCCTTGCCTTTCTTTTTTCCATTTCCCACCCGTTCTGGTCCCTCCAGCAGGAACTCAAATGATCCTCCAAAGAACAGCTGAACCATAAATCCTTGAAATTTGGTAACAGTCCATAAAGGGTACTAGTCTCAAGCTTGTGTGGTTGCTTTGATCGGACTTTCTCTGGCCTTCTCAGGGCGACTGAAGAGAGGGCCGCAGGGAAGGGTCTCGGGAGGAAGAATTTAGGTTAGAGAAGAGGAAAGGACCTGAAGAGACATCCTGGGCCTGCTTTTTCCCAGGGCCATGCAGCTGTGAGGCTGCTGCGGGGACCCCCTCTCCCCTTGCCCCCAGCTCTGGGTCCCTGACACAGCACGTGGGCTAACGACAGCGCCCACCCCCCATCCCTGCAAGCGTCTGCGCCGGGTGCTCTCCCTTCCTCCTGACCCAGAACATCAGGACTCTGCTCTCCCATCCACCATCACTCCCCACCTGACAGTGAAGCATGAGGACCCTGCCATCCCGACCCACCCCTCAGCAGGGCACCCACTGCGGCTACTTCCAGGAGGAGTGAGGGATGACACGCCCACAGGCCCACGAATAAAGGGGGAATTCGAGTCAAAGCCTGGGCCAAGCTCTGCCCCTCTCCCTCCCCAGAAACAATTGGCCTGAGCTTCCCACTCCCTCAGGCCCTGCAGTAGCTGTAGTTGGCTATAAATTCCCTTCTTTTATTTGCCTTCGTTTGCATATCAACCCGCCTCTCTCACTAAATTGCCAGCCGGGGAGGTCAGGGGCCATACCTTATTCATCTTGGTACCACCCTTCCCCTTCAAGTTCATAGCACAGTGTTTGGCACTTGGCAGCTCTTACGAGCTGAGTTGTGTGCTCCCCAAATTCATTTGTAGAGGTGCTAACTCAACACCTCAGAATGTGACTGAATTTGGAGATAGGGTCTTTGCAGAGTTAATCAGGTTAAACGGAGGACACCAAATATACTGCTGTCCTTATGAAAATGGGAGATTTGAAAACATTCACACAGAATGGCACGTGAAGATGAAAGCAGGCATGGAGGAAGGCATCTATAAGCCAAGGAGCACCAAAGATGGCCAACAGACCTCTGAAGCTAGGAGACGGGCATGGAGACTCCTCTCCCTGCCTTCAGATGAAACCAACCTGCCAGCAGCTTGATTTTGGACTTCTAACCTGGAGAGCTGCCAGACAATAAATGGCTGCTGTTTAGGCCACCCAGTTTCTGGAACTTTGTTGTAGTAGCCCTAGCAAACTAATCCAGTAGCCATTTATGTCTAATAAATGATTGATCAGAGGGTTCTAAAAACTGGAGGCTAATGTTCTTCTTAAAGGAAGCTTGCCACTTGCCATCTGTGTTATCGTTAATGCAAATGGATATCCTAAGATGTGAGACAAGACTTTGCAGTATCTGGTCTTTCCTCCTAGTCCAGTGTAATGGTTTACATTGGTTTTGCAGGTGGGCAACCATGAGCCAGCTGTCTGGAAAGAAGGAAGGGAAGAAGAAAATTCAGAAGGTTGGAGGGGAGTTGTTTTGTGGGCTTGAGGAATTTTAAGTGGTGACTAGATCAGGACAAGTCTGAGAAAGAATTCCATGAGCCCTAGAAGTACCAACTGAGGTTCTTCCCTAAGGTTCTATAAACTATTCTTTCTCATTTCCTGTCAGGCTGTTGGCCTCATATTTACTAAGTAGAAAACAGATTCATAATAGTAACAAGTAGTCGTATCAAAGGAATCATGCGATTCTTATATATGTTATATAACCGAAGAGTTTTCGTGGTTCTATCCAGTTACTTCCAGTGCTAACATTTTTTTTTTCATAAAACTATCATGAACAAAATTCTACACATTGTCATGAGCTTTATCCTTTGCCACTACAAATGCCTTCCCAACCTACTGTGGAGAGCATCAGCCGTCTCCCTGTCTTTATGGAGGTTCTTTCAGTGAGTGGGTGATTCCTTGAAAGAGATCAGCAAATCAAACACACACACACACACACACACACACACACACACACACACACACAGATAGTTCTTTTGCTACTTGAGCCATGATTCTTTTTGGAGGTTGCCTTTTCTTCTCCAATCTCCCTCCTCTCACAATCTGCCTCTTGCAAAGAACCAGTCAAGTCTCTTGCACACAATATACTCACAACCTTGTTTTTCTGCGTTTCCTCCCTGAGCTCCACCTACCCCAGTAGCCTGCTCCCTGGGACCCTCCCCTCCCCGTCTCCCCATCTCCATTACATCCTCAGCTGGAAATTCTGCTCTTCTCTGCACTCCCCCAGCTTCCCCGGTGCTGGGGCTCCCTCCCCCTGAGCTGTTGATTCCTCACAGCTCTTCAAATCCCACCTTAAAAGCTTCCCCTGGGTTTTATCTTGCCATAGGCTCTCATTGCAAAATGTTTTGGGACACGTTGTATTAAGTGTGTTATTGGTACTAATGGTAAACACGAATCAAGTGTATTAAATCTTCATGAATTCAGGTAATTTGTCTGGAAAATGGCATTCTCCATTTCCCTCTAGGATTTTGAATTTGTGTGTGTGTTTCTTATTTTTCCCCCCTTGGTGCTGTTTTGAACAAACAACAAAAATTGCATAAACCGCCGAATATCCTTTTCTTCCATTTTCCTCACTGCACCTTCTCGTTGTGTGAATTGGCACTGCCTCCCATCTGAGGGTGTGTTTACTTCTGTAGCACACTGTATAATTTAACTTTCTGCAATATAAAATAAGTCAGTGGCGATCTTTTTCCTTGTTCTGACAATGTCCAAAGTTGTCTCTCACTGTTTTTATTTAAAGGAACTAGACACAAACCTGGCTGCCTTAACCATGGCCTCTGCAAGGGCTACAGCTGAGAAAATCCGCTGTCAGGAAGAAGTGAATAGAACTAACAAGACTATTGAGCTGGCCAACAGATTAGTGAAAGGTCTGGAGGTGAGGTCCTACAGGGCAGACTAATGAAGCAGGCTACAGAAAGCACTTCTTTGTTATACACTACTGATCTGGCAATAACAGCAGCACTTAGCAAAGAGCCTGATGAGCTGAAAAAATTATGTCATTATCATTCATTTTTTTCATAATAGAAACATGTTTTTGACCTTTACATTTTCTTACATTTTACCACGCTGTGGCCTGGATTAACTGTAAGGTTACCTAGTGACTAGCGTATTCATGGAGCCCCACAGGAAAGGAAACAGTCACTCTTGCTTGAGTATTGACAAATAAAGTTGATGCGGTAAAAAGGCAAAGACTTTATTTGGAGCAATTAGACAAGGCTAATGACAGAGCCTGAGGTTGGTTTACCAAGAAGTGCAAGGCAATTTGTCCGACTTAGTTAAGGCATATGATAATGCCCTAATTATCTGTCTAAGATGTGCCCTGGATATTATAGAGGAGACAAAGAATGAAGGGTGGCAAACCATGAATTATCCGAAATAATCCATATTGTTAAAGGTTGGCTCCTGAGAAAGTCTGGTCACTGGCAGCTTTCTCATTTGCCATTCATCTATTGTTAATTTAATCTTTTGTATATATTCAAATTTTTTTCCCTGGGTTAACATTTGTTGGGAGAATGTCTCTTCTGGTTCCCCGCCATCATAAGAGGCATGTTTTTCCAACCAGCAGCTTTCTGTGCGTTTCTTTTATTCTGGTAACTGGACTTGTAGAGGGCCAAGAAAGCATCAACCCACTGCTAATTAAACAGATTCATCCAACCCGGATATTGTTAAGAGAATTTAAAGTATAAATTGATGAGTGCTTGTTTAGTACCATTTGAAGTAAAAATTGAAAGGCTTTATCGGCTGAGAAGAAAAAGTCTCAGTGTCTCAGATGAAAGCCGGGAAATCTAATGAATTTAAATGTATCCCACCAGGGTAGCCATATTTCTTCTCACTGTGAGACACTGATGTCTCTCAAATTAATGGAAGTAAATTACTATCTTAATCTGACAAATCTATCACTGTTTTATCAAATCAGTTTGCCAGCTCCCAAACAGATCAGGGAAATAGCAGAGGAGTAGCAGTGAATTTCTTTTTTTTCCAAAGAGTAGTGTGAACCCCATATTCTGAAAGACCATCCATGCCTCAGCCTTACTGACTTACTTTCACCCCATTTGATAGAGCTCAGAGAAATAACTACATCCTAAGCACAGAGAGCACTGGACCTCCCAGTGTTTTCCATGTCTTTTGTACCACCCTTTCTGGCATGATGACCCTGTGGCCTCCAGAGAGCATGTACCAGGACTGGAATGCCGGCCACCTGGAGGAAGACCCACCTCCCCTCAGCAGCCTTGACATTGTTCTGGCTCCTTTGCAGGCCAGGCCTGCATCCCACCTGTTGAGAAACCAGCTTGCCATGACCAACCAGTCAGCAGGTAAATTCTACCACCCCCTGGTAGAAATACTCCCTGTGTGGACACCAAAGCTTCTTTGTTGAGATACATGTGCCACTTATTTTGAGGCATTTGACAGCAAATGAAAGCACTGGAGACTGCGTCTCTCTCTTTCTCTCTCTCTCTCTCGTTAGTCGCGAAATTGTGTCCGACTCTTGAAACCCCATGGACTGTCAGGCTCCTCTGTCCTGCAGAAATTCATGCCCTTCTGTACTGACTTCCATGATGACAGGGCACCACCACATAAGTGCCACAAAAACACCGCCATCTCCACTTCTCTGGCACGTTGAGCAATCAAGACTTATTTCCCCAAAGCATGTCTTTCTTAAGCTGTGTATTCCCAGCACTTAAAAATGTTTTGATATTAATCAACTAAATATTACCATCCCAGAGATGGAGTTTGCTTAAAATTGTTTTCTCTTCTTTGCCTGTGTTCTATTTTTGTACTCTTTCATATTTTCTTTCCTTCTAGTTTTCCTTCCTTTCTTCATTACTCTCTCCTTTCTGCCTCTTTAAAAAAAATTTTTAATTTTAGCTTTATTGAGGTGTAATTGATAAATTCAATTGTAAGATATTTAAAGCATACATTGCTGTGATTTAATATACATGTACATCGTGAGGAATTTGCCCCAAGTTAATTAACACATCAATCACTTCAATTATCTTTTCTTTGCATTTTTGGAGAACATTTAAGTTCTATTCATATCTTAGCAAATTTCAATTATGCAATACAGTGTTCTCAACTATGGTTACCACGTTTTCCATTATATCCTCAGACCTTATTTATCCTATGGCTCTGAGTCTGTATCCTTTTACCAGTCTCTCCATATTCCCCCACCCCTCTTCCCTGGCAGCACTTTTCTACTCACTGTTTCTATGAGTTTTAAGTCTTTTTTTTTTTTTTTGATTCCACATATAATGGAATTATTTGTCTTCTTCTGTTTGGCTTATTTCCCTTAGCATGATACTCTCAAGGTCCTTCCATGTTGTCACAAATAGCAGGATTTCTTTCTTCCTAATGACTGAATAATATCATATGTACAATATATTGTTATTATATTATAATTATAAATTAATATTATAATTATATTATATTATAGTTGTTAATATTATAATTATATTGTAATATATTATTATAGGTATTATATATATATTTCACCTCTTCTTTATCAATTCCTCCATTGACAGACTTAGGCTACTTCCATGTCTTGGCTATTGTAAATAATACTGCAATGAACATTCTAGTACAGATATCCCTTCAATGTTCTGTTTTCATTTCCTTTGGATATATACCGAGAAGTGGGATTGCTAGGTCATATGGTTTTACTTAGACATAAGAACCGCAGGTTCAATTCCTGGATTAGGAAGATCTCTTGGAGGAGTACATGGCAACCCACTCCAGTATTCTTGCTTGGAGAAGTCCATGAACAGAGGAGCCTGGAGGGCTACAATCCATAGGGTCGCAAAGAGTTGGACACGACTGAAGTGACTTAGCATGCACACACACGTGGTTTTACTCTTTTTAATTTTTTTGAGAAACTTTCATAGCATTTTCCATAATGGCATTACCCTGCCTCTTTTATTAAATCTTCCTGATTTCTTGTTCTCTTTCTTTCCTTCCTTTTTCCTTCCCTTTCTTCCTTCTTTCTTGATTTCATGTTTTTTCTTTCTGCTTTTTTTTTTTGTCTGAGCCACAAGGCATGTAGGATCTTAATTTTCGGACCCATACCCTCTGCAGTGGAAGAACAGAGTCTGAGCCACTTGACAGCCTCTTTTTTCTTTCTAGGTATTTTTTTTTTCCATTGTATTTTCCTGACTGAAAACCAGAAATCTAATTATTACTGATTTTTTTTTAAAAAAAGCAATCCTTTTGGAGTAGCCTGTTAGATTTCTGAACTGAACTGAACTGAATGCTTTAAGACATACTGTTATCTTTCTGATGGGAAATTTCAGAGTGTGCATCAAAAATATGAAGAATGGATATACTCTTTGACTCAGAAATCCCATTGCTAGGATTTCATCCTAAGGAATTGACTCCTAGAATATTTATTGCAACACTGTTTATAATCAATATAGGTTAGAAATAACTTCAATCCCCAAAATGGGTATTGTCTAAATAAGTTATGAGTCACCCATAATACGAAATATCACATAGCCATTAAAAATTATGTTGCAGAAGACTATTTTTATCATATGGGAAACTGTTTCTAGTATGTTAAGTAAGCCAAGCAAGTTACAAAATGAGGTATATGTTGTGGTCTCAGCTTGGCAATATATTGCCTCTCAGCTCCAAACCCACTTTCATTACATCTGCCTTAATGGGCTGGACCCTTTGAACATTTTTCCTTTGCAGTGAGCTCCACATTAGGTTTGTTACTAGAGAGAGCAGGAAAGACAATGTAGGAAGATGCAGCTTCCTCTCCTGGTTCAGAAGCTTCCCTTTGTTTCTATTCTTGCTCCTTCACCACAGTCAGAGGCCTCTGAGCCAGCCACCCACCCAGAATATGCAGTCCCTCTGAAAGCACTCGCCCCTCCCCAGCCAGCGACCACTTGCAGCGGCACTCCCAGGGAGACCACCGTCACCCTACCCCGCCAGTAAGGCGACTCTCACCACCTCGACTGCCTCTGAGCGCCTGCCCTGCAGAGGTGTGTCTTCTGCTTGCCCAGCGGCTGTGGACCAGTCCTGGCTCAGGCAGCCTAGAGAACGCCCCCAACCAGTGAGGCTGCAGACATGTCCTCCTTTCCAGCCAGATGGCCATCTGCCTTGGCAAGAGGGCTCCCTTTGAAGTTGTGCCTCTCTGGGATGCTCTTTCTCAGCCCTAGGGTATTCTTCAGACTTCTATTCACCTTCCTAATTATGCCTATGTCATAGTAGTCCTTTATAGTAAATTTTCTCTGTTCAGATTACTATGTGGTCCTGACTAACACATATGTTTATGTATAGGGAAAGAGATAAAAAGACAGATAAAAAGTCAAAAACTTAACAGTGGTTGACTCTGGGTGGTGTGATTATGTCTTTTTATTTTGGTCTTTGAGAGTCACAATATTTTCCAAAATATTTTATAGGATTTTTTGTTTTATTTATTTCAGACTCTATGTCTAAGATTTATTATTATGCTAGCAAAATTGAGCCCTCAGTACAAGTTTATGCTCTTGCTGCAAAATTCAGACTTAAGAGCAAAATGATCATATTAAGTGCTTATTAAATCAACAGACTGAAAGGAGCTGGCCTGATAGTGGGGCCGCACAAGGTCCTACAATTTCTCCTAAGAACCAGCTTCCCTATAGTGACCACCATCAACTCCCTCAACTCTGGAAATCCACCACTCTGGTTTTCAAGCCACTCTGATGCAACGGTGTTAAGAAATGTTTTTGTAAATGGTAAGATGGTTTTTTAAGAAACACTGTAGCAATCTTGAAAAATACATCATGCAATATCTGCAGTCTTCCGTTATTTAGAGATACATGTCTATACATATAGCAAATTGGCCTCTTACTGTTTCTGCAGAACCACCACTAAAATTCAGTGCAGGAAGGGTTCTGTGGCTGGCAGAATTCTAAGATGGTTTCCCAAGTTTCCCAGCCCTTGACACCCACACTCCTTTCCCCAGTTATTCCGTCAAGCTCTGCAACAAGAGGATTTTGCAGATGTAATTAAGGTCCCAACCTAGTTGACCTTAAAATAGGGAGATTATCCCAATGGGCCTGACCTAATTATATGAGCCCTTTAAAGAAAGAGGATTTTCTCTGACTAGTTGCAAAAAACAAGAAAGTAAGAGATTGGAAGAACAAGGCGGCCTCAACATGGAAACGTTCTCCACGCTGATTTTGATGATGAAGGGGACCAAGTGGCAGGGAGTAAGCGCAGTCTCCAGGGGCTGAAAGCAGCTCCCAGCTGATGGCTGGAAAAGAAACAAGGTCCACAATTCTAGAGCCCCCCCAAACGGGATTCTGCCAACAACCTAGACAAGCCAGGAAGCACATTCTTCCCCAGAACATCCAAATGAAAATAAAGAAACTAGATATGGAATTTAGAAAAACGGTGCTGATGAACCCATTTGCAAGGCAGGAATAGAGACGACTCAGACATAGAGAACAAACTTGTGAAGGCAGCAGGGGAAAGGAGAGAGCTGGATGAATTGAGAGAGTAGTATGGAAACATATATATTGCCATAGGTGAAATAGATAGGTAGTGGGAAGTTGCTGTATAATACAGGAAGCTCAACCCAGTGCTCTGTGCTGACCTAGAGGGGTGGAATGGGGGGTGGAGGTGGAAGGAGCATTAAGACGGAGGGGATATATGTATACTTATGACTGACTCAGGTTGTTGTACAGCAGAAACCAACACCACATTGTAAAGCAATTATCTTCCAATTAAAAATAAATTTGTAAAAAAGAGAAAGAAACTAAGAAAGCAAACTGACAGGATCCCACTGGCCATGCCTATTCTTAGGGATCCAACAATACAGAAGAAAACATGCCTTCGAGCCACTACAGAGTCCTTGAAACTACGAGATAAATCGATGTGGCTGTCTTTGTGGAAAGGCATGTCCACATGCCCCACATCAGCAGAGTCTGATCATGGATACACATTCTGGATCAGAGGCCATGAGTTCATTGTTGGAGACTCTGGATCTGCCCTTCTTTATCCAAAATCCCTGGGCATTTGATCAGAATGAGGGACTTCCTGGTGGGCAAAGACTCGGGAAAGGACTACTTTTTGTCTTGGTTACTGTTTTGAAGATAAACACTGGATGTATTGTCTTATTCCTGGAGCCCTGAGGGATAGTCAGTGACACTATCTCACTGGCCTCTTTACTGCCAACACCAAGGCAACACAAGACCTGCAGCATTATTAGTTAGAAAGGAAGTTTTTGGAGATGAGGTCTAGAAAAAAAGTGCTAATCTCTTATTCAGTAATAGGTTTGTGTTTTCTAACACTTTTTTACACCTGCTATTAACTCCCTCCCCCTTCTCATTTAGCCTTTGTTTTCCTAATATGATCTCTCTAATTTGACTACTTTTTGCTTTTATTTTTGGTTTTCTCTGTAGCCATTTTTTCCCACTCTCCTTCTTATTTTTGGCCATTTACCCAAAAGTAAGAGAAAAGAGGCATACATTTTAACAGAAATCTAAATAATTTGGCCTGTGCACACGCACTCAGTCGCTTCAGTCATGTCCGATTCTGTGTGACCCTATGGACTGTAGTCTGCCAGGCTCCTCTGTCCATAGGATTCTCCAAGGCAAGAATACTGGAGTGGGTTGCTCTGCCCTCCGGGGGATCTTCTCCATGCAGGGATTGAATCTGTGGCGTCTCCGGCATGGCAGGCAGATTCTTTATCCACTGAGCTCCCTGAGAAGACCAGTGATTTGGCCATTAGCTTTCAAATCCTCAATTAGAATTTGAAATCTGGTTTCAGATTACTTCAAATGATCTTGCCAGTTATCAGAAAAGGAGAAGGTAAAAGGAGGAGGTTGAATTTGCAAAGTCTTGAAGAGAAGGGGTTGGTCTGTATAACTTTGAACTTAGATGAAATTCACCAGAGTGAAGAAATTGCTGCCATGGACTGCAGCTGCCATGGGACCTTCCACCCTCCAGCAGAGCTTTCTCTGCCTTCCAGGTGAGTTCCTTTTATCCCTGTTTCCTGACAGGTATTAATCCTGGTCCACTAATTCTGGATGTTCTCTCTGTGAATGGTTATTTCTCTAGTCTCCTATAACCACATCAAGAATAAGCAAAAGAGCACTTGATTCCTCTTTGGGATAGTCGAATGGGGATTGAACTACAGAAGCCGTGAAATCACAGTGAAAGCCCATGAAATGATTCACTTGGAAGGACAGTGATGCAGATTTCCTTGTTGACAAGACTGACATTATAGATTTGAGAGTCTTCATCGCTATTTCAGTCTGCACTCACCATGAAGAAAAATGATTTCAAACTCGAGTTGAAAATTCACTAGCAGCTGAGTTTCTCACCGGCCTTCCCTCTGCACAGGGTCATTTCCTTGGGGACTTTTTTCCACTGGAAAAGTTAGAAAAACAACCCCATCCGGCAGCAGGGATGGAATGGAGGTTAACATACAGGAAATCTACTTGGTGAATGTTAGGGACTGAACTGTGTCCCCTCATGACAAATGCATATGCTGAAGTCTTAAGCCCAAGCACCTCAGACCTTGTTTGGAAATAGGATCATCACAGGTATAATTAGAAAATTAAGATAAGCTCGTATAGGAATATGGGCTTCCCAGGTGGCACAGTGGCAAAGAATCTGCCTGCCAGTGTAGGAGACACAGAGACATGGGTTCGATCCCTGGATCAGGAAGATACTCTGGAGTGAAAATGGCAACTGACTCAGTAGTCTTACCTGAAAAATCCATGGACAGAGGGACCTGGTGGGCTACAGTCCATGGGGTTGCAGAGTCCGACATACTGAGTGACTGAGGGCGAGCACAGTGCAGGAGCAGTGTAGGCCTGTAATCCAATATGACTGTGCCCTTATAAAAAGGGGAAATTTGGCCACATGGACACACACAGAAGGGAAGCCATGCAAAGACTGAAGTTATGGGGCCACAAGCCAAGGAACGACCAGAAGCTTGGAGAGAGCCCCAAATCAGACCCTTTTCCAGCACCTTCCAAGGATGCACAGCCCCGCTGACACCTTGATTTGGGACTTCTGGCCTCCAGAACTGGAAGACAGTAAATTCTGTCAGGACAGTCTTAGGAAACTGATATTAATACAATGACGACAGTGATTCTCTCTCAATTTTACATAGCCTTGGCAAACATGCATCATCATTGGCCTCATGTAATTTGGGTTTTCCAGATTACACAAGGTTTGAAACAAGAGGGATGTTCAGGGCTGCACAAAGCTTCGGCCCTAGGAGCAAGCCAGAGCTCTCTGGGAGCTGCTCCCCAAACTGATCTCAGTGAAGTTCAGACACGAGTCCCCGTGATGTCCATTACCACTGGCATTGCCCCGTGGTGACCGAACAAAAGGGCTGCTGCTCACGCTCATTATGTAATGTCTTCTCCTGTTGAAAGTGGATGGGAAGAGTAACTGTGGTCTTTTTTTTTTTTTATGATGAGACTATTCACAGGAAAGTAAGGATTTCCAGTTCTTTCCATATAAAATTGCCTTTTTTCCGTATTTAAAAAAATACCCTCACAACTACTTTTCAAATGGTTACCTAAATATAGCTTGAACATTTTACTCTTCTTCCTCATTTGGGAGAAGTCTATATTATTTTTTAGCAACTCACCACTTTGAATCACTTCTGTCAAATTAGCCATATTTGTTTCTCTTTCTGTGTGAAGGTCTTTTGTGGTGATATAATCAAATTAACTCATTTAAAAGTCAGCCATGTCTTTTACTGATTTTTTCTGATATTGAAGCTTGCAGTTGGCTGCAGTATCAATGTTTAAATCTATTTTGCGAACATTGAGCTAAAACCACTTAATTGAGCATGGATTCTAAGCAAATATATACAACATATATGCAAGTTATGCCCCATCTTAACTACAAAGATCTTACCTTTATATTTTAAGATACAGCTTCTGTATTTCAGAATGGAGCACATCTGTAGAAAGTACAAGTTGGAGTGTAAATTTCCTCTTTATCCTTAACATCTGATCTATGGATGGTTTCAACACAAGATTTAAGACATATACAACTCAGCTTGTATTATTAGTCTGCCCCTAGCTTTGCAAGCTTCCCTGGTGGCTCAGACGGGAAAGTATCCGCCAGCAATGCAGGAGACCTGGGTTTGATCCCTGGGTTGGGAAGATCCTCTGGAGGAGGACATGGCACCCAGTCCAATATTCTTGCCTGGAGAATCCCTATGGACAGAGGAGCCTGGCGGGCTACAGTCCATAGGGTCGCAAAGAGTCAGACATGACTGAGTGACTAAGCACAGCCTAGCTTTGCAGGCAACACTCTCCTAAGCTGAAAATGAGGGGAAAATTAGTGACTCAAAAGCAGAAAGCATCCGGTGCTTCTGTGGACTCTCAGCTTCCTCACACTCTTGCCTGAATTCGTTTTGCCTCATCTTCCAGTGTCCAATATGAAGGAGTAACAAATGTATGAAGGAAAATAGGGCGCCTTTAGCAAAATGCAAAAGGAACTCTTTGTAGTGATCAAAGAAAAAACTCCTAATTTAAATAAAGGAAGAGGTAGGTTTAAGATGAAAATCTTTAGTACTTGGTTGAGGAAAGGTGTTAAAGGTTTTAACATGATTTGGCAGCTCCTTATGAGCTTCAGTTTCCTTTAAATTTTTCTTTCTGTGGTTTCTCAAGAACCGCGCATGCCTCCACCCCAGGAACCTCTCCAAGGAGGCCCAGTGTCATTTTGTATGCCCCCGTGTCCATTTGGTCAAGGACATTGGAGAGAGAATATGATGACATATCAGAAAAATGCTGCTCCTCACCATAGCAAAAGTGATTCAAACAGCATGTCCTCCTGGCAGAGTGTCACCAGCATCATCTATTTAAGTGAGAGACAGTACATTATACTCTTGAAACCATCTCTGGCTAGAATACCTGTTGTTGTTTAGTTGCTAAGTCATGTCTGACTCTGCAACCCCACAGACTGTAGCACATTAGGCTGTCCTTCACCATTTCCCAGAGTTTGCTTAAACTCATGTCCATTGAGTTGGTGATACCATCCAACTCAATGTTGTCCCCTGAGTTTGTATTTTTTTAAAAGTGATCTATGAAAAATGGGAAAAAATCTTGTAAAATTCTCCTCTTAACTCAAACGTTGGACAGAAATATTTGATTGGGAAGGAGTTTTGTCTCCAGCTGGATGTGGTTGATTGGAAAATTGTCTGGAACCAATTGACCGTTCTCACCTATGTGATTTTTACCTTGTCATTTGGAAATTTCTGAATATTCAGAGGCCTCTTAGAGACTCAAGCGATGGGTACTAATGTGTATGCAAAATTTCAGAAAAATACAGTGCTGTGTATTTCCTTGCATCATCAGGGCAGATTGAAATAGTTAATACTCACCTCCAAAAGACAGCAATTTACTCTGGTCTCACAAGTAGAATCTGAGCCAATAAACTGTAACAAAGCATAATGTTTAAGACATATATGTAACTTGACTCAAGGATAATGTTCTACACATAACTCATAGAGTTAGTTCCAATCAATCCTTCTGTGAATACGCAGCGCTAACAGGCCTACTGTGGCCTTTGGATTTCCACCCACATTTTCATGCATATATTCACTGGAAGGCACAAGTTATTAATCAGAGGAGCCTCTTTTATGCTTCTCTTATTTGTACCCGAGGCCATCTGGAATACCAAACAAGAGGAATAAAATTCAAAGGTCAAATCATACCCAGTGTGCCATATAAAGCTGAGAGTTAAAGATGGAAACGTTTTTTATTTAAAAAAAACAACTTTTCTCTAACTGCTTCTAGGATTCTATTTAGGTTTCAGCTTTCCAGCTGCCTGTTGCTAATACATCATGTGAAATTAGCTATGGGGCATTTGAAGTTAGAGAGCTGATTTCAGAGCTCACTGAAGTTCTAAGGGATGCACTGCATTTAATTATGATAGTTCTTTACATAGAGTTTAAAAATATAATGTTTCCTTGGCTATCAACAGGTGAAGTTAACCAAATAACTGGAAAAAAAATTTGTCTACATATAGTAATGGACCAGCCCAAAATTTACATACTGTTTTTACATGTACAGACACAAAAATTCCTCTGCTCAAATAAAGTGACAGAGTGGAAAGAAAAAGTAGATAAGGGAGAGTAATATTTTTAAAGCACAGCAAGCGCTCAGCTGAAAATGTACCATCAGGGACTTCCCTGGTGGTCCGGGGTTTAGGACTCCACATTGTCGACGGCACTAAGATCCCACATGCCATGCATCCCATGCGGCCAAAAGACAAAAAATAAAATGTACCATCAAATGGATTTAATCACAGAGGAGAGGCTACAACCAGCAATAGAGGCTGTGCAATCTAGGAGATGGGATGTGAGAGCAGGGGTGTCAGATGACTTTTTGTCTTATCTGTACAACTCTCCACCTGAGTGACATCCTGTATACAGGCTTGGGGCCCTGATTTACCCATAGTGGAAACTTACACATCTGATAATGTAGAACATTTCTCATATACCTCTTAGCTTTGACGTTGAAGAATTATGAAACTATACTATAAGTGTAAATACGATAAGTGAGTTTGCTGTGATTCTCTCTGCAATGTAAGAAAAAAAGTCAGTGGCTGAGTTTGGGAAGTTTGAGAGAAGTCCTATTTAATAACAAGGAAATAATCATGATACCCAACTTAGAGATTTACAGTCTCTTCTCTGAACCCTGTTGCCTCAGATGTATTTCAGAATTCAGAAATGTTAAGAATGTAGACTTATAATTGAGGATATATGTCATATATTATATAATATTTATAACATTCCCACTGAGGATGAGATGGTTGGATGGCATTACCAACTCAATGGACATGAGTTTGGGTAAGCTCCGGGAGTTGGTGATGGACAGGGAGGCCTGGCATGCTTTAGTCCATGGGGTCACAAAGAGTCGTGAGCGACTAAATTAACTAACATTCCCGCTGGAGTCTGGGCAGCACTCTGTAATCAAACACAGTCACATTTCTGCCACTTAATGTTTGTACTAAGTGAGATAAATAAAAATTGTCAATAGCCTTGTATCAGGTCATGCCATGTTTTGCTGCCAAGGGAGTTATGAAATAACATCCAGTTTTTAGAAAAACATTTTAATTTCAGAATTGTGGCTAAGGAATTGCACACTTGTTCTATCCTTTTCAGTGTAGCATGACAGATTTAACAATCATCTCTCAAGGATGCACTAAGATTGGTAAAACAAGCAATAGCTTCTAGGTATAACAGTGTGGAACTGCGGGTTGAAAAAGGTAAAATGATTTGACCTAAGGCTTTCCATTTGGTTCTTGTAAAAGTGGGAACATTGGTATAAGGATGTTCAAATAGCGATGAAGCACAGTGAAACATCGCCCCAGCACTGTCCTCAGAGTCCATCCTCTCGTAGAGAGAGGTAATGACCTCATCACTTTGTCCCTTGCCACCTCCATTAATATTTACCCTCATGGTGATCCAATTACCGATCTTATAATAAACTCCATATGTCCTATTACACACACAGGGAAATTTTTAAAACACTTCTCCAAAAAGGAAATTCTCTAAATAGAAACTAATTGTTTCTATTACCTTTTGTTGTTGTTTACGCACTAGGTCATGTCCAGCTCTTTGCGACCCCACGGACTGTAGCCTGCCAGGCTCCTCTGTCCATGGGATTTCCCAGGCGAGAATACTGGAGTCGGTTGTCATTTCCTATTCCAAGGGATCTTCCCGATCCAGGGATCAAACCCAATCAGGCTTGGACACTGAGCCACCAGGGAAGCCCCTCTATCATCTTTTACAAGTGACAAAAAGTTTTTCTTTATTTTCTATAACTTCTAAGTAGAAGAGCATGTACTGTGCTTAGTCATTCAGTTATGTCCCACTCTTTGCATCCCCATGGACTGCAGCACACCAGGTTCCTCCATCCATAGGGATTCTCCAGGCAAGAATACTGGAGTGGGTTTCCATGCCCTCCACCAGGGGATCTTCCCAACCTGGGGATCAAACCCAGGTCTCCTGCATTGCAGGCAGATTCTTTACCATCTGAAGCACCAGGGAAACGCTATAGAAGGCAGATATTTCTCCTATTCCTGCACTGAATGCCAGCTTCCTACTGAGAGAGAGAGAAGATACAAAATGACAGAGGTGAGAAAAATTACAAAAGAAAACAGTTACAAAAAGAAATAGTTCTTCTGGAAGAGTGCAGAATGCAAAGAAGTAGAAAGCACAATATGACTGTAGAGAAGCCTGACAAACACGTCCTCAGTCCAGTGATCAAGATCAACAGCAACAGTGGTAAGTCACGCTGAAATGATGTGCCCTTGATGTGGGTGGTGTGATGAGAATGGAGCTTTTCTGTGTCTCCCCTTCCCCCCAAAACTACAACCCCAGTCTAATCATGAGAAAGATATCAAACAAATCCAAATTGATGGGCATTCAACAAAATACCTGACCAGTACTCCTTAAAACTGTCAAAGTTATTTAAAAAAAAAAGGGGGGGGGGG
>SJXO01002515.1:55022-140582 GCA_006408615.1 Connochaetes taurinus
CCAAACTGGGGAAACTACCTGAAATGTTATCATAGCCCAGAGAAACCTATGGAGACAGGATCATTAAATGTAATGAAATACCCTGAATAATACACTGTAAGAGAAAAAAAGACATTAAGCACAAAGTAAGTCTGAGTAAACTATGGACTTAAATAATAATAATAATAATGTATCAGTATTGGTTCATTAATTATGACAAAAACACCATACTAATGTAAGATGTGAATTATGGGGGAAATTGATGAGGGGCATATGGGATCTCTCTGTACTAGCTCTACAGTTATTGTGCAAATATAAAATTATTCTAAAATTTAAAATTTATTTTAAAATAATAATATGACAAATATATATAATCAAATAGTAAAGTGGAAGGAATTATTTATGGTATGAAAGGAATTATTTATGGTATATTAACTTGTATAAAAATATTTTTATTATAGAGAATGTTCTTCATTGAGAAAACTGGGAATTCCTCTAACAGTGAATAAACATTAGTAGAAATCCAGTTTTATGAATCATAGACAATGAAGAGCAGTTCAGTTCAGTTGCTCAGTCATGTCCAACTCTGCCACCCCGTGGACTGCAGCACAGCAGGCTTCCTTGTCCATCACCAACTACCTGAACTTGCTCAAAACAAACTGGAAAATTCTGAAAGAGATGGGAATACCAGACCACCTTATCTGCCTCCTGAGAAATCTGTGTGCAGGTCAGGAAGCAACAGTTAGAACTAGACATGAAACAACAGACTGGTTCAAAATTGGGAAAGGAGTACGTCAAGGCTGTATATTGTCACCCTGCTTGTTTAACTTATATGCAGAGTTCATCATGTGAAATGCCGGGCTGGATGAAGCACAAGCTGGAATCAAGATTGCTGGGAGAAATATCAATAACCATGATATGCAGATGACACCACTCTTATGGCAGAAAGGGAAGAAGAACTAAAGAGCTTCTTGATGAAAGTGAAAGAGGAGAGTGAAAAAGTTGGCTTAAAACTCAGCATTCAGAAAACTAAGATCAGGGCATCCAGTCCCATCACTTCATGGCAAATAGATGGGGAAACAGTGGAAACAGTGAAAGACTTTATTTTCTTGGGCTTCAAAATCACTGCAGATGGTGACTGCAGCCATGAAATTAAGACACTTGCTCCTTGGAAGAAAAGCTATGACGAAACTAGACAGCATATCAAAAATAAGAGATATTACTTTGCCAACAAAGATCCGTCTAGTCAAAGCTATGGTTTTTTCCAGTAGTCATGCATGGATGCGAGAGTTGGACATAAAGAAAGCTGAGTGCCGAAGAACTGATGCTTTTGAACTGTGGTGTTGGAGAAGACTCTTGAGAGTCCCTTGGACTGCAAGGAGATCAAACCAGTCCATTCTAAAGGAGATCAGTCCTGGGTGTTCATTGGAAGGACTGATGCTGAAGCTGAAACTCCAATACTTTGACCACCTGATGAGAAGAACTGACTTACTGGAAAAGACCCTGATGCTGGGAAAGATTGAAGGCAGGAGAAGGGGATGACATAGGATGAGATGGTTGGATGGCATCACTGACTCAATGGACATGAGTTTGAGCCCACATGCCTCAGCTGTTGAAGCCCATGCACCCTAGAGCTCATGCTCTGGAACAAGAAAGGCCACTGAAATGAGAAGCCTGTGCACTGCAGCTAGAGAGTAACCCCCGCTCACTGCAACTAGAAAAAATCCCACACAGTAATGAAGACTCATAGCCAAAAATAAATAAAATTTAAAAAATAAAATGCTAAAAAAAAAGTAAAACTTTTGGAGTTAATCTATTCCTATGCCCTCAGGTACATCCTAAAGCTGAAGAGTCTTTTTCTCCCTCAACAGAGGATTTTCATTAGATCCAAAATAGAGTTGTGCAGAGTAGGATTATGTCACTTGGTTTCTCTAAGGTCAGATCTCCTAACCCCATGCTTTCTAAAGCGCTTGCTGTGTGTTTGCTGATGGACTAATTCAGAAAGGGGCTGGTATTTCTGAAACAGTGTGTGCTCAGACCCCTAACCACTATTGACAGATGGATTAGGCCTATAAAGAAGACCAACCAATTTTTTTTGTGGATTAGCAGTCAGGGGAACTTGGAAGTCTTCGTCTGGCAGTGTTTAGACTTTCCTAAAATGCAGACAGACGCTGGGCCTCTTCTTACTCTGAAGCCCCCTTGTGAATATAATGGAAAACCTCACTGTTTGAGAGCAGTGGAGCTTGTAACTGGAAAGCTCTTTGAATAGACAGGCTGCACTCCATGTGCTCCTTGTCAGGCCAACAAAGTTACGAAGTGAGGGTGACAGGCTAGAACTGTATCAGGAACAAGGTGGAGGGACTGCCCTGGCAGCCCAGTGGTTAAGACTCTGAACTTCCAATACAGGGGGTGCAGGTACCATCCCTGGTCAGAGAATCAAGATTCCACTTGCCCCAAGGGAAGGCCAAAAAATGTTCAAAACAAATAGAAAGAAAGAAAAGGAACAAGGAGAGGAATGGTGCCCCCTGCTTTTAATTCTTTAAAAGGCTTGATCTTTCTGTGGAGAACTTTAACTCTCCTGTCTCCTAGTTTGGCAGGACAAGAGAAGGGTTAAAGAGATTATACTTTGTTAATTGAAGACATTTTTGGAGAGAGACGACTCCAAAGTAAAACCAGCCTTCCCCTTTACCCTCTGCTCTTTACTTCTCACTCCTTGAACAAGGGGTATGAGTAGTCAACCTACAAACTTGGGCAAAAGATGAAATTCCATGGGGAAATAAAGACGATCCCATGGTCACTGCAACTAGCTCAGAGCATCCTGAGTCCCTCTCTACTCTCTTTCACCTTCATCTCTGTTCTATGGAATCGCACTTATCCCCAAGAGCCTGCTGTAATATCCCCTCTTCTAGGAAGTCTTCATTTCTCTCAATCCATCCCTCTATTCTAGACATGAAAAATTCTTAACTCCTTCTGGGCTCTTCTCCACTCCAAGTATCACCTTAATTCATCTTACCATATTGTATTACAAGATTTTTTTGCACTGTTTTTATTTTATAGACGATTGGAACTTTTTGTCTTATGCATCACTCTAACCCCAGTACCTAAGTTGTATCTGGTACATAGCAGGTGTTTTTAAGTATTTGTTGAATAAATGAGTGAATGAATGAGTCCTAGGGGCAACATCTGTGAATAAAACTCAGGAATTATGAATGTTACATGTTCTTAGGAAGAACAGTTCCTCCCCTAGCCTCAGAAAATGAATTGTGACTGGTATAAGACTTCAATCTTCCAGCAACTCTTTACCAGTGATTGCAGTGGGTGGGGAGGGGCATGTATCCATTTCATAACCATGAAACATAAGGCAAAGATGTTTGCTGACCTGATAGAGCAGAAAATATTTGATGTTCCTCTTTCTATTTGTCTTCAGCATCTTTCTATTCCCCACGCCTAGTTTAGTATCAGCACGTAGCTGGGGTTCAGTAAGTATCTGTTGACTGAGTGATTGAATGAATAAGTAACAGGCGCACCAATTGCACTGTCTTGCCCAGGCATCACTCTGAATGTGGATTTGGTGACTGACGCTTCAGCAGCCAACTTGCCACAGGGAAGGAAATGCTGAGCATGCCAAATATTGGCTGAGCTGCTGAACCAACACCCAGCATCCATCCACGTTGCTATGTAAGAAGAGCAAATCCCTATCGATATAAGTAACCATTCATCAGGTTGCTTTGTTACTTGCAGCCCAAAACACCCTAACCAATTCAGGGATCATATCGATTTCGACGTTGCCTCTCTGCCATCCGCTGTGTTCAGCCACACCTCTCCTATGTGTGTATCTCATGGTGTTGAGAGACTTCACCGTCCATGCGGGAGAACACTTACGATTTTTCTAGACCTATAAATCTTTACCTTAAGTCTTTTGGTGTGACCTAGTTGTCCACAAATCTACCTGAGGACTGCAAATAAGATTTAAATGCAATGCATTAAGGGCTATATAGGAGACTTTGATGAAGCACCCCCCCCCCCAAAAAAAAGATCGCTACTAATACTGAACAATCTTAAATGAGTTGCATTCTTTACTTTCAGCAATGAGGAAATCCCCTCTCCCAGGCTTTTGTTCGCCACTTCTTATTTCCTTCTGATAGTAGAGGCCAAACTCTCACTCCCTCGAGGTCTCTGCCATTGGCAGATTTTAGAAATAATGTCACTAGGGAAGTGACAAGGGAAATAAAGTCTTTAGTGTTCTATTTCCTCATGGATGGCCTTTACAAATTCAAGACCAAAAAAATAAAATAAAACATTTCTCAAACAAACTAACTCAATAAGAGCAGATCAAAGTGTTTGTGTGAACAGATAATTTACTCCAGGGGAAATTTCTTCACCAACTTTCCTGCAACTTGCCTCTCTCTTTCTTCCCCACAGCAACTAGCTCAGAAACAAGACCGTAGATGAAACGCTTCAACATGGCAACAGAGAAAATCAACCACCTGAGGGATGAGTCCTCCATTTGACTTTCACTTTTGTCCCATGTGGTCAACTGAGACAAATACATCCCACTTAGTAGGTCTCTTGTTTTCTGACATCTTTAAAATACTGTGATTAATGTGAGTACATGTTTGAGTACACATTTATTAGAGGAAACTGGGACACTACACCCCAGTGTTTTATTATTAATAGTATAGGTTGGTTCTCTTACATTACTCCTTCCTTCACATTTCTTGAGGATAGATCAGTCTGCTGCTGCTGCTGCTAAGTCACTTCAGTCGTGTCCGACTCTGTGCGACCCCATAGACGGCAGCCCACCAGGCTCCCCCATCCCTGGGATTCTCCAGGCAAGAACACTGGAGTGGGTTGCCATTTCCTTCTCTAATGCATGAAAGTGAAAAGTGAAAGTGAAGTCGCTCAGTCGTGTCTGACTCTTAGCGACCCCATGGACTACAGCCCACCAGGCTCCTCCGTCCATGGGATTTTCCAGGCAAGAGTACTGGAGTGGGGTGCCATTGCCTTCTCTGATAGATCAGTCTACAGGTCTCCAAAAGGCTAAAGTAAAGCAGTGAGGATTAGAAATCACACTTTGAGTACCTCATGCCTTCTTGACATAAAATTAACTTGACTTATAGGCTCAAGTGTTTATCTTTCGCCCAGAAAGGAAGAGTCATGGTCACTACATGAGATTCATCATCTAAAGATAAAGGGTGATTGAGGAAATCCTGAAGCAGGTATCAGATATTAACATTTAAAGATTGACCATGTCTATATTTTTATACTTTGCATGAATGAACATTGACTACTAATACTTCACTGTGTGATCATCACCAGAACCCAGACATTATCCAAACATTACCTTATCCAAAAAGATCAAATCTCAAGTGATAAGTAGTGGCACAGCAGTCCCTCAAAAGCCTTCTGGAAAAAAAAGTTTTTAACACAGTGAAGGGCTTTGATAGGTGATAGGTGAGTGTCCGCTCAGTCTTGTCTGACTCTTCACTGGCCCCACGGACTATAGCCCGCCATGCTCCTCTGCCCACCAGGCTCCTCTGTCCATGGAATTTTCTGAGCAAGAATACACTGGAGTGGGTTGCCATGCCGTTCTCCAGGGGATCTTCCCAATCCAGGGATTGAACTGTTTCTCTTGCGTCTCCTGCATTGGCAGGCGATTCTTCACCCCTAGTGTGACCCAGGAAGCCTGAGGTGACAAGTAAGAGAGGAAGAAATTCTCAAGTGTAGGTACCTGAACTTTTTTGGATGAGGAAAGAACAGGGAGAATGAGAGAACAAGGAAGGAAACTGGAGATCCCAGATGCCTGGGTCTGCTGTGGCCTGTGGGCTCACTGGAGAAGTCATCTGGAGTGGAAGAGATTGTGTCAGGCGGTGAAAGCTGCTGGATCACAGCTTTATCTTTCTGGGCTTTCTCTTTACCCCCTGGGGCAAGTTAGAAATTTAATTCTAAGCATAACCTAGTTCAGTTCAGTTCACTTCAGTTCAGTCGCTCAGTTGTGTCCAACTCTTTGCGACCCCATGTATTGCAGCACGCCAGGCCTCCCTGTCCATCACCAACTCCCGGAGTTCACTCAAACCCACGTCCATCGAGTCCGTGATGCCATCCAGCCATCTCATCCTCTGTTGTCCCCTTCTATTCCTGCCCCCAATCCCTCCCAGCATCAGAGTCTTTTCCAATGAGTCAACCCTTCGCATGAGGTGGCCAAAGTATTGGAGTTTTCAGCTTTAGCATCATTCTTCCAAAGAACACCCAGGACTGATCTCCTTTAGAATGGACTGGTTGGATCTCCTTGCAGTCCAAGGGACCCTCAAGAGTCTTCTTCAACACAGTTCAAAAGCATCAATTCTTCGGCGCTCAGCCTTCTTCACAATCCAACTCTCACATCTATACATGACCACTGGAAAAACCATAGCCTTGACTAGTCGGACCTTAGTTGGCAAAGTAATGTCTCTGCTTTTCAATATGCTATCTAGGTTGGTCATAACTTTCCTTCCAAGGAGTAAGCGTCTTTTAATTTCATGGCTGCAGTCACCATCTGCAGTGATTTTGGAGCCCAAAAAATTAAAGTCTGACACTGTTTCCACTGTTTCCCCATCTATTTCCCATGAAGTGATGGGACCGGATGCCATGATCTTCGTTTTCTGAATGTTGAGCTTTAAGCCAACTTTTTCACTCTCCATGTTAGGTCCATACAATTTCTGTCCTTTATTGTGCCCATCTTTGCATGAAATGTTCCCTTCATATCTCTAATTTTCTTGAAGAGATCTCTAGTCTTTCCCATTCTATTGTTTTTCTCTATTTCTTTGCATTGATCACTGAGGAAGGCTTTCTTATCTCTTCTTGCTATTCTTTGGAAATCTGCATTCAGATGCTTATATCTTTCCTTTTCTCCTTTGCTTTTCCCTTCTCTTCTTTTCACAGCTATTTGTAAGGCCTCCCCAGACAGCCATTTTGCTTTTTAGCATTTCTTTTCCATGGGGATGGTCTTGATCCCTGTCTCCTGTACAATGTCACGAACCTCTGTCCATAGTTCATCAGGCACTCTATCAGAATTTAGTCCCTTAAATCTATTTCTCACTTCTACTGTATAATCATAAGGGATTTGATTTAGGTCATACCTGAATGGTCTAGTGGTTTTCCCTACTTTCTTCAATTTAAGTCTGAATTTGGCAATAAGGAGTTCATGATCTGAGCCGCAGTCAGCTCCCAGTCTTGCTTTTGCTGACTGTATAGAGCTTCTCCATCTTAGGCTTCAACGAATATAATCAATCTGATTTTGGTGTTGACCATCTGTGATGTCCGTGTGTAGAGTCTTCTCTTGTGTTGTTGGAAGAGGATGTTTGCTATGACCAGTGTGTTCTCTTGGCAGAATTCTGTTAGCCTTTGCCCTGCTTCATTCTGTACTCAAAGGTTTAATTTGCCCGTTACCCCAAGTGTTTCTTAACTTCCTACTTTTGCATTCCAGTCCCCTATAATGAAAAGGACATCTTTTTGGTGTGTTAGTTCCAGAAGGTCTTGTAGGTCTTCATGAAACTGTTCAACTTCAGTTTCTTCAGTGTTACTGGTTGGGGCATAGACTCGGGTAACTGTGATATTGAATGGTTTGCCTTGGAAATGAACAAAGATCATTCTGTTGTTTTTGAGATTGCATCCAAGTACTACATTTCAGACTCTTCTGTTGACCATGATGGCTACTCCATTTCTTCTAAGGGATTCCTGCCCACAGTAGTAGATATAATGGTCATCTGAGTTAAATTCACCCATTCCAATCCATTTTAGTCCACTGATTCCTAGAATGTCGACGTTCACTCTTGCCATCTCCTGTTTGACCACTTTCAATTTGCCTTGATTCATGGACCTAACATTCTCGGTTCCTATGCAATATTGCTCTTTACAGCATCCGACCTTGCTTCTATCACCAGTCACATCCACAACTGGGTATTGTTTCTGCTTTGGCTCCATCTCTTCATTCTTTCTGGAGTTATTTCTCCACTGATCTCCAGTAGCATATTGGGCAGCTACTAACCTGGGGAGTTCCTCTTTCAGTATCCTATCATTTTTACTTTTCAGACTGTTCATGGGGTTCTCAAGGCAAGAATACTGAAGTGGTTTGCCATTCCCTTCTCCAGTGGACCACATTCTGTCAGATCTCTCCACCATGACCCACCCGTTTTGGGTGGCCCCACACGGCATGGCTTAGTTTCATTGAGTTAGACCAGGCTGTGGTCTGTGTGATTAGATTGACTAGTTTTCTGTGACTATGGTTTCAGTGTGTCTGCCCTCTGATGTCCTCTCGCAACACATACCGTCTTACGTGGGATTCTCTTACCTTGGACGTGGGATATTTCTTCATGGCTGCTCCAGCAAAGTGCAGCCACTGCTCCTTACCTTGGATGAGGTCTATCTCCTAGTATGTGTCCTTAATTAACTGTGTGTACTTAATCAAAGAAGACAAAAGGTCTCATCTTTATCCATCCAATCTTGACTAGAATTCTAGAAAAGTAGCTCTGTGTAGGGGAAAAAAAAAAATCAATGGTCAAAAAGTTTGAGAAACATGTTTTACTTTCCCTAAAAGATGCATAATGGATAGAGTAAATTATAAGTCTTAAAAACAGATTTTGATTTGAAAAAGAATTTTTTTTTAGCCAGTATGTCTCACATTTATTTGACTCATGGAAACTTTTTTGGTTTGCATTTGGAGAATCATTGGTATAGAGTGATGGGTAATAAGGCCTCTTTTCTCTTACTGTCTCCACACTCTTCTAGACCCATCACTCAGAAAGGTGCAAATGTAAAGCATGTATTCTAGCTGTCCTTGAGAAAGACCAAAATGCAAAGGATTCCGACTGAAGAGTTAAGAGTCTGTTTCAATAATGTCAGCTGGATGTGGCTTTTAATGAGACTTATGCTTCTGTAGATTGTTTCCTTTAGGAAAAATATTTCCTTACTAAACACGAATTTAGGCAGCATAGACTCCAGACAGGCTACAGGAAGTGTCTTCATGCTGGAAGACTAGAATTGCCACAGCCAAAGTTTGACCCCTCTGCCAAAGCCCTCTGCCAAACCTGAGGAATTAACCCAAACTTTGAGAAATATATGACATCAGACCATTGAATTCTCAAGTCTTTTACATGTTAAAGGGCAAGGTCATAGGAACGGGGCCATCACTAAGACATAAATGTGCTCCAGTAACCATAACTTTGGAAGAGAACAATTTTCATGCAAAGAAAGAGATATAAGCTGAGTTAAAAGAAGAACCTTTTCCTTTTTCTGGATCTGTACAAGGTTGGGTCTGGACTCCAGTGAGGGAAACATAAACATACCATGTATGGGAAGGGTGGCTGCCTCCCATTCACAGGAGATAAGCAGGCTCTGCAGATGGTGGTTGACAGAGCCTAGGAAGAAGGTGCGCAGGTGGGTATCCCTGTGAGGGATGGGGTGATGGATTTTGAGAACCTTCTATCTGTTATCCTGGAGTTGGGGTTTAATTCACTTCCCATACTCCCAAACCTTTAAAAATTATAGACTGGCCTCAACTTCTACTGGGGGATTACAGGAAAGGTCTGTATCCATACTCAGGATGAACAGGATAGAGAAAAATGAAAGAGCAGAACACTTGCCACAGAAAGGGGGAAGAGCAGAGCAGTGATCCAGAGCCAGACGACTGGATTAGCCACCAAACCACCAGAAGCGATATCTGGAAATTGCAGATGATTACATCTGAGATTACAGTCTCAGATAATTGTGATAGAAACATCAGAGTGGTAACTCTGGAACATTAAGGATACACATTCAATACAGAACACTGTTCATACATTTTTCTGACAAATAAAAATGGTTCTAATGAAAATGGGGATTCCCATGTGGCGCTAGTAGAAAAGAACCTGCTTGCCAAAGTAAGAGGTGGGGGTTCAATCCCTGGCTCAGGAAGATCCCCTGGAGGAAGGCATGGTAAAGCACTCCAGTATACTTGCCTGGAGAATCCCATGGACAGAGGAGCCTGAGTTGCAAAGAATTCATGGGGTCGCGGAGAGTTGGACATGACTGAAGCTTCTTAGAAGAAGCAGCAGCTAATGAAAATACCATCATAATAGAAATGGTTGTAATTATTCCTCATGACCAAGGAGGACAATATGAGTGGGTATTTCTGAGTGTGCCAGGGGAATGCCAAAGAAGGAATTAAGGGCAAGAAAAAATGTGAATGTGAAAAGGACAGTATTTTAATCCCACAGACACCTGGGGACAACATCTTTTGTTATTTTCACTGTTGACAAGTTATCAGGATTGGTTTTCAGAATCACTTGAAAGTCACTAGTATGCTACAGACTTTGTGATCAATCGTCTCAGCTTCACTTGGCAGATCTCTACACCTTCTCACTTGCAGAGTATTAAATATGAAAGTATTTTTTTTAACTAAGACAAAGGACATTCTCCAATAGTCCCAGACACTTGTTCACTCTTCTTTATTTAAAAAGGCATTCTAGAATGTTAGGCCCACATGTAAGAAACGAAGTGCCAGTCTATGTTTGATACAGGATACAGGATGCTTGGGGCTGGTGCATGGGGATGATCCAGAGAGATGATATTGGGTGGGAGTGGGGAGGGAGATTCAGGATTGGGAGCTTGTATACACCCGTGGTGGATTCATGTCAACATATGACAAAACCAGTACAGTATTGTAAAGTAAAATAAAGTAAAAATAAAATAAAATAGAATGTTAGGCCCAGAAAAGCCTCACATAAGAGTATTCTCTTATCCAAACACAAATCTACTATGGATTCTCTGTTTTTAAAATTAACATTATAATTTTACCGTCGTATGTAAAGAACAGTAATGAAATAGCTGAACAAATTGAACTGGATATTCTGACTCATTAAAGAAAAAGAAGTAATTCTGTATATACAATTTAAAATCAGCTGTAGTTACAGCAAAACCAGGCAGATTTCATGGTCACATTAACTCAGAGTTTGCTACTCACTGTGGAGTTCTGTGGACCAATTTGCTTAAATTCAGAGGCTAAAAACACCTTTTTTAAATGTCAAATGTGTATAGGGAAAAAAAGATTAAAAGCAAGGTAAATGCAATTAGCAAAAACAGAAAATTGGGGAAAGTGAAATTTTGGCACTTGCAGTTTGACCTCATGGAGAGATAAAATAGGGCTGTGAGCCAATGGGCAGAAGGACTTGGAGTCCAAGGCTTGCCTTACATGACTGTGCTCTAGGAGCTTCCATGGAAGGCACAAATGCGATCAGCTTCTGACTGTACTGGCTGCCTCAGGCTTACCAGCAAGGGACCTATGTGAATAGCATTGGTGTCCCAAGTTTCAAAAGCTGCATGCAGGGCATTATGTTTGAAGCCCACTAACCATACAGTTTTTAATCTAGAATGAGTTATTTACATCTTAAGTAGTAATAAGTAGCATTTCCAAAGAGCATGTGAAAGAGCCATAATGAGCATATTCAAAATAGCATTTAAAGAGACACAATGCTACAAATAACAAATGCTGGGGAGGGTGTGGAGAAAAGGGAAACCTCCTACACTGTTGGTGGGAATGTAAATTGGTACAGCCACTGTGGAAAACAGTATGGAGTTTCCTCCAAAAACTAAAAATAGATTTGCCATATGATCCAGAAATCTTGCTCCTGGGCATACATCCGAACAAAACTATAATTCAAAAAAGATACACGCACCCTTATGTTCACAGAAGCATTTTTTACAATAGCCAGGATATGGAAGCAACATAAATGTCCATCAACAGATGAATGGATTAAGATGATATGGGGGGGGGTGTATAGAATAGAATACTACTCAGCCATAAAAAAAAGATGAAATAATGCCACTTGCAGCAACATACTACTACTACTACTAAGTCGCTTCAGTCGTGTCTGACTCTGTGCGACCCCATAGACGGCAGCCCACCAGGCTCCCCTGTCCCTGGGATTCTCCAGGCAAGAACACTGGAGTGGGTTGCCATTTCCTTCTCCAATGCATGAAAGTGAAAAGTCAAAGTGAAGTCGCTCAGTTGTCTCCGACTCTTAGCGACCCCATGGACTGTAGCCCACCAGGCTCCTCCGTCCATGGGATTTTCCAGGCAAGAGTACTGGAGTGGGGTGCCATTGCCTTCTCCATGCAGCAACATGGATCAACCTAAAGACTATCATACTAAGTAAAGTAACTCCAAAGACAAGTATCATATGACATAACTTAAACATGAAATCTAAACTATTACACAAATGAACTCAGGTTGAAATAGAAACACTCACAGACATAGAAAACAGACTTGTGGTTGCCAAGGGGCAGGGCAAGTTGGGGAAGGATGGACTGGGAGTTTGGGTTCAGCAGACGCAAATCAAATATAGAGAACGGATAAACAAGGGCCTGCTGTACAGTACAGGGAACTATAGTCAATATCCCGTAATAAGCCATAATGGAAAAAAAAAAACAGGGAAAAGAATATATATTTCTATATATAGAGAGATAAGTATAGATAGATATAAATTAATCACTTTGCTGTATACCAGAAGCTAACATAATGTTGTAAATCAACCATACTTTAATAAAAAATAAATTTCAAAAATAAAACCAAGAGACATAATCATCAACCACACTGACTTTACAGCATGCCTATGAGTCTCCCTATGGATTGTTTTACTTTTCCTGGCTTTTAAAAAATGTCTTGTGTACAAGATGCCCCTCAGTTTTTCATGGTGGTCCTTAAACGACAAAACAGGTCATTCTGAGGAAGAATCACAGTAAAGAACTAGGAGAGTTCATCCGCAGAAGTCTATCAATGGTATCTATTGATTGAACAATGACTGCAATGAAGGCTATGCAGGCAACTCAGGCTATGGGGCAGGGCATTTGTCAGGATGTGTGAAAAGATCATAAAATACACATTCCACTCTAGGAGTTTATCATGAGAAAACAATGAAGGACTACAAAACGATGTAACAAGGAGGTTCTTTGCCACACTGTTAATAATGACCAACATTGAAGGCAACCAAAAGTACCAGCAATAGGGTACTGAGACTAGATCATAGCATGTGGTGATAATGATGGTGGTTTAGTTGGTAAGTCATGTCCGACTCTGCGACTCCATGGACTGTAGCCTACCCAGCTCCTCTGTCCATGGGATTTTGCCCTTTCCTTCTCCAGAGGATCTTCCTGACCCAGGGATGGAACCTGGGTCTCCTTCATTAGCAAGCGGATTCTTTACCACTGAGCCACCAGGGAAACCATTTTCAATAATAAAATATTCTGCCAGTCATTAAAAATAATGTTGTAGAAATGTCTCTATTGGCAGTTGAGAGTGTTTACAATATATTCTTGGGGAAAAACACATGCTACAAAGTGGAATAAATAGCCCAATACTATTTCTGTTTATATACATATGTGAATTAAAAGTGTACATAAATCAAGGTGTTAAAGTGGTTAACTCTGGGAGGGTGGAAGAATGAATATTTTTATTTCTCTATCTTTCTGACCTTTTTCATAATGAGCATATATTACTTTTATAATAATGAGGGGTAAACATTTTTAACAGCAAATAATAATAATGATAAGCACCTCAAGAAGCTTTTTTTTTTTTTTTAAATCTGGAAGATTCACTTGCAGTTAATATTTTTAGAACTTAACTATACTGGCATTTTTTATTTGCCTCAATGAATGAGGCACTTGTTGACATTTGGAAAGAGGGGTCAATATGCTGGACCATCCACAAGAGGAAGATCTGTCCCAACAAGTGCTATTTTTTGATGGGTGTCTATCCACAGGGAATGGGCATGCACACATTATGTGTAATACTGTGATATTATGCAGATTGTTTTTGCTTTTCACAATGTTCATAAATGCTATTACATATAAAATGTATCTAGATTTAAAGAAATCAATGACATTATATAAATCCCTTTGGAGAAACCTGTGTAAATGATCTGAATTGAAGAAACTAGAAAAAACCTAAATGTAAGAACAGACGATTCCAAGATGACTAAAATATGACCCTTGCTCTTAAAAAGCTCATGGTCTATTCAGAAGTCTAAAAATATCAGACAGAAAGAAAATAATGCCATAAATGAAAAGTGTTGTGCGTATCTGTGTATGTGAGAGAGAGAGAGACAGACAGAGAGAGAAAAGACATTGTGATTAAGAAAGCAGTTTGGGGAAAACAAGTTTATATCAGTAAGAACAAGTGTGCTGAGAGAAAATGCTCAAGGAGAGGGAGTGTGACCACGAGTGTACGGGGAATGGGAACCTCAGTCCCTTCCCGGACGTTTGAGGAGGAAAATGAAATCAACACCACATCAGGGAAAGCCAAATCTCTGCTCTTTCTAACTCACCATGGCAAGGTTGGTTATCCCTGTGGACCAGAGGACTTTGCACCATGTAGTGCCAGGTGGGAGTTCCCCAAACTGGCTTCTGTAGCCCCAAAGGAGGTGCTGCCCCCTGCCCTGAGCTAACCAAGGAGCTCCATCACCAAGTGTCCTGGGCATTCTTGAATCAACTCCTAGCTACCCTCTGGTAACTCTAAAGTAGTGCCAAGGGAACACCAATTTCCCCAAACCATCTCAAAACCTCTCCAAAATCCCAGAATTCGTTTAGTGCCCAGAGAACCTCTAGATTTTGAAATTTTGATTAAAGAATTGATGTTCAGAGGTATTAGTACATACTAAATAGTAGTGGTACTTATCCCTCTACCTATTTATTCATTCAATCAACAAATATATACTAAGCAGCAATGTGCCAACTCTGGGGATACAAAAAAGAGAAAGACCCAATGTCTACTCTCCAAATGGGACATATGGATAAACCAGTTAGTACACCAAGGATTGCCAGCACCAGGAACAGTCAGAAAAAGCTCCAAGGAAGAAGTAATGCTGTAAAGGTAAGTAGGAAGGCTCACCTGAACCCAAGTATGACAGTCCTACTCCATTGATTCCCAGTGACTGAGACCCAGTTCAGCTCAGCAAAGGAGAAGAGGAGTGTACTGGCTCGAGTGCCTGAAGGGCAGAAGTGTGGCTGGAGAGTCTCAGAGCCAGGGACTCAGCTTAGCCAGACTCTCTTATCTCTGCCTCCTTCTGTAAATCAGCTTCTTTCTCACCTCCCCCTGCTTGATTTTCTCCACCAGAACAGATATGGTTTCCGCAGCGATGGGCTCACATCTCCCAGCTTTTCCTCAAAAGAAAAAAAGTGCTCTGCTCCCAGGTTTAGTTACTGAAGCCCCAGCAGAGTTTCTGATTGGTTTCTTGAGTCACCCCACTGGGGAAGAGTCACTGGCCAGAGAGGTGACTACTGTGATCACCCCAGCTTGGCCAGGGGCCTACTTTTTGACCAGTCACTATGGACAGGTAAGAGGGATTATGTGAACGTATGAATTCCCCATCGGATCCCAATGGGGTAGAGAGAATAGCTTCCCCAAAGGATGAGGGTGCTATTCCCAGAGACAGAAAGAGAAAGTATCAGGAACACAAAAGAATATTCACCTGCCAGGACTCCCCCAAACCAGTTTTAGTTTCCACGTGGGGACAGAGTTCCTGTTCCAGAGTTAACGTGACAGCAGCGAGGCTGAAATCACCAACCAGCCATGTGAGCCGGCTTCTAACTGGATGCACGTGCTGAACGTCCCTCTGGCTGGTTGAGGCACAGCCGGTTGATCAGCACCAGAGCAGGGCAGAGAGCAAAACTGCCAGCAGCTTCTGCCAGGGATAAACACCTAGAATGCTGGTATCTTCAGGGCCATCAGCTGTAGCTGACCTGAAGAGGATGGGTTAGAAAGTTGTGGTGAGTGTTCATGATCACAGAAGCAAAAAGACCCTTGTGAGGCTAGGGATGGAAGTGGGGCTACGTGAGAGGGGAGTGTCAGAGGTGATGGGAGCTAGAATGAGCAGCATGGTTCTCGGGGCAAATATGAACTCCCTAGCCCCTGGTACCCAAGCAGAAGGGAGGCTTCCAGCAGGTTCCTTTCTGGAACCACTCCTTGCAAACCCTCTGTCCTTCCCCACTTCATGCTTTCTGTCAATTACTCATAACTATCCTTCCTACTGTGTGTTGTCCTATTTCCGCTGTTATGCTCTGTGTCCCCTGCTGGATTGTAACCTCCATGAGGACAGGGATTTCTGCCTATTTTGCTTACAGCTGAGTCTCCCAAGACAGAGAGCACTTCTTTGTCTAAGACTGTGAGCAGGACTTCCATTTCAGTGGTTATGACTCTGAGTTTCCACTACAGGGGACACGGCTTTGATCCCTGGTAGGGGAACTAAGGTCCCACATGCCATGCAGACTGGTAATTTATTTGGTCCCCACTAGATGATAACTTCAGATATGCAGATGACACCACCCTTATGGCAGAAAGTGAAGAGGAACTAAAAAGCCTGTTGATGAAAGTGAAAGAGGAGAGCAAAAAAGTTGGCTTAAAGCTCAACATTCAGAAAACAAAGATCATGGGAAATAGATGGGGAAACAGTGGAAACAGTGTCAGACTTTGTTTTTTTTGGGCTCCAAAACACTGCAGATGGTGACTGCAGCCATGAAATTAAAAGATGCTTGCTCCTTGGAAGAAAAGTTATGACCAACCTAGATAGTATATTCAAAAGCAGAGACATTACTTTGCCGACTAAGGTCCATCTAGTCAAGGCTATGGTTTTTCCTGTGGTCATGTATGGATGTGAGAGTTGGACTGTGAAGAAGGCTGAGCGCCAAAGAATTGATGCTTTTGAACTGTGGTGTTGGAGAAGACTCTTGAGAGTCCCTTGGACTGCAAGGAGATCCAACCAGTCCATTCTGAAGGAGATCAGCCCTGGGATTTCTTTGGAAGGAATGATGCTAAAGCTGAAGCTCTAGTACTTTGGCCACCTCATGCAAAGAGTTGACTCATTGGAAAAGACTCTGATGCTGGGAGGGATTGGGGGTAGGAGGAGAAAGGAACAACCGAGGATGAGATGGCTGGATGGCATCACGGACTCGATGGACGTGAGTCTGAGTGAACTCCAGGAGATGGTGATGGACAGGGAGGCCTGGCGTGCTGCAACTCATGGGGTGGCAAAGAGTCAGACACGACTGAGCGACTGAACTGAACTGAACTGAACTGAGATGAAAAGTTCCTTGAGAAAAGGACCCTGTCTTAACTGACCTGGTAGCCATAATACTTTGTGCTAAATCTGGCAGATAGGAAGTATGTAATGAATGTCTGAGGACAGAGAAAAGTTGAAGGAGGAGCAACTGGCTGACCACAGGGTCAAGATTAGATAAAGAATCTGAGACGTCCAGGGGGAACTCATCACTGAATTAAAGAAGACTCATGGTCCAGAGGAAGAAGAAATTGCACTGGAGCCAGCTTACACTAGCTCCCAAGAATAGATTTTGTGTCTTTGCCTAACTCCATGTCAGTGAAATCACATTGTCAGCTCAAGATCATCATCAGTGGGAGTATTTACACCATGGTAATTGGCAAATGTTACATGTCAGGGCTTCTTTCTTCTGGAGAGGTGGTTGTTAAAGAGCAAGCCCTGAATATTCATTGGAAGGACTGATGCTAAAGGACTGATACTTTGGCCACCTGATGCAAAGAGATGACTCCTTGGAAAAGACCTTGATGATGGGAAAGATTGAGGGCAGGAGGAGAAGGGGATGACAGAGGATGAGACGGTTGGATGGCATCACCTGCTCAATGGACATGAGTCTGAGCAAACTCTGGGAGATGGTGAAGGACACGGAAGCCTGGCATGCTGCACTCCATGGGGTTGCAAAGAGTCAGACACAACTCAGTGACTGAACAACAACAAAGCAATATAAAAATGAGTTGGTTGACTTGCCGCTTTCATTCTCTGCTCAACGTCTCCTAGGGAACCTCCAAGGCCTGCACAACCCACCTACACTACAAATGGATTCCCATGGAAGACAGCCACGCTGCTGATGTCAGCTCCCACTTTCAAGAAGCAATAGATTTCATCAACTGTGTCAGAGGGAAGGGAGGCAAAGTCCTGGTTCACTGTAAGGCTGGGATCTCCTACTCGCCCACCATCTGCTTGGCTTACCTCATGAAGACTAAGCAGTTCCACCTGAAGGACACCTTTGATTACATCAAGCAGAGGAGGAGCGAGTTCTCATTCAACATCAGCTTCATGGGCCAGCTCCTACAATTTGAGTCCAAGATCCTGTCTTCCACATCCACCCCCCAGGCTCCCTCCTGCCAAGGGGAGGCAGCCGGCCCTTCGTTCCTCACCCATTTTCTGACACTGAGCCCTGACGTGCAGGCTTCCTACTGCACATTCCCTACCTTGGTGCTGGCCCCAGTGCCCACCCACTCAACGGTCTCAGAGCTCAGCTGGGGCCCCCTGACCACAGCTACTTCCTGCTAAAACCAGGCTAGGGCCGCCAGCCCAGCCCCAAGAACAACTGTGATCTTGTATTTTGATTCATGGACATTTCATACCTGTGCAATACTGAAGACCTTGCCCTGTCCCGCTGTCCTGGTGTGACAGTGAAGGGGTCATTAGGTTTGCAGACAAACTTCAGACTGACCTCGGGATGGAAGGAAGGCCAAGCCATTATGACAGCGCAGTGTGTGCTGACTTCTGTACTTCCTGCCCTTGGGACTGCCCAGTCTTTGCACCTCAAAATTCACCTTTTCATTTCAAGCATAAGGCAATAAATACCTGCAGCATGGGAGAAAGCAGTTGCTAGACCAGGAGAAAAGGTGGTCATGAAGCCAATTCATTTTGAAGGAAGCACAATTTCCACCTTATTTTATTTTAACTTTGGCAGTCTCTATATCTGTCTCTGTTGCTTCAGGGCATAAAGATCACTACCTAGTCAAGAAAGTAACCCTTCAGGGTTTTAGGGACATGATGTATATGCCAATTTGAACCTTTGGATGCTTTTGAGACTCTATCTTGGGTCAGGTGGAGTCAGATGGGTGAAGTAGTGAGACAAGAACACTTCCGGTTTCCTTCTCACTATGAGTTCTTCCCTGACTTTGGACTTGGGCATGATTCTTATTCATACTTGAACCTTTCTTGTTGAACCTCTCCTCAAAGCAACTCTTGCGTCATTTGAAAAGAGTTCTTTAGGCCATGGACCAAAAATCACCCCTTTGAGGTGGTGGAAGTGGGTGCCATGAGAGAGAAAGGGTACCCACTTCCTGGGTCAGTGGCATTGAAATGGCAGTCAACCCAGCTTGCTGTCTTTATATGTGCTTGTCTCGTCTCTGGTGACACTTGTGTTCTTCCTTGCCCCTTGGGGTTGTCTTCAAGCTGTTGACTTCTGGGATTGGCAGATTTCTCAATGTGGTACTACTTCTTTTTTTGTCTATAGGCTATTTTTCTAGGGGAAAAGGCAATAATTTCCTAAAATCCACATGAATGTGAAGAAAAGCAGTATGTTACTGGTTGTCACCATTTTGTTATAGTGCAAAATAAAAATAATAAAAAGAAAAAAACATAATAAATATTCCCAAGGAAAGTATGAAATGAGATTTTAAAAATTATTCCAGAGTTAAAGTTGACTGTTAAAAAATACCAGTGCATAGTTATTAAATCATGACATTTAGAGTTGAAAATTTGATTGCACATCAATTATTTGATACCTAAGCAATTTATGGTATGTACAGAATGTACTATAATGCCAAAATAACACACTCAAGTTTTAAGTTAACATAATCCAATCTACTCATATTCTCTACCAGAGAATTCTGTTCATTGAATTCCTAAGGAAAATAAGGAATATGTTGAAAAACAATTCATATTCTGAATTTTAAGAGTATTTCAAGTAAATAAACATTAATAAACAAAATAAACTTTTGTTTGACAGATGAAAACTCTAGTTGTGATTGTTATTGTTTAGTCACTAAGTTGTGTCTGACTCTTTGTGACCTTATGGACTGTAGCCCACCAGGCTCTTCTGTCCGTGGGATTTTCCAGGCAAGAAAACTGGAATGGGTTGCCATTTCCTTCCCCAGGGGATCTTCCCAACCCAGGAATTGAACCCACGTCTCCTACATTAGCAGGTGGATTCTTTATTACTGAGCCACCAGGGAAGTCCTAATTAAGAAATATGATAAGGCTATTTAATAGTTTGGAAAATGTTTAAATGCAGTGATGACTTACTGGCCCTCATCTTTATATTTCTAATCAAATGGTAAATTTTCTTTAAGTGGTAGAGTTTGAAGATTAAATTCCAAGTGGCACAAATTTGACTCTAATTCCACATCTCATGATGTAGTCTAAGAAAACAATTCTAAAAACAGAAGATGCTTTATGCTCAAACATGTTGATCCATCATTATCTATTATCTAAATGTTTTAAATGACTAAAATGTCCAGTGCTATTTGGGGATGTAATCTTGAGTATACCAGCGCTATGGGATGATGACATGGTTTTTGATGATGAAAGGTTTTTGTATGACAGCGTCAAAGAAGTGGGATGTACCACGGCCCAGTGTGAAGATCAAGGGATCTGGGTCCTGTCTCCAAGGATGCTTTAAAAGGTCAATGTATGGCAAAAACCACTACAATATTGTAAAGTAATTAGCCTCCAATTAAAATAAATTAATTAAAAATATATATATAGGCAAAAAAAGGTCAAAGACAGTGTATGTTTTCTTTTTCTGAGATAGCAAAAGGTAATATTTTGATGTCTACAGCCACCTCTGTGATTGATTCCACTTGTTTTTGAACGTATAATCAAATAGGTCTACGTATATAGGAGAACGCCTGCAAATTTTGCCAAAATGTCAGTGTATTATAGAGCTGCCTCTAGCTAACCAGAGTAGAGGGAGTACCAGGAAGAGATAATAAATTTCCTGTTCTCAGATGGTTTACGTTCCCGTTAGGCTAGCACGGTAAACTTTTTTTTTTTTTTAATGGAAAAGATTGGAGAAAAAAATCATTTCAGGATACTTTAAAACACAGTGTAGACGAACCTCATCAACACTGAGAGGATGTCGCATAAAGCGGCTAATAGAAGGCAGGCGGTGTCATCCATGCCCGGGCACCAGGGCCGCGCCCGGGTCAGGACCGCGAAGAGCTCGCTTCGCTGTTGCGGTGTTTTTGTAAAGTTTTCAGGGGCGCGAACAAAGTGCAGCCCTGATCCAGCCAGAGGCATATTTGCTCACTTCATAATCTGCTTCCTACATAAGCTGTTACTGAATGGAAAACAAATGGACGGGCAGCACGTCTGTGAACAGATGGCGCTTCTGGGTGATGAAGAAAAAGAGCAGAGGGACAGCGAGTTTGGAGACGTGGCTCTGTCCCCTCCCCACGGTCGCCGGGCTTCCTCCTCGACCTCCTCCGGCAGCCCGCTCCCTCTCGTCGGCGCCTCCCACCTTTGTTAGGAGGAAAGCCGTTACAGGTTAGAGAGAGAGGGAGAAGGTGCTGCTTAATCCTAAACCTTTTTTTGTGCGTTCCAGTCGGGCTCCTGTCTCCCAAAGTGAAGAGGCCACGGCAGCTGGAAGATGGGAGCGAGGCGGCGCGCAAACAGCGGGCATATGGTCCCTTCCTTCCTCCAGGGCCGCTTGAGCCTCCCCGGTCATGCTGGGGCTCGTTCTTAAATATCATTTGGATGCTATTGTTTGTCTTGCCTGAGTTGGAGGAAAGAAGCATCTAAAAAGGATTTATGGAAATGCCTGGAAATGTTGCCGCGATGTCCCTGTACTAACTGTTGAGCTACATCTGAGGCAGCTCCATCGCTCTTATAGGGCTGAAAATGTGTGCGGGCTTTCTTGTGACCTTTGGTTCTTGTCTTGTTTTCGATCAGGATTCTATAGCATCGCAATGAAAGAGCTGTGCTGTGAGTTACAAGGAGAGTGTTATCCCAGAGTGACAATGACTACACAAATCACATTTTCCAGGATAGCTCCCCTTTGGAACATTTTGTTTCTGTGCCTCTATGTGGGGCTCTCCTACTTGACACACCATGTGTTGCCCAGGTTTTTTATTCCTAAAATAGATCACTGTTGGCCCCTTGTTCATTATGAAACAATTATATAGTAGGCATGAATAAACATTATGGAAAGGAAGGAAGGAAGATATGAGTGAATGAATGAGAGTGCTATACTAGGAGGTGTCAGGAGACTTAACTAGTTGTGTTAGCAGTTGTCTAAGAAAAGTAACCTCTTGACTCTTGGTTTCTTCATCTAAAAAATGTCTAGTCAAACCTAATGTATTTCTGAGACCCATCCAGACTCAAAAATCTATATTCTAATTAAAAAGACTTCATCCAAACATATTTAAGCGCTCGTCTTCTTGGTTATTGGGCTGATGATTTAATTGTGACTAATGAGAGTTACCAGTCCTCTACACAAACATAAGCAATGACATTTAAGTTAATTGTAGGCGGCAAGCCCAAGACTAGAAGTCACTAAAAGAACAATCTATAATGGGGGTTGGGGGGCGGTAGTAGGCAGAAACTAGATGATTTGGGCTTATTGTGGTTCTTTAAGGGGGAAACAACCATTAGCTTTAAGACAGAGGCAATACAAAATATAGAGGCAAAAATGAAAGGAAACTTAGACAAGGATTTGAATAGATGATTTAAGAATAATACACTGACTCGAAAGACATAAAAGTGAAATATGAGCAATTTGGGGCTTGCATGGGACTGTTCTTTAATGAAGACAAGACATCTGAACTTGTAGTCAAGGGAAGAATGCCTTGTAGTTAACTGCACGCACTCAAAATGTGCTCAACGTTATAAAAGGAAGACATGAGGGGTATTTTTAAAAATCATTTTTCTTCTAATATTTAACTTTGCTAGAAAGAGTGTTGTAATTCAAATGCAGTAGTTAAGTAAAAGCTGGGACAGATGTAAAAAATGCATTCTTTCAGAGTTCAGGGCCCCTGAGGGGCCTTCCAAGCTGGGCAAGGTAAGAAACTCCAGACAAAAGAACCAGCAAATGCTCCCCTCAATACACACTTGCCTCCTGCAGGGTAGAGAAAACCCTCTGTCTGTGCACCTCTCAGAGAGGCCCCCACATACTAGTATATATGCCGCGGCCCACCAGTATTGAGTAGTGTACGCTATTTGCTACGCTGAAAGTGAAAGTCACTCAGTCGTGTCCGAGTCTTTGCGACCTCACGGACTATATATACAGTCCATGGAATTCTCCAGGCCAGAATACTGGAGTGGGTAGCCATTCCCTTCTCCAGAGGATCTTCCCAACCCAGGATCGAACCAGGTCTTTCGCACTGCAGGTGGATTCTTTACGAGCTGAGCCACAAGGGAAGCCCAAGAATACGAGAGTGGGTAGCCTATCCTTTCTCCAGCGGATCTTCCCGACCCAGGAATTGAACAGGGGTCTCCTGCATTGCAGGCAGAATCTTTACCGACTGAGCTATCAGGGAAGCCCATTTGCTACATTAGCAACATAATTAATTTTTTAGTTAACTTACTCTGTTTTTGACACTTTTTATTAACCAGCTGGCAAATAGATAGTTTATACAAGGGAATTTTTTTTTTTAGAATTGATAATTTTTTTAAAGAAAGAGAATGAGAAAGAAAAAGAAAGAAGGAAGGAAGAGAAGAAAATGTTCTGCAACCCTTCCATCCTCCTGTGTGAATTAAAAGCTTCATGGTTTCCAAATCCAGGCTCAGAGTGTGGTTTCTCAGTTAAATCCTAGCCTGTGGCCCTGTTCTGGAGAGTAAACTGCAGGTCACCAGAACATAATTCTGAACTTGTTCTTTAGTATCTGATGAAGTTCCCAGAGCAGCACTCAAGAACAAAAACAAAACAACTGAGTTTTGGATGTCACTGAAGCAAGACAAGGAAATAGTTCTCTGCTCCTCTCCACCCTCCACTTCCTTGCATAGAGAATGGTCGGCAAAAAGAGAAAATCTTTTTTTAAAAAACATAAGGTATCCACATGAGCTTCTGCATAATTTTACTAGCTCTGCCATTGATCTGAGTATCTATTCCATCTAAAATAATAATAGTATCTCCTACATATTAAGCACTTACAATGTGCCAGGTAGTGTTCTAGGCACTTTACACATATTAATTTATTTAACCCTCATAACAATTCCATTGGGAAGTTAGCAAATACTAGTCCCATTTTGCAGGTGGAGAAATTGAGGTAAATGAGGTGAATGACTTGCCTGGATCACATGACCAGGATCAACCGTAGGCATTCTGGCTGCAGTGTCTCTTTTCTTCATCCTGACACTGCAAGGTTGAAAGCTTTTTGCAGGAGTTAAGCCTCCTATTTTCACTTACCTCCTTCTGGATTAAACCATACCTAATGCTCCATTTCTTCAATGAAGTCTGGAATCAGGTGCATATGTGTGTGTGAGTGTGTGTGTATACATAGAATATTTATATGTAGAAACCGAGTAGTTCAAAGAAATTCAAGTCAGAAAAGTTTGAGAGCACATATTTGCTCACTGTAAAGAACTTTCGGCAAAAAAAAAGCTGGTGCTTTTAGTCTCCCATATGTTTAAAATAAAAGGCTTTTATTAAAGCAGGTCATTCAACTAAGATGCAAATTTTTTTAAAAAGAAGAAAGACTCTCGTAAAAATGACCCAAAGCCATTGTCTTGGAAGAAAATGATAGCTAGGTACATAGATATAAACAGTTTTTAAAATCTCAAGTTTGGGGGTTTCAGTTCAATTCACTTGCTCAGTCGTGTCCAACTCTTTGCGACCCCATGAATCGCAGCATGCCAGGCCTCCCTGTCCATCACCAACTCCCGGAGTTCACTCAGACTCATGTCCATCGAGTCCGTGATGCCATCCAGCCATCTCATCCTGGATCGTCCCCTTCTCCTCCTGCCCCCAATCCCTCCTAGCATCAGAGTCTTTTCCAATGAGTCAACTCTTCGCATAAGGTAGCCAAAGTACTGGAGTTTCAGCGTTAGCATCATTTCTTCCAAAGAAATCCCAGGGCTGATCTCCTTCAGAATGGACTGGTTGGATCTCCTTGCAGTCCAAGGGACTCTCAAGAGTCTTCTCCAGCACCACAGTTCAAAAGCATCAATTCTTCGGCGCTCAGCCTTCTTCACACAGCCAACTCTCACATCCATACATGACCACAGGAGAAACCATAGCCTTGACTAGACGGACCTTAGTCAGGGGTTTAGTTTGGATATTTTTTTACATCTACCCTTAATCAACAAGGATGGTCGTTAGCATTTAGGAGCATTTCCTCCAATAAGCATTAATATTTCTAATTACAACCACATTGCTTACATAATTTAGCTCCTAGATTATGAGTGGGTTGTTTTTGTTTCGGAGGACAGTATTGGAGGGCTTTTGTGCCTTATAAATAGCCCTCAAAGTCTGGGGGGAAAGCAATGGTATTAATGTGTCATAAGAAACTACCTATAACACCAAAAAGGCAAAAAGTTCCACCAAGACATTAGTTCTGATTCAACAATAAGTCCACATTTGATATGATTTAGGTTCCACTGTTTCTCATCCAGACTGAACCTCCGTAGCACAAGAACAATTCGCCAGGCAAATAGCTAGATTCTAGTTTCTAAAACAAACAAAATCCAATCAAGTAAGAGTTTTGAGACCATGAAAATGAAGGAACGAAATTAACTGTTAGAAAAATCCAAGTCTTAAACTTTTACCCCAGTTTTTGACCCTGTGATCAAAGACTCATTTTCATTTGATCATTTCCTTTCTTGAGTTTTCTTAAATGGGTTTGGTACAATACAACTACTACCGGATCATAGATTTAAAGCATCTCAAGATACTTGAGTTGGAATAGGAAAAAAAAAAAAAGAAGAGGTCAACGTGGTCTGAAATCTCCCTGTGGAATGCCTAATGTGTGAGACGGTCATAGAAAAGATTGGTAATTAACTGCTTCTCCTTGTCTGTCTCTCGGTATAGATGGCATGATCTTTGTCACCTGTGACCCTTGTGATTCAGATAAATGTATGTGACAGCGTGGGGTTGCAACTCTATGAGCAATACGATGTAACCCAATGGTTTCTAACCTTGGTTCCTTGTTAGAATAGCTGGGCAGGTTTCTTAAAAACACTGATGACCTGGCTCCAGCCCACTCCCAGTTTCTACAGAATCTCTGGGTGTGGAACAGGGGCAGAGGCAGGTATATTATAACTCCCAGAGGATAGGATTGAAGCACCCACTTTGAGGTACACTGAGACAGAGAACCCGCACAGGATTCTCTTGGGCCAGCTAGTGCTGGGTGGACACAGAGATGGAATCTGCCCCTCATCAACTGTAAACTTGGATCTTGTTCTCTTGTCTGGAAAAGGGAGTCTTTATAAGACCTACTTTATAAAGCCACTGTGACTATTAGATGAGAAGCTATGTGCAAAATGCTTGGTAAGTAGTAGGTACTCATTAATGCCAGGTTTCTTCACAATATATCTTCATATTTTGTCCTACTCAGAAACAAATCCAATTTTGCTCAATTATTTCAAGAAAGTAGTTCACGTAGCCAATGTCTGTTCATTCTGTCCCAAGGAACTGACTTTTTGATGCTGTGGAGTCTTCTCTCGCTCAGAAGCTTGTCTGGTGGGATTGTTCAAGAACAAGCCAAGCGTGAATGCCATGTCCACAGCCAATAAGACTGTCCCAGGCCACACCATAGGAGGAACAGAAAGGGCTGCTATTATCTGTATCTGAGCGGATTCTTCCCCATTTAGGAACTGACTCCTCAAAGCAGCCTAGAGGCTCCCTGTTGGATGACTTGTTGAATTGTAAGGGTTCTAGTGTCCATTTCAGGAGATACCCTATAAACATGCAAAGCAAAGGGAATCTGACCCAAGGCATTTCCTTTAAGCCAAAATATGTAGGGACTTCTCTGGTGCTCCAGTGGTGAAGAATCTGCCTTCCAATGCAGACGACATGGGTTCGATCCCTGATCAGGGAGCCAAGATCTCACATGCTAAGGGGCAATGAAGCCAGCATGCCCCAACTAGAGAAGGCCGTGCACTTCAACAGAGATCCGCATGCTGCAACTAAGACCCAATGCAGCCAAAGAATTAAGTAAATAAAGATACAAAATGTGGTCTTCAGACTGCAATAGACCACGTCTTAAGGACCTTGAAATGCCCCCCTGAGGTCTGTAAGGACGCACAGAGGGAGTGAAGGTTTGCAGGAGGGTGCTACTAGATAAGTCTGTGGCTGTCTTTACAGGCTGTGGGCCTGTGGCAACAGCAGCTTCATTTTCTTGGCAACCTGACCCAGGGCTGTGTGAGGAGGAAAGAAGTGATGAGCCCTTCTCCTTAGCACTGCTCTTTTTCCATCTTCAAGTCTTCAGTAGATTTTGGCCCACTCAACACTCCAGAAAGGACCAGGAATTATGTTGACTTCTGTGTTCACCTCAGAGAGAGAGGAAGAATTATTTCCATTTTTATTCTCATATTTCATTGGTCTAAATTAAATACTCTTCCTTGAAAGTGAAAGTGTTAATCACTCAGTCATGTCCAACTCTTTGCGGCCCCATGGACTGTAGCCCACCAGGCTCCTCTGTCCGTGGAATTCTCCAGGCAAGAATACTGGAGTGGGTTGCTATTTCCTCCTCCAGGGCATCTTCCCCACCCAGGGACTGAACCTGCATCTCCTGCCTTGCAGGCAGATTCTTTACCACTGAGCCACCAGGGAAGTCCATTTCTTCCTTAGTGTTCATTATTTTGCCATGAAACAGTATATGTTTGGGGGTTGAAGTCTGGATTTTCACCGGTTAGAAAAAGCTCAGAACGTATCCTTGAGGCAAAGACAGGAAACTTCAACACACACAGTCATAGCAACTGCATCAAAAGAAGACCCCTGGATTCTATTTCAAATAAGTCCGCGTTTCTCATTACATCTGTGGTGCATTGCAGGACTGAAATCTGTAGCTTTTCAACATAATATGTGTCTAGATCAAACAGTATTAAATAATCATTAAAATCTGCTTTGTCCTTCTTGAAGAGCTGCTCATAGCTTCACATCGTGCTGTGTGTATTAATGGAACTTTGGATATAATATAAAACGTGAATTGCAACTGTCTTGGGTGGTAGACAGTTTACTAAAGTATTATCCAGAACACATGCTATCTGATTTACTAACTTATTATCCATTAAAAAAATCCCCGGGTAAATAAATGTGTAACTAAAAGAATTGTTACTCTGTATAATCAGATGAATAGATACAAACAGGGAAGATTGCTGTCATTATGTTGTATATTGTGCTAAACAGATGCACATGGGTTTTTCAAATAGTGTGCTATATCAAACCACTTCCTCCCGTCTAGGCTTTGCTTTTATCAATAAGAGGTTTCATATTTCAAATCAATCGCTGTTTTCTGAGGAGGCCACTCCTCCCCCCTCCTTCTCTCACCCTCCTGCCTTTCCCCCCTGCCCCAGCCAACAGGCTTGGCACAGACAGGAAATGACTGGAAACAGTGGATCTATAATGTGCTGTCAGTGTTGGGTCTGCCCTCAGCCACAGGGAGCGAATCATGCCCCAGAACATGTCGGAAACTCAACACAAATCAGAGTGAGTGGAAACCGAGTCCCTGCAAGTTTGCCAGTTGCCCCCAGATAACAGCTCTGACAGTAATGAGCTAAGCTGCGTCAACGCTATCTGTGTTTTGGATTCTTCGGTAGATGACAGTGGTGGAGAGCACACACCTACCCATCCCGTTGCCATTCTCCCAAGGCACGTGTATCTTAGGTGATTGGTAGGCTTGGCAAGGCAGTGATCCTGGGCAGAGACAAGAACTGGCACTTGCCCTCATCCCATCCATCCATCCCATCCACACAAGAAACCTTCTTAGGCTCCTAGTGCCTCAGGCAGCATGCTAGGAATGGAGGTGAGAGACCCCCAGAGACTCGCTGGCAAGTCTACTCATACCAAGAATATGGAATTGTAAACGAGATGCCCAATTATGAGATGCCTCTGGAGCACCGAGAAGGAGCCCCTGACCCAAACTGAGGCCCAACTCCTGTCCTGAGAGTTGGGATCAGATTAGGAGGGAACCCCTGAACTGAAAGAGATGGAGATGTCAGGATAAATTCCAGAGCTTGATTTGGCAAACTGGGTAAAGAGAGGTGGGGCTTCCCTGGTGGTTCAGCAGTAAAGAATCTGCCTGTGATGCAGAAGAGGCAGGAGATCCAAGTTCAATCCCTGGGTGGGGAAGGTCCCCTGGAGGAGGGCATGGCAACCCACTCCAGTATTCTTGCCTGGAGAATCCCATGGACAGAGGAGTTTGGCAGGTTACAGGCCATAGGGTCGCAAAGAGTCGGACACGACTGAAGCGACTGAGCACGTACCCACACACGCATGTAAAGAGTGGCGGCGTTTATTAAGATAAACAATTAAGGAGGATACGGTGTCTGTTGTGTTTTCAGCTCTTCCTACGAAAAACTGTCCTACCAAACACTCTATTTCAAACCACCTTTATTCAGATATAATTCGCTTACTGTGCAGTTTACCCATTTAAAGTGTGCACGTCAAATGGTGGCTAGATTTATCATGGTAATCATTTTGAAATGTACAGAAATATTGAATCACTATTTTGTGTGCCAGGAACACTATAACATAATGTTATAGGTAAATTACAATTAAAATACAAACTCTGAGAAAAAGAGATCAGATTTGGCTACCAGAGGAAGAAGATAGGGAGAAGGGTGAAATGGATGAAGGCAGTCAAAACGTACAAACGTCCAGTTGTAAGATAAATAAGTAATAAGTACGAGGGATATAATATACAATATGCTAAATATAATTAACACTGCTGTGTGCTATATATAAAAGTCATTAAGAGTATATCATGAGTTCTCATCATAAGGAAAAAATTTTTTTCTATTTATTTTATATTTATATGAGATGATGAATGTTCACTTAGGGGAAAAACAAAAAAAGGACGCATGGACTTCCTTGCTGGTCCAGTGGTTAAGAATCCGCCTGCCAATGAAGGGGACACAGTTTTGACCCCTGGTCCAGGAAGATTCCACAGGCTATGGGGCAACTAAGCTCACGTGCCACCTCTGCTGAAGCTGGGGCTACCTAGAGCCCGTGCTCCGTAATAAGAGAAGCCCCACACCCCACAACTAGAGAGCAGGCCCCATGCAGCAACCCAGCACAGCCAGAAATAAGTAAATAAATAATGTTTAAAAGGACTCATAAACAGCTACCATAAAGATATTAAATGAAATCTTTGAGCCAAAAAGAAGTAACATATATATAAATAAAGTGTGCACTTCAATGGCCTTTAGTACTTTCACAGAATTTTGTAATCATCACCACAATCTCTTTTAAAACATTTTCATCACCCCAGAAGAAACACCACACCCCTTAGCTGTCATCTTCCCATTCCCTAACCACCCCCAGCGCTAGGCAAGCACTCATCTGCGTTCTGTCTCTACAGATTTGTCTGTTTTGGGACATTTCATATAAGTGCATTCATACAACAGGTGATCCTTTATGACTGCCCTTTTCACTTAGCATAAGAGATTTGGGTTGTAGAAACAGACTTGAAGAATGGCAATCCAGGAGTCCTACCCTGGACCACAGCTGATGGATCAGATCTGACCCAAGCGTCTCCTGCATTGCAGGTGGATTCTTTGCCAGCTGAGCCACAAGGGAAGCCCAAGAATACTGGAGCGGATAGCCTATCCCTTCTCCAGTGAACCGTCCCATCCCAAGAATCGAACCAGGGTCTCCTGCATTGCAGGCAGATTCTTAACCAACTGAGCAATCAAAGAAGCCCTATCCATATGTGCTGGGAGTCTTTATGTGCTTGGCAATCAGATTCTCTCCTACCTGAACTGCAAAAATACTGAGACAATGATTCAGTGGTGGCAACACTCAGGGGGAGGAACTTCCCCGGTGGTCTGGTGGTTAAGAACCTGCCTAGCAAGGCAGGAGATGCAGGTTTGATTCCTGGTTGGGAAACCATGCACTGCAAAGAAGACTCCGTGCAGCTAAAAAGAAATTTTTTTTAAATCAAGGGGAGCTAAAGATGCCAGAATGCACAGTGATTCCATGAGCTAGAACTGGGCCATGAGGGATCAAGGCAAGGGAGAAAAATGAAAGTGAACATTGTTACTCGCTCAGTCGTCTCCGACTCTTTGCGACCCCGTGGACTGTAGCCTGTCAGGCTCCTCTGTCCATGAGATTTTCCAGGCAAGAATACTGGAGTGGGTAACCATTCCCTTCTTCAGGCGATCTTCTTGACCCAGGGATCAAATCTGGGTCTCCTGAATTGCAGGCAGATTCTTTACCCTCTGAACCACCAAGGAAACCATAAGATGAAAAACTGAAGTGATGGAGTACAAAGGAAAAGATGCACAGCCTGTAGGGTGGACCAGCTGCTCAGTAACAAGTACCAAGACCAGCAGACCCTGAAGGAAAGCTGAGTAAGGTTAGCAATGGGACCCAGACGAAAAGCATCCCAGTTCCCGCTGTTCACTTCCCAGAGCTGCTCTGGGAGTCTGCTTTTCCTGATCCACTGTGCTTTCTCTTCCCCCAAAGCCTGGTTTGGGTTTTGATTTTTTCAGCTTTAACAGGTTCTCTCACATACGTATTTTTTTTTTCCAGTAAAACCTTCATTACCTGAAATATCAATAAGATTAAAATGAAAAACAGCTAAGTGGGATGAGGGAATAATTAACTCAGTAGAAGATGTATGAGGTTCTGGGGCTCCAAGCTGAGTAGGTGCTGGAGATATAACTGCCTGCAGGAAAGAAGTCAGAGCTACGAAAGGAAATTGAGAGTTAACAATGTAGAGGGGACTCTGAGATACAGAATCTTGAAGGTGAACAGAGAAAGAGAAGCCTAGAAAGCAAATAAGAAGGGGCAGCTGGAGAGATGGGTAAAGGACCAGAGATGGTGTTTAGGGACCAAAGTCACAACTCTGGTATCATTATGCTCCAACATAGATGCCAGCAACCTTTGCAATATGGTTACTTGGGTCTGCATATATTTCCTCCACCTGCTTAGAAAAGCAAAATGACTTCTTCATTCTTAGCTCTGATTTCCATTTAACTCAATAAACCTTTACTGAGAATCACCTTATACAAAGGACTATACTATAGGGACCAGGCACATGACAGGTGGTGATTAAGTCCCTAGACTCAAGGGAAAGGAGAGAAAGACCTAGTGTTTATTGTGAGTTTTCTGTGGGTCAGGCTGGCACCATGCAATCAGATTTAAACCTCTCAGCAACCACTGCAGAAACTGATCATGGGCTAAAAACAGACAACACATCGCTTTCAATCCTAGCAGCATCATTAGTGACTGTGAACCCTTGCTCTGAGCTCCACTGTAGAACAAGATAAGAATATATGCCTCGGGAATTCCCTGGTGGTCCAATGGTTGGGACTGTGTGCTTTCACTGCCAAGGGGCCAGGTTCAATAGTCAGGATCCCACAGACCCAGGCATGCCCAAAAAAACAAACAAAAAGAATATATGCTTCTCAAGCTATCATAAGTATTAAATGAATGCTCTAGACTGAATGGTTAGTGAAAGTATTAGTCGCTCAGTCATATCTGACTCTTTGCTACCCCATGGACTGAAGCTGCTAGGCTCCTCTGTCCATGGAATTCTCCAGGCAAGAATACTGAAGTGGGTTGCCATTCCCTTCTCCTGGGGATTTCCCAACCCAGTGAAGAAACCAGGTCTCCAGCATTGCAGGAAGATTCTTTACCATCTGCATCACCAGGGAAGCCCAGACTGAAAGTTTGTTTCCCCCTCTAAATTCTCATGTTAAATCCTAACTTCCAATATGATGGTATTTGGAAGTGGGGCCTTTGATGGTATTAGGTCATGAAGGTGGAGCCTCAAGAATGGGCTTCTTGTTGTTGTCATTAAGATGCTAAGTCGTGTCCAACTCTTTTGCCAACCCATGGACTGTAGCCACCAGGCTCCTCTGTCCATGGGATTTCCCATGGACAAGAATACTGGAGTGGGTTGCCATTTCCTTCTCCAGGGGATCTTACCAACCCAGGGATTGAACCTAAGTCTCCTGCATTGGCAGGTGGATTCTTTACCACTGAGCCACAAGGGAAGCCCCATAAATCAGATTAGTGCCCTTTAAAAGGGACCCCAGACAGCTCTCTTCCCCCTTGCGTCATGTGAGCACACAGCGAGAAGGCAGCCTTTACGAACCAGGAAACATCCTCTCACCAGACACTGAATCTGCTAGTGCCTTGATCCTGGACTTCGCCGCCTCCAGAACTATGAGGAATGAATGTTTGTTGTTGACACACCAACCTGGCATTAGCAGGGTATTAGCAAGTCTCTGGCATCAGCAGCCCAAGTGGACTATGCCAACGAGGGAAATTGTGTACAGTACCTCGCACGCAGTGAGCTGAATCCCCATCATCCCGCTGTCCACTTGTGTGTGATGGGCAGACTGACTTTCAGTCCCGGGGTTTCAGACTGAATACTTGCCCTCTGCATCTCACTACAGGCTCTGGCGATAAGGGACACACCTGCCAATAACCACAATACAAGGCAAAACACAGGGCAAGGGTGGGTCAGAGGGACACGGGTCCAGGCCTGCCACCTCTTCCTCCCTCTTGGCGCCAGTCACCCGCCCTCAGCCTCTCTCCCACGCCCCTCACTCCACCTGGATGTTCCGCAGCTCAGCTGACCCTGTGCATGGAAGCATTCTGTGGATGCTGAAACTATGGCACATGGACTCTCCTGGCAATCCAGAAGTTAAGACTGCATTCTCAGTGCAGGGGGCCCAGGTTCAATTCCTGGTCTGGGAACTAGATCCCACATGCTGCAACTAAGAGTTCTCATCACACAACTGGAAGATCCTGCATCCCACAATGAAGACCTGGAGCAGCCAAATAAAGAAAATAAAATGAAATAAAAATGCACAAATAAAACTTTTGTGCAAAGGTTACAAATTGGGATATATGGGAAAGACCAGATGTGTTAGGCTTTGTGAAGGGCTGCTGGATATTCCAGATTTATTTTTTATGCAAGGTCACACTTGGAAGGGACCCCACTGTAAAGGCTCATCAGCCCTCACCATAATTAGGCAATAACTTTGCAGCAGGGAACATCTAAGTTGGGTTCCAGAATAGCGGGGGGTAGTGGCTCCAGAAGGTGGGCAATGATGCCAGGAGGTGAGCCGTGAGATAGGCAGAGACAGGCACCCACAACCATGTCATTAATTTCCTTGTGGGGCTCTCTGAAGAGGCCCAGACCCCACAGCTCCACAAATCCTCTTCTGGGCCACCTGGGGTGGTGGTGCCATCTGTGGCTTCATCAAACTGACTGAAACCCTCATAATTAGCCACAAACTAGTAAAACAGAAAGCCAGGGAAAAGACCACATCAGTGGAAGCTGCCTTAGGAGAGTGAATTCAGACCACCCAGAAAGGCACTTAATTCTCTGGAGTTCAACAAGTCTTAGTGTACAACATTATCAACAACCAATGGTGAGAAGTAAACCCCAAAACAGACTCTCTAATTCTGAAACTAACAAAAACCCACTGAAACAGTGAGAGTAGATATAACAGATAGTTATGAGTACTTAATACACAACACACATCATTGGCTCTAAAACATGTTTTAATACTCTGAGGTGCAGAGACCTGTTGTCCAAAGGATTCCCCAGATTCTGCTGTGATGCACTGTGATTGGCTGAGTGGCGTTTATAGAAGTACCACAGGCAAGGAAAAGAGTGTTAGGGTGTAGCCCCTGCTCTCATGAAGCTTGCATCCTTCTGAAGAATTCACAGAAAACCACAGCAACAAGGCAGGATGTAATAAGCGCCAAGTTGTGTGATCCAACTGTAACAGTTTAGCAACTGGCAGCTATCAGTGAAGGCTGCACGTATGAGCAGTCTCCAGAGAGCAGCCTGAACTCGAGCCAAAGCTTAGAAGAGAAGACTTTCCACTTGGTAAGAATCAGCGCCTGGCACAGAGTAGGTGCTTAATCAATACCTGCTGATACCAGCAATTCAACAACGCTGATCAAGGATTTGTAGATGGGCATACGCAAGATGGTGTCCAATAACATACCACAAGCCCCATGTTTCCCTATCCTTCTGATACACCTCATCTACATTCCCAAGGAAAGGAATCCAAGCGAATACCATTTCTACTTCCAAGTGAAGGAGAGGCAGGGACTAGGGGAAAGAGCAGAAATGCACTTTTAGCCCAGAGACCCTGATACTCCAACCCCTGTTCCTTCGGCTCTTTTAGCAAAACCTTCGGCTGTATGTTTTCCAACTTACACTGTTTCATTAACACCAGTCCCTAACCACCAGGCATTCTAGTTCTTGCTGTTGCTCGGGGGAGCTTGTATGTCCCTGCAACCTGTGGAACCCCTGCTAAGATTCCGGATAAATGTCCTAAACAAATACAATTCATTCATTATGTGAATTAAATCAAAATAGAGAAACCCTTGCAGTTTTGCACATGGAAAGTAAAGAGAACAATGCATGCAAGCTATTCCACAGGATAAGCAAAGCAGATAAACACACAGAAATACACACAGGACTAGTGTGGTTTATAAACCAAATACAAAGAGAAAGGAATATTGCCTCTTACTGTCGTATGACTTTTGTCAATTTTGTCTGGTCACGGACAAAAGTTCATAACTCTTTCCACATAAACATGTGATCAGTTTCCACAGGTTTTAGGAGCTCTGAATGTATCTGAATGTCTAGGATTCACATTGCCGCCGGGACCGTGTGCATGTGTAGAAATGAAGAAACCATCACTTTACAGAAGAGGAAACTGAGACCCAGAGAGGCTAAGATGACTCATCGAAACTCACAGCAGTTAGGTTCAAAGCCAACCTGCAGAAACACACGTTTCTTCACCCCTAGCACGTGGCTCTTTTATCCATACTCAGCATTTCTCAAAGTATGCTCCACAGAACACAAGGGCCTGGGTTATAGGTACTCTCTGGAGCAGGGTAAAAATAGTTCATGGTCAGATCAATTAAGCAGGGCTAACGAAAATTAAGTGGATTTTTTCACTTGTTCATCTGAACTTGTAACAAACTGTCTTGTCAGGAGAGGTCGGGGAGAGGGGAACGCATGGATAGTGGTACAGCCTTTCTCATACATAAGCAGAAGATTTTTGTCCCCCTAATACCTAGAAATTCCAATGGCAAGCCACTCCAGTGTTCTTGCCTGGAGAATCCCAGGGACAGGGGAGCCTGGTGGGCTGCCATCTATGGGGTCGCATAGAGTCGGACACGACTGAAGCGACTTAGCAGCAGCAGCAACAGCACTACCCAGAAACTCCCTAGGGACAGCAGTGTTCCACATGACAGCTTGGAACAAAGGTGCTGGAGTCGGGCTGCTTCTCAGATCCTTCCTGGGCTGGAATGGTTTTTATATTACGTGTCTGCGTTTAGTGGGGCTGCCTTCCTCTCTCTGCAGAACCTTCTGCAACAAGCACAGAAGACGTGAGACCTGGAGACTTTTGTACAGCTGAAGGCTTCTCTGTACCTTCTGCCTAAAAAAAGTGAGAGCAGCGGGGTCCCAGCGGTGACCCAGAGCTGATGGATGGCCTCCAGAAATCCAGTTCACCCCAACCACTGGCAGCCTGCCCAACCCGGAAGACTACACCTGCAAAATGTGTCCTGTCAGACCGCGGTCCCGGCCCGAGAAACAGACTTGTGCCCAGGGGCAGAGGAACAGAAAGAAGGAGGAAGAGGCTTTTTCTCTGCTGTCTTTGGAAGGCTTTGGTCACTTGCTCTTAAAATGCCTGTTTTAGCTCTGTTGCTAGAAAGGCATTAACTGCTCTCCTCATGCAGGGGCCGTGCGAGGGTAGACCTCTGTTTCTGGTTAAGGGACGTCACCCGCGGGTCTGGTTACCGACCTCTGCGGTCACACAGTGCTCAACTCCTAGGAAAGATCTAGCTAGACTCTGAGAAGTCCCGGAACGCTGACGGGTTTCCGGAGCTAGAGCTCCCCCTGCTGGCAGTCAGGGCGTCTCGTAACGCCGCTCGAAATTCTTTCTTTGCTGTGCGTGCGGAAGCCCTGATTGAGGAGGGAGCTTTCAGCCAGCCACTTTTCTCTTGCAGTGGCTTTTCCCAAGGACTTGAGCTGACGTCGGTGTTCAGCCATTTGTGATTCTTCCTTCCCCTTGGCTATCTCCCTTTTACCGAAAAGGCCCCAGTTTGCCCAGCTCGGATCGAACTGGGCTCTTCCGAACTGAGAATTTAGGTTTGGAGAATTTCTCGAATTGAAACCAGGTCCTTGTAGGCCACATTTCTCACTAATAAGATTACATTTTCAAATATCAGACGCTTTGCATTGACCATCTAGATGGAAGGAGGAAAGAGAAAGGAAGGGTGGGAGGGAGGCAAGACGAGAAAGAAAAAAACAGACCTGCTTTACTATCATGGGGAAAAGACATGTCTCAGAAAATTGTTTCCCTTAATTGGGATCCGGGGGATGAAGGGTGAAAAAATGCCTCAAGAAAGTTGCCCTTAGGAGGGAGGTCTACTGTACAAACGTTGGGAATCTGGTTTCACTCTGCTCTGATTGCTAAGCCTTCCCTTGCTATAGGACCCCGTGGTTTCTGTCGAGTAGAAGAATGAAGAATAAACCTTCCCTCATTTCTAACTTCATCTTCAGACATCAGGCACTCCAGGGTCCCTGGTGGCTGAGAAACTTGATGTCCCTGTTTGGGGAATGCATCCTAGATAACGCTTTCATAGATGCCATCCTATTTTAAATGGAGAACTATTTTTATTTTTCAGATAGAAAAATGAAGGGAAGCAATAGAACTGAGACAGTCTGAAATGGATCTCTGGTTTTATGATGCAGGATAGGGGTAAGGGTTTCTGCTGGCTCTTTTTTTTTTCCGCCCAGACAATGGCTCATTAGGATCCACTGGCACAGAATTTGGAGGCTCCTTACAACCTAAGAATTAGAGAGGATATGTGCCGTTTCCTTCCTCTAAAAGTAGAATGGTGCCCATTTGCGAGCTCACTGAAAATAAGAAATGGAAAGACACCAAATGCAAAAACCGAAATAAAGGCGTACCTCCTTCAACCCACTGAATAATTATTCAGATTTATAAAAAATGAATAATAAGGGAGCAAATCTTCATTTTACAGAAGGATGCACCATGGGATTTCTTTACATTTCAAGTTCCCCTGATGCATAAAACATATGATTAGATTTACAAAACTTGATTTACACAGTTTTTTAGGAAAACATCTTTGCGGAAAGATTAGGTGTGATTAGATGCAAGAGCTCTTCTCTCAGGAGGGAAAACAAATGAGCTTAGCTAACAGGAGATGGCAGAGTTAACGACCAAAAACTCTTCATGCCATTTGGGAGGCCTGATTTCAATTCGGTGGCATTCTTAGAGATTTCTTAGGCAACTCCGAACGACTGCTTACAGAGATGAGAATAGAGCTCCTCTACTGGCCTGCCCCACAAACTGGGTGGGGCTCAGTCTTCTCTGAACTCATGTGTTCTAGAAAAGTCTGAACTGGGCAGGTGGGCAATTATGGTGTGGGGCCCCCTGTGAGGCAAAACACTGTTAGGAAAGAAAGACACAGAGAGACAGACTGATTGCCCATGTGTTCCTAAGAGAGTTTGGCTGAAGCTAAAAGAAGAAATGTGTTATTCTAAATGAATTGGTTTGTTCCAGGGAGGTCCTAGAAGACTCTCAGAGCCTGCAGAATACAGCTGGATTTTGCAGTTTCAACTTCCATTATTTCCAAAGACCTGTCTTCCCACGAAGTTCGGCCATGTACCAGGCACACTCTATGGCCAGATAGTGACGTGCAGGCTAATCTCTCATCTAGTTTCCTGGATGGTCAGAACCTACGTCATTTTTAGATTCAGGAAAAGTGGCCATTCTAACCTTAAAGGAAAACCAAGATTCAATTCACATACTCTGTTTTCTGATAAAGAAATACTACTGTGATCCATTGTGAAGTATCTAGGAATTTCTGTCACACTGTGGTCTAATCCCTGATCTGCCTTTAGCCTTCTGATCTGAGGAGCCATGAGAATCAATATCCGAGTTCCTCTCAACAGCTGCACTTTAGGATGGTTAGGAAAGGGAACGTTCTTTCTCTCCTCTCTCTCTTGGATTCAAAACCACAGTAACGCTGAAAACCGGTGCAGACGTCCACTTCATTAGATACCATCATGCTACAGTATTTGTTTATGATCTTATCCCTGTTCTGGTGATGTAGCACATTTACTGCTCATGAATATTTGATACTGAATTAAACCATTTGTCACTCGGTTATATAAAGAACACAATTCAGTTCACAGCAAACCATTTGAAAGAGAACTCATTATTATGATATCACAATTTTATTTTATTTTATTGGAGTGTTTTGATTGTTAAATAGACAATACTTGTCTTTCTCTCGCTTTTAATTTTTCTTGTCTAAAAGATGAAACCCTGCCTTTTACTTTGCAAACTACATTACTTGATTTCCTTTAAATAGAGAAAAATCATTTTCTATAATATTAAATTGTTTAATTTGGGACAAATGGAATAATAATGTTTTGCTACGAGACAGAGTTTCAAAAAAGAGAGGGAACGTTTGTCTCTCCCCACTTTAAAAAAAAAAAAAAAAAAGGGCCGTGTTAGTATTTCATAACAATTCAGCTAAAAGAACCAGCAACAGCCTGGTTAGAATGAAGAATTTGTAACTGTGTTCTGTGCACATTGGTTTAATAATACAGAGTCATTTAGGCATGCACAGACACATTATAAGTCTTGGGTCATTATCACTGTGACTGCCACGACAGAATCACTGGCTTGTGCCTCTGATCAGGGCGCCTACTGGGAGCAAGGATGACAACAACCAGGGTTTTGCTAGGCGAGCCGGACAGGCAGCGAATCCTTGCCGGCCCCACCGTTTGGTAGCAGCTTCTCACCAGAGTTCCAGAGCTGACCTGGGTGGCGGATCAAAGACTGCCTTGGGGGGACTGACCCTGCATGCCCTGTTCCCTCAGCTGGACCTTGCTCCTGAGAGTGACTAGGCAGCCCGTTCAACAGTCTGAGAGCCCATCATTGTGAGGGGACACCATCAACAATTAGTAAATACACAGAGATGCTCAGAGGAAGAGGTCCGTAAACACACAGAGATGGGAAATTGTTCATGAAAGTGGCAAAGTGTGTTCTATATGGTCATCGATTTCACTTAACATGGCTATTTTCTTGTTTGATTTTTTTTCTTTTCCCTTTAATTTGACCAAAGCAAAGCAGGAAATGGCTCTACAGCTTAAAAAAATAGCCAATAAAACAAATTAAACTTCACAAGCCACTCTTTGAAATCATAAGATCTAGCCATGCAAGAAATTTGCTTTAGAGAAACAGGTTTCAATATACCATATCAGTTGCAACCATCTGCAAATATTTTCCTTTTTATATTTTCCTCCTTATAAGAATATTTTTTCAGCTTTTTTTTCCCCAAAAAACAAATTGCTTTTTAATAGTCCGGGGTAATTCTACATGCCCAATATTTGCTGATTCATGTTCTAATATCAAACTTTTCTTTTCATCCAAATGCTTCTTTGGGTGTATAATTTAGATAAAACCATAGTCAGATACAACTAGGACAAATAGACCCCAGCATGCTAACTGACTGTTAGCATGACACCAAAAATATTTAGAATTCCTCTGTTTTTTATTACATGTGATGAGTCTACTGTATAATAGTCTTTAAAAACTTCCAAAAACTCACAAGCTACATCTGATATTACTTCTAGAATAGCAAGTTGCTCTCTGTAACTTTCTAAAGATACAGTCAGTCCTCTATATCCTTGGGTTCCACATCCAGGGATCCAACCAACAGAAGACTGACAATACTTAGGGTAAAAAATTCCAGAAAGTTCCCCAAAGCAAAATTTGAGTTTGCTACATACCAGCAACTATTGACATGGCATTTACACTGTATTTACAAGTATTTACATAGCATTTACATTGTATTAGCTATTACAAGTAATCTAGAGATGATTTAAAGTATATGGAAGGATGTGCATGGGTTATATGCAAATACTACAGCATTTTATATGAGACTTGTGCATCCAAGGATTTCGGTATCCATAGAGGTTCTGGAAACGATCCCCCGTGGGTGCAGAGCACTGACTCTAAAGGAAAGAGAATACTAGTCAAATTATGCTCCCCCTTCAATAATCTGTTTTACGTCAAACGTCACTGCACATGTGTTTGTGATGATTTTTCCTCTCAATTAACTGTCTTCAGCAATCTCCTTTGTGCATCTGCATTGATCAAATATAATGCCCAGACCATCACGATTTATGTTTTCATGTTAGTTTCCCATTGTTGACCAAAAGGCAGTGAAATCTAAGGTAGATTTTATTTTTTAAAAGGCGAACAACAACAAAAGCTAAAGTCATATAGCTGGTTAAATGAAGTGCAATGTTGGCACAATGGATTGCATGTTTTGTTTGGTTGGTTGGTCATCCTTGATCATCTGAGGACCCAGTGTCCTTGGCTGTAAACTGAGGACACTGGATTACATGGTATCTAGGTTTCTTAAAATTCTGTTTCAACTTAGGGGCTGGTTTAGAGAACAAGGCTTGGCTTTTTAGGGTAAAGTCATTTAGACTAATTCATGTGCTGTCTCTTCAGCCACCTGGCGTCATGGTCAGATTCAGTTCAGTTCAGTTCAGTTCATTCGCTCAGTCGTGTCCGACTCTTTGCGACCCCTTGAATCGCAGTATACCAGGCCTCCCTGTCCATCACCAACTCCCGGAGTTCACTCAGACTACCTGGTGTGTATTGCTGACCTTAGAAAACTTGGGGGCAGGACTCCATTCTCTGGGTTTTGATGTTGTTATTGTTGCTTGGTTTTGGTTGTTGCCTTTTTTTTTTGGCGGCAGGGGAGGGATTCACTCAAGTAACTTGATGTATTTCCTCGGACTTAGTTCTTTCTCTGTTTCTCTAACACACAAACAGTCTCCTTCTCCTTTCCTTCAGTTCTCTGATTCCCCTTTCTAGTTTGCTTGCCTCTCTTCTTCCCCGCAGCCCTCACAAGAGTTTCCTTTTCTGACTTTCTGCTTATTCACCGTTTCTCTCAACTATTGTTTCTAAATCACTTTAGATCCAGGGCCTCCTGAAAGTTTCCAGGTTTGCCTTGGTACTCCTCGGGGTTAAAGGGTCCCACAACCTGTCATGGGAATAGGAGGCTGCCTAGGGTAGAAAAGGGAAAGTTAGATTTTATTTTTTAAATGTGGTCATGAAGAGGAAGAAGATCAAGAATAGACAACAAGATTTAATGGTGATGTGGGTTCTCTAGGGGCTCAGACAGGGCCAAGGGGGCCTTCACAAGATAAAGATCAGCCCAAGCAGAAGGAGTCATTCTATCTCCCACTTGAGTTGAGTTGAGTTACTCACTAGAGTCCGACTCTTTGCAACTCCATGGACTGCAGCACACCAGTCTTCCCTGTCCATCACCGACTCCTGGAGCTTGTTCAAACTCATGTCCATTGAGTTGATGATGCCATCCAACCATCTCATCCTCTGTCATCCCCTTCTCCTCCTGCCTTCAATCTTTCCCAGCATCAGGGTCTTTTCCAATGAATCAGTTCTTCTCATCAGGTGGCCAAAGGATTGGAGCTTCAGTTTCAGCATCAGTCCTTCCAATGAACATTCAGGACTGATTTCCTTTAGGACTGACTGGTTTGATCTCCTTGCAGTCCAAGGGACTCTCAAGAATCTTCTCCAACACCACAGTTCAAAAGCATCAATTCTTCGGCACTCAGTTCTCTAGGCCAGAATACTGGAGTGGGTAGCCTTTCCCTTCTCCAGAGGATCTTCCCAACCCAGGAATCGAACCCAGGTCTCCCACATTGCAGGCAGATTCTTTACCAGCTGAACCACAAGGGAAGCTCAAGAGTACTGGAGTGGGTAGCCTATCCCTTCTCCAGTGGATCTTCCTGACCCAGGAATCGAACCAGGGTCTCCTGCATTGCAGGCGGATTCTTTACCAATGGAGATATCAGGGAAGCCCCTCTGTTCCAGAAATCTCCTAAATGTGGCAAGACCCAGACCTGTATCTGGCCTCCTCTGTGGGCAGGTGAGGGATTTTTCCAATGCTCCCACCAAATTAGTGGTAAGAAGTCACCAAATTAGTGACTGGCATAACCTGAACACGTCATTCTCACTGATCAACAAAGATGCATCTTATCTTTCATTGTAGCCCCTCCACTGCTGTAAGAAAACACACCACCACAGCCACTCACCCAGTTATTCTTGAACAGAACAGTTTTCAGTGAAATGTAAACCACTCAGAAACCAAAGGCTAATAACACGAGGATTCAAGTTGCTTTAAGTCTCAGGACAAAGTATGGCATTTAAAAAATATAGTGAAGTTGGTCATCAAACTAAAGTGAAAGTTGCTCAGAGTACTGAAGTGGGTAGCCTATCCCTTCTCCAGTGGGACTTCCCAACTCAGGAATCGAACCAGGGTCTCCTGCATTGTAGGCTACCCACTCCAGTACTCATGGGCTTCCCTTGTGGCTCAGCTGGTAAAGAATCCTCCTGCAATGTGGGAGACCTGGGTTTCGATCCCTGAGTTGGGAAGATCCCCTGGAGAAGGGAGTGGGTAGCCTTTCCCTTGGTCATCAAAGGAAGGATATAATAGTAGAGAGCAGTACCCGCAGAGCAGAAAGAAGCGTTTTCTAAAAAATCAGAAAGCTCTCCGCTCCCATTGTTATTACTGGTATTCGATATTGACCATGTTTTCTACTCACACCCAAATGTGGACAGAAAGTGCTATCTTCTTCCCTGTTAGTGCGTACATGGCTGACAGTGTGCAGAGCCCAGCCTTTCCTCTCCACCTCTGGTGGCACCTGGCCTTTCAGAGGCATATGTAAGACCCTGTCTTGATTCTGGATAGCCTCTAGGTAGCGTCTATCATGGCTGGGTAGCTTCTATCATGAACTCCAAAAGCGAGAGCTTATGTATGTAGGAAGCTTGAGTGGGAAGAATCGATGGCAGAGATCCTTGTCTTGGCTGGGGCATATAGAGACCCAGGCTCACCAGAACCCTCTTCTTGAGATCCATGCTAAATGAAAACTTCCCAGAGCTCTCAGCAACTCTTGATCAAGCACATGCAGAAAGTATTATTTAAGGAACCACTCAGTCCCAGACCCTGAGCATACGCAGAGGGACAAGCCTGGCCCAAGGCTGAGCTCCTACAGCAAGACTGTGAGATCCAGAACCACCTCTGCTCCCACCTGCCTGGTTTGCCATGGGAGGGGGGACTCCCCCAAGAGAACCCTGGGGGGCTGGGAATGTTGTAAGAATACTGGGTCAGTGAGGAGAAAAGTAGCTGCTTCCTGCAGATGCCAAGTGGACTTCAGCTGCCTGTCAAGGCGTTTTCATCTCCAAGTCCACGTGTTCACTGAGTAGCAACTCCTGCATTTTAGCTTGGGAAGCAGGTCTGCCAAGGTGACCTGAAAGCACGTGAAATCGGTGCCATCCCTGCAATTAATGAGGGGTGGAGCATCTCTAGGGGTCAATCTCCTATTTGGATACACTCAAGTTCATCCAGTTTGTTTCAGAATCTAATAAAGGCCCTCAGTGAATCCAATATACAAACCCCTGTTCCTGGGGCTATGCCTGATGTAAATCCCACTCTGGATTTCATGGAGCGGGGAGATCTACCTAATTCCTTTTTGCTTCATGGGACACTGTGTCTTCTCATGCAGGCTATCCATGGTCCAGGGCTTCCCTGGTGGCTCAGCTGGTAAAGAATCCGCCTGCAATGAGGGAGACCTGGGTTCGATTCCTGGGTTGGGAAGATCCCGTGGAGAAGAGAACGGCTATCCACTCCAGCATTCTGGCCTGGAGAATTCCACGGACTGTATAGTCCATGGGGTAGCAAAGAGTTGGACACGACTTTCCCTTTCCCTCTCATCAATGGTCCTCGTGAAGCAACTAGAGAAAACACACAAAAGGGAAGGCATATAATATTTAAGATTTCTCTCAAGAGTTCTCTTCAAGCTATTGGCAACACTGGTTAGAGAACTTATGCTAAAATTTTTGCAGACACCTCTGGAGTTCCGTCGAGCTCACCTTAAAATAAACAAGCCACATCAATTGTGCCAGTCGAGGTTTTCTTTGCAATTTAGCTATTTTTGTGTGTTTTTATGGCAACCTCCCTCCCACCCCCACCCCACCATTTATCACGTCATCTTATCACAGTCTCTTTCTCGGAGACGCAAATAGCACACTAATGTTTCCTTTTGTGAGGGTGAGTTGTCAATCTCTTTAGAAAGGGAACAACTACAGATAGCTCTTTCTTTTGATAATCTTCCTGACACTTGCCTGAGCCCGACTGATCCATCACAGAGAGCCTGGCTCCGTGGAGGGGCGCATGCTGACAGTCAATCAGTGTGGATGTCACTTTGTGTCCATCAAGAAAATATGTAAAGTGAACCATTGTGTACTTTGTGCTAGTAAACAGGCTTTCTTTTCTCTTAAATCTTGTCTGTGTTTCATTGGCTGACAGTATAAATACAACACACAGAACTCTGCCCTTTTAACATACAAGTCTGAAAGCCATCCTCTTGGTGCAGTTTTCAGCTTATTGGTGCACTGTTATTTTCCTTGACGAAGGAGCGGGAGCATGAACATGAAGACTCAAAATGCCATACATTGTCAGGCTCAAGAGCAGCTTGTTAGACTCAGGAATGCGGGACTTGGTGTGAAATTGCTATTGCATTGCATCACCAACCATAAACCTTCCAGTCACCAGAAACCCTCTCTCAGACCATAGTCGTCAGTTTGTAAACATAGAAGAATTTAGAGAACTTGTAGGAGGAGGCTAGGAATATGGAACTATAAAAATATAATGTAGTCATTTCTCTGAAGGAGTCTGATACATCAGCCTAGGTGAAGCCCAAAACTTTCTCTTGGAAACTTTTTTTCCCCGTCTGATGTGGGGTTGAGGGGCAAACGGGAAGGTATGGTGGGAGGAAGGAGTTGGGGAGAGGCTGGGATGGAAAAAGGAAAAATAGATTTTATATTTACATAGGTGTATTGGGTAGGCAGGTCGGTCACTGGCTGTAGGTGGCCCTATTCTTTCCTTTCTGGGAATAAAAATGGATAAAAACCATCACCAATCAACCGCCAACTGGGACTGGCCAAGATCTGTGGCTAGAATTATAACTGGACCTGTGAGACGTTTAGATTCATTATATACAGTCTTTTAAATAGAAAAATCTGTAGAAACTTAAATCTCCATTGATCAAAAATGATTAAAAAATTATAGGGATTCATACTATGGAATCTTCTACTGCCATTCTAATGAGGTAGATCTTTTTGTTCTGCTATAGAGATGTGTCCAGTATGTGTGGAGTGAAAACAGCATTTTGCATTATGATATGAATAGTACAATTCCATATTTTATTTCTAAAGCTTGATATAAATGCCAACAATTAACAATGGTTAATCCTGAGGTAGTGGGATTGTGAGAGACCATATTTTATTTTTTATGTTTCAGATGTTTGCTTGAATTTTTTTCAAACAAGTGTTCATTTGCTTGGCTATTTCTCTTAAGCCTATAAGAAAATTTTACTTTCATGCATACATAATCGCCAAGGCACGGAGGGGTTTAGGAGAGAAATTTCATGGGCCCTCATTACCTTGGAGAAAAGGATATGTGTACTTTATACATATGTATTATGTATAAATGTGTATATTATATATAAACTAATATTTATATATTTATATTTCACCCTGAGTTTGCTTGAATTTTTTTCAAACAAGTGTTCATTTGCTTGGCTATTTCTCTTAAGCCTATAAGAAAATTTTACTTTCATGCATACATAATCGCCAAGGCACGGAGGGGTTTAGGAGAGAAATTTCATGGGCCCTCATTACCTTGGAGAAAAGGATATGTGTACTTTATACATATGTATTATGTATAAATGTGTATATTATATATAAACTAATATTTATATATTTATATTTCACCCTGGGGTAAAAATTAGGATGAAAAATCCATGTTTAGAAAACTCTCAGGCAGACTTTCCTCTCCGCTGAGAAAAATAAGATTTTGGTGTGCTCTGCCAATGCAACTGAATTGAATTGAATTTGTTTAAAGGAAGAGAAACTGGTTCTTCTAGGCCTCCCACAAAGATCTAGGGATTCCATGACAAAGAAATAATAATCCCTGTGGCTTCTAGACTAAAAAGAATTCTGTAGCGTCGACATAAACAAACATCCTAATAAAACCCCCTTGTACTTTAAACACATATCTCTGCGAATTATTTTTCCCTGTCATTTTGACTGAAAATAAAAGATGTCTTCAAAAATAAATTAAATAACTGACCAGGAAAATGAACCCCTGATTTGAAAATTCAGGGCGCATGCCAACCCACAGCACTGGAATTTTGTATAAGACTGTAACTCCTAATAAAAAGCATGAAGTATTACACAAAAACCAAGCTGGAAGCTGAGAGACCAGGGCAGTGATACTCGTGGATTAGAGCAGAAAGAAACACACCATCCGTATTCGTGAAGGCGCTTTCTATTCCAGGGGAAGGGGTGGTGTTTCATTAAGGATGGGATCAGAGGACTTGAGTCAGATACCTTTTTTTTTTTTTGCCCCTGTCAAGAAATGAAGTGAAATTCGATGAGAATTTTTAAATGACTTTTAAAACCTCTTGACGTGATGTGTGGATCCGAACACACTTTTTGTCTTCTGCTCCAGGAGTGGGCTAGGCTGAGACTACTGCAGGAACAATAACAGAACACACACACACAATGTCCACGCGAGAAAGAACAAGAGATGGATAATATAAGAATGTAGAAGCATTTAAGAAATACTCACACTTCACGGTAAAATAGGGTTACAAAACCTTTGGAGTAAGTTTGCTCGTAAATGTTAACCTAATGGCAATTCTTAAACGTAATCAAAAGGGAACAATGCTGTATGTCCATCAGTGGGAACGTTAGTTTACAAATTATGCTACATCTAATAATATGATGCAGCCATGACAAATGATGGTTTAGTTTTAGACTTAATGACAAAGATAGGAAAGTGATAATTATGTAAATTATGTATTTGTATATTACAGGTGAGATTTTATTGGTATTATATAAAGTGATGCTATATATTTTATTAAATACAGAATTTAAAATTTTTTATTATATAAAATGAGAAGATCTGATCGCAATACCATATGAAGTGGTAGGTTCTTTTTTGTAAAAACACCTGCTATACATAAGCAAAGCTTAAAAAGTGTAATACAGAGAAAACAAAGTCTAAAAATGGGATATGTATATGTGTATGTCCTCAGGAAGGGACCTCTGGAGGGATGTGGACTATGAGGGGGCACAATAGTTTGCTATGATGCAAGGGATGTTTTGATGTAGGTGGTCATGATATGAATGTATACTATTAAAAAAAATTTTTTTTTTCACACGTTTATGTACCTTCTATGTGTATTTTACATCTCAATGAATAAAGAACATAGGACAAAGGTATTAATGATATGATCTTTGGAAAATATGTTTGATGCTGATTTTTCTTAGTCTATCTTTCTATAACTTAATTTTTTTACAACAATCACATACTTCTTTTATAATCTGAAAATAATAATAAAGCACCTATCTCAAAAAACAAAGCCACGGAGAGCAGGGACGGTAGGGATTTTTCAGAATTGAGGCAGAGCGGGCTTGTGTCAAGCTCGTTTCTTTATTTGTGGAAGATACATATTATCCATATCATGTTTTCCATACATTGTACACATTTTCCCCCCATCCCAACTAAATCGAGTTTTCACTTCGTGGTTAAAAGGTGCAAGGAACATGGAGACCTCATCCTCCTGCCTCATTAGGAAAATATCCAACCAAAAGAGGTCAGCAAGCAGAGCAGTGTCCAGCCCGGGAGGGAAGTGAATGAGAGAGGAGATGAAGGAAGGCCCGTCTCAGATTCCCGTGGCTCTGGCCTCCAACTTGAAGGGCTCCGTTGAGGTGTGTTGCTGTGTACGTGACAGGTTATGTTTATTTCATGTTCTGAATGATTCCTTTTTAACCTACCAAGTATTTATAGCCCATAGAAACTCAGAGATGAAAGTTCTTCCAATGTGCAAAAGCCACAAATGACAAAATCTTGTTAGAGTGGCCGAAGCCAGGAGGGCTCTCAAGCCCGCGTGTGTGTCTGTCCGTCTGAAGCCCCGTTCATTACGACTGAGCTTTTCTGGGCTGGTCCTCAGTGGAGAATGGGTGACCCTGGGAGACCATTGCGACCACTGTGTTGTGAGCTGAAGGAGAGCCATTGAACACAACAAAAAGGATGCTTCAAGGACACACGGCAACACAATCAGAACCATGCCACAGGCTCTGATGGCTAGGAGGTGACAGCGGGAGTGATACAATTAGGGACAGGAGTGGTTCAATTTAGGGGGAAAAAAAGCCCACAGAAGTATGCTGTTTTCGGGACAAAGAGGCTGAGTTCTAAAGTACCCCCAATAAGCAGCTTCCACAAAGGGCTGACCATGTGCCTGTAGCAGATGGCCCTTTAAGCCACACTCAGACCTGGCGCTCTAAAAAGAGTTCGGGGCAGCAGGCTTGCAGGCGAGGGAGAGCTGAGCTGCGTGAGGATGTGCGGGTGCCCTGGGTACCAGAGACAGGCCGAGCCAAACAAAAGCCGCCCCTGGCAGGACTGGTGAGTCTCCAGCCTGTGTCTGTTCTCCTCCTGCCTCTTTCCTGCCCCCCTCCTCCCCACAGTCCCCCGCTTTATGCATTTTGAAGGGATAAGCCAGTTGAGGATGCCCACGACTCATTTGTTCAGCCATTTGGGCTATAAAGCTCAGTCAACCCAGCAGTGAACACTTTTTGTCTAGACAAAAATTCTCAGAAAATAAGAGCTTTATCACCTTCTGGATGTCCAGGTTGGAAAAAGCTACGTCTTCCCCAGCAGGACTACTAGGATGCATATAATCCCATTGATGACAACGACTCGTTATCAAGAAGTAGGGGAAGACACAGATGAAGAAGACAACATGGAATAAAATATTTTAACCATATCATTTTCCAGGACTGTTGGGCCCAGGTTAATCCTTTATAAATATGTTCATAAGCCAGTCATGAAAAATGAATCTCAGCCAGCCCTTTGATGGGCTCTTGGAATAGGAACAATGGGGAAAGCCCAGCATTTCATCTTTCCCAGACTACTCTTGAGTCTGGGGACATGGAGTTCAGAAGTGCAAAGATCCAATTCGACATCTCTAAACACTGACATCCTTGACTTCTGGGAGGGCTCTGGGTACACATTTTTCATTTCTCTTGCAGTTCTTGTGGGTAAGTTTCCTTCTTCAAATACAACTGTTGTGTGCAGCAACAATAGTACAGGGAGGAATCTGTGCATATTTTAGAAAAGATAAACCCTGAAAATCATATCAGTTTTAGGAAACAGACTTTCTCTACTAGTAGGCACAAGAGCAGTCTGCCTTAGAGAAAAAACACATGCTTGAAACTGACTACTCTATAGACACTCAGAGAATGGCATGTGGGACTCAGGGTTTCAGAGTACAGTTGTGCAGTTTGTGCACTGAACAAATAATCTCACACTATGATGTGCAAGCTCATTTACCATATGTGGAGGCGTTGCTTGATGCTAACAAGTAGATGAATGTCTTCTTTGGGATACTGTTGTCTTGTATCAGCATAAAGACTACTCTTGTGTTCTCCTCTATGCCCTGACTCAGGGATGATAGCAGTGCCGTGCGTGCACATGCCTTACTTTTGTCTGTCCAACGCCCTGACTGTCCAACCACCATGGAACAAGCACTTGGATTATCTGCACACCACATGGCAATAATCTCACCAACCTGCTCCTCAGTAATGATAATGATTATTTCCACGTACTGAATTTCTACTACATGCCAGGACCTGTGCTGGCTGAGGGCTTTCCAGATGATGTTATTTAGGCTCTTTCTGTCCGTCAACACAGGGAGGTTGACGGACCCAAATTCAGCCTCAGGTCTGTCTGACCCCAGAGGTCATGTTCTTCAAATGGTGACTGTGGGGTCACCTCTTCCCTCCCTCCCTCTGACCCTCCGTCAGCTCGCACAGGATCCATGTGATCTCCTGCACAGGAATGCTGCTCCCTGCCCCACCATTCCCCTCCTAATTCCTCATCTTTTGAGTTCTCAGCTTCAGAATTGCTTTCCCTAAAGAAATTAGGCCTTTTCCTCCCCAGCACTTATAGCCCACAGACAATGCATGTTAGTTTGTACTTAGACTTGTTCACTGTCTGCACTGCAGACCTTGCCAGGCAGGCCTGTGCCTGGTACCTATACTGCTGGGTGCCTGATGCCCAGGGCTGGGCACACAGGAGGGCTTATGAACATCTAATGAAGGGATGAATGGCAGAGAAGGGTGTAAGCAAGGCAGATAACACTGCTCTTTAAATTGCTTCTAGTTTAGCCATATGATTCTGATTGTGAGGAAAACTCACAGTTGACACCGACTCCTTCCTTCAACAATCACTATGTATCGGTGGCTTCACTCAGCCTTCCTGAGGAGCCCCCAGCTCCCTTCTGCTCGGGTCTCCCCAAATATCCCTCATCTTGACCCCACTCCTCCTCCCTCTCCTAGGAGGGCTCTTGACCTCCCCTGGATGATGAAATTCTGGCCTCACATCCTGCAGGATAACACCTTTCCTAGGTTCTCTGGTAAGACGCAAGGCTGCTCACCATTTTTAGTGTTAACGTGACTCAGTCCCACCACTAAGTACAATATTACTCATTAGTTTCGTGTACCATGATCATATTATAGTGGTATAATACACTGTGACAATCTTGATACTGTCGTCTGACGAGCCAACAAACCTGACAATCTCATTTTAAGGCATCTGCAATTTAAAGAAAAAAAATGTACACTCTAATGTCACCGCATCCTTCCCATGAGAGGAGGGGCTGGACCCACTCGGAGTATGACATTCTGAGATGCTGTCAGAATCCTGAAAGTTAAACAAAAATCCTCATGGTGTTACAAGTGAGAAGACAAAAGCAGCCGCCACCTGAATAGATAGCTGTCACTCCAGACGACAGCCTGCCTGCTATTCAGAGGCATTGCTTTGGAGGGGGATGCTGTGCTGAGGCTTCCGCGGGCGTTTCCACCAGGTACCTGACTCCAGCAGTTGGTGGTGGGAGGTCCTCACCGGTTATGGCTTGTCCCTCATGGGAAGGCCATGGTTCTGTGTCTGGGGAACAAAGGCTATCGTAGGGCCCCAACATAGTAGCCCTGTTGTGAGGTTCAGCAGTATCCACCATTTATATTAATCCAGAGAACTGCAGTACAAAGCTGTGTTGAACCATAACTCATTCAGGTTTAATGTGCCCATTTAACTCTGTTGCTGTGTTTTTTTTCAATTGTACCTGACCTCAGATCAATGTTTTCTGACTTTTCCATGTATAGATCTCCTATCAAAATTAATGACTTGCATCTTTAAAGAAAAAAAAAAATTGGCTCCAAATAGAAGAACAAAAATTCTAGGCAGTTCTGAGCCTTCCGAGGAGGAAAGAAACCCCCAGGAGCTTGTAAGAAACTATCAACTGTGTTTGCTTAGAGCAGAGGCTCAGCGGCTGGTTTTGAAAGCACCGGGCAGAACCTTTACCTCCGCGGTCAGAGTCGAGCCCCCAGACTTAAAGGGGGCGGCGTGTGTCTGGAATCATTTCCCAGCTTTAATAGGAAACTCTGTCCTTCCCAGGCATCAGATTAGTGCTCCTCTGTGACCCCAGCACGCCAGTAACTCCAAGCCGCTGAGATGATGCTCACCTTTGGGAAAAAATGCTCTAATCTTGAGCGTGTTCCGACGGCTACAAGAAATCCTCTTCCCCCGCCGCCAGGGCTGCACGCCCTTGGCCTTTTTTCTTGTTTGCTTTTGTGGTCTGGGCACACTGCTCCTCTCCTGCCTGGGTGAGGGAGCAGCGCGGAGCCTGTGGGGCTCCCCCCCTCACATCCTCATCTGGATAGCAGGCTTTTTCAACCCCCAGTCCTTCACAGGTAGGAAGCACATCACAACTCATTAGTAATTTACTGCTACAGTAATTTTTATAATTACTGCCAGGAGGCCTCATTAAATTTGATCTAATGAATAAATATTGTATTTTTCAACGTGATTACCAGAACAGCTTAAGCTGAGTGCCATAAACAATTATTTTCCTCACTACTCAGGATGTCGGTGACTATTGATTTTTATTTCATAAAGAATTTACTGTAGTAATACTAATATAAATTTATGACTTTGAGAATAGGCAACATCCCTTGTGTCAATTCAGAAGCAACAAACAGTCCCAGAAACAGCCAAAGCGGGAGGCTGGGAGTCAGAAGGAAAGAAAGGAATAGAGGTCTGCCGAGTGTGGCTGGCCGGGGAAGGAGGAGGTAGAAACGGTTTGATGCTGCTGACTTCCGATTGTGAACCGAGACCAGGGAACCCGCATGTCATCAATTCCTGACATGTGAGTCTGGAGCTCCCAGGCTGAACAATATTGCTGGCAGCTGATTTTCATATTTTATAAGATCGAGTCAATAAATTCTGCTCAGTTACATATTTCCAAAGTAAGACATGAAAACCAGGCTCTAACAAGATTTACACCAAAGCCCTTGTTCACTTACGCTACCTTAGCGCCGTTGAATATCTAGTGCTCCCCCTCTTTTATTCTGGTTTCTAATGTCAGGTATGGAATTTCACATCTTAACTAGTGGGATGGACATTCCCCTCCATCTTGTGCTTTTTATCCCACTGGATACCCCAGCCTCTTCGTAGCTAAGCTACTGTAAAGCACTGGGATTCTCTGTCAGTTTTACTTCTCTTCCAGTAGCCGAAGCACCAGCTGGCTGCCCCAGGGGACCCTCACTTGTCCTAGCTGACTCAGTGCTTTCACCAGACCTCTCTTCCACCCCAGGGTGGTCATCCTCAACCCTGGCTGTACATTAGAATCAGCGGGAGGAATTTTAAAAACACCTGGTACCCAGGTCTTGCCCCAGAGATTTTGACTGAATTGGTCTGGGTTAGGGCGTGGCTATAACTCTTCTTGTTTGAACTCACCAGATGATTCTGATGCACGGCCAGGTTCTAAAACCACTGCCCTGGAAGGTTAAGTAGAAGGCACGGGACAGAGTGAGCTAGGAGCCAGAGCTCCCCGCCCCGTGGCTAGTTGTCATAGGTGGAACTTATGTCTTCCCCAAATTCACATGTTGACATTCTAACCCCCAGTACCTCAGAATATGACTGTAATTGAATAGAGGACTTTTTAAGAGGTAATTACAGTAAAATGAGGTCATACGTGTGGGTTCTGCCCTTATAAGAAGGGGAGATTAGGACACAAGTGAGCAGAGGAAGACCATGTGAAGATACTGGGAGAAGATGGTACCTACAAGCCAAGGAGAGAGGCTCCAGAAGGAACCCATGCTGCCAACACTGTGACCTTGGCCTCCTAGCCTCCCACATTGTGAGCAAATACATTTCTACTGTTTAAACCACCCAGTCTGTGGTGCTTTGTTATGGCAGCCCTAGCCAACTAATACAGCAGCCTTCACAGACCATGGAGCCTAGTGGCTACAAGCAAAGACTCTGGAGGAGAAACGAGTCTCAAACCCAAGGTCCGTCACTTACCAGATGTACAGTGTCTTGATGTTCTGGTTATCTATTGCTGTGTATCGAGTGACCTCAAAGCTTAGTGGCATAAAACAACTGTTTTTTGTCACATTCACCAACTTTGTGGGTCAGGAATTTAGACAGGGCATTAAGGGGCAATTTGTCTCTGTTCTACACTGTCCAGGGCCCCAGCTGGAAGGATGAGAGTGACTCATGGGCTGGAGCTGAGCATCATCTGAGGGCTTGTTTTCTCACATGTCTGGATATAATGCCAGCTCTTGTACGAGCTGGGCCCTCCAGGTGACGCTGTTAGCCGGAAAACCTACGTGCGGCTTCTTCATGGAGCGTGGGCCTCCTTACAACATCGTGGTAAGAATCCATGGGGATCTGTAGATTGCATTTACAGATCATTTACAAAATGATTTGTAGTACAGTCATTTTGGACACGGGGGTGGGGAGGGGAGGAGAGGGTGAGATGTATGGAGAAAACAACATGGAAACTTACAATACCATATGTAAAATAGATAGCCAATGGGAATTTGCTGTATGACTCAGGGAAGTCAAACAGGAGCTCTGGGTGGGATGGGGAGGGAGACGGGAGGCAAGTTTGGGAGGGGACAAGGGTGTACCTATGGCTAATTCTTGTTGACGTATGACAGCAAACCACAAAATACTGTAAAGCAATTATCCTTCAATTAAAAAAATGAAAAAAAAAAAAAGAATCCCTGGGGAGAAAGACAGTAAGAAGCATTCTACCTTTATAAAGCCAGGCTTGTAAGTCATGCAGCGGCCGTGTTTCCACAGCATTCTACTCATTAAGTCAGCCACAGAGGCTTACCCTGGCTTAAAGAGTAAGGACATACTCCAAGGCAATGGAGTTCTGGGAAAGCAGGGTTCTGGAAAAGCAGGTGGGACCAGAAATACTACTGTGACCACATTTTGGAAAATGTAATCTGCCACATTTGGACAAGTTTCTTACCTCTCTGAATATCTGTTTCCCTACCTTTAAACTAGAATGATGTAAACTAACTCATTTGGCTGTGGTAAGGATTAAAATGGCAACATTACAGCAGAGTGCCTGGCACGTGTAAGTGCTTACAAAATTCTAGTTGCTTCTACCATCAGGCCAATATGCTTATTCTGGTCAGACCTTGAGGGATGATGAGGATGTGCAGAAAATGAGGTCGAGAGATCAACAGATAGTGTAACAGGGCACAGAGAAAAGGGCCAGTGAGGACACGGGGAGAAGGCAGCTATCTGCCACCCAAGGAGAGAAGCCTCAGATCTTGCTAGCACACTAGCCTGGGACTTCCAGAACTTCAAGAAATAAGTCTATTGTTTAAGCGAAAAAAAAAAAAAGAGAGAGAGAGAGAGAAATATCGGGAAAATGACTTGAGATATGGAGGTTATCCCTTAAAAGTTGTAAAAATTGCAGTTAAAGTAGGACTGGGGTTCTGGAGAAGTGGAGAAAGACATTGTTGCTTTTCATTAGGAATCCTTCAGAAATATTTGATTTTTTAAAAAAATGCATGTGTAATGCTTTAATTAAAAAAAAAAAAAAAAAAGTGTGTGTGTGGGTACTTCCCTGGTAGTCCAGTGCTTAAGACTCTGTGCTACCATCAGAGGGGTCACAGGTTCTATGCCCGGTCAAGGAACTAAGATCCTGCATGCCTTCTGGCATGGTTAAAAAAAAAACCCAAAAAACCCATGAAGACATGCCCTAAGTGGTTGTCCCTATTATAAATAAATGCAAAGAAATTATTCTTTTTTATAGTGATTAAATTGATGTTTCCTAACAGTGAGTTGCTATTACAGAATTTAGACATTTTTAAGATGGAAGGACAAAAATTATATGCAGAGTATGATCTTAGCAACATTAACAATACTTAAGTTCAACACCCATGTAATCCAATTCTTACCTGTGGTTACCTGTGAGTGGCAGGATGTGGATGATTTAAATTATGAAATTTCAGTTTTATATAAAAGTAATTTATTTTATTCTTATTTAAAATTTTATACTACTTATATTCGAATAACGGGAATAGAGGGAAAAGAGAGGTAGAGTTGTATAGTCAGTCGTAAAATTTTACATCATACCAATTGTAAAAATGTTATAAATAAATAAATAAACCGACGAGAATCAACGCCGTGTGTCCTAGAAATCTGCGTCGTACACCCTAGATCAAGGGACTGGTCAAGGGTTTCTAGTGATCCATGCCACTAGACCGTAAGGGAAGTCCCTCCATGGTTAATTAAAGAACAAAACTTCTTGGTAACAAGACAGTATTGAAATTCTTATATCAAGATAGATGAGACTAAGGAGGTATTAATATCCTTCAGCAGGTATTAATATCCTTACAGGTATTAATATCTTCTAAGTCTTTCTATTCTTAGAAAGACTGCAGGTCTGATTGTTAAACCCAAAGAACAAGCATAAGTTCCAAGGATGCACGGGTGAGAAAAGTTCCCTTAAAAACAACAGTAAGCTTCAATATACAAAAATGAGTTGTATTTCTATGTGTAAGTGATAATCTGAAAATGAAATTAAGAAAATAATTTAAATTTCAATAGCATCAAAAAGAGTAAATTACTTGGGAATAAATTTAACCAGGGAGATGCAAGACTCAGAAACTATACTAGAAACTACAAAACATTGTTGAAAAAAATTAATGTATACCTAAATAAATGGAAAGACATCCCATGTTCATGCATTGGAAGACTTAATTTTGTTAACATGGCAATACACCCTAAATCAGCTTACAGACTCAATGTAATTCTTATAAAAATTCCAACTTCCAATTTTGCAGAAATGGATAAACTGATACTAAAACTCACATGGAAATTGGAAAGGGCCCAAAATAATCAAAACAATCTTGAAAAAGAAAGTTGGAGGAAAATGTTCCAATTTCACAACTTACAGCAAAACTAGTAATTGAACAGTGTTGTCGTGGCATAAGGACAGACATAAAGATCAAGGGAACAGAACTAAGAAAATAAACCCACTCATATCTGGTTGACTGATTTTCAACAAGGGTGCTGAAATCATCCAATGGGGAAAAAATGTCTTTTCAACAAATGGTGCTTGGACAACTGGCTATGCACATGCAACAGAATGAAACTGGACCCTTACCTCACACACATACAAAAATTAACCCAAAATGGATCACAGACGTAAAAATGTAAAAATTAAAAAATGTCAAACTTCTAGAAGAAAAACATAGGTATAGATCTTCATGATGCTGAATTTAGTAATGGATTCCTTTTTTAAAAATTTTATTTTTGGCATTGGTGGTTTTCTGTTGCTATGCGGGCTTTTCTCCAGTTGAAGACAGGGGGTTACTCTCAAATGCAGTGTGCAGGCTTCTCATTGCGGTGGTTTCTTGTTGCAGAGCGCAGGCGTCAATAGTTGGGGCTCGTGCGCTCTAGAGCACAAGCTTGATAGTTGTGGCACAGGGGGCTTCACTGCCCCCATGGCAGTGATCTTCCTATGATCCAGGGATCTTCCTGGATCGGGGACACAACCAACAGGCAGATTCTTTATCACTGAGCCATCAGGAAAGCCCAGCAATGGATTCTTATATATGACATCAAAAACACAGCAACAAAAGGAAAAAATCAATACAATGGACCCCTTGAAAATGAAAGCTTTGGTGCACCAAAGAGTACAATCAAGCAAGTGAAAAAGATATTCTGGCAGTTACTCAGTCAAAGAATTATTACTCTTACAGCCTAGCAATTCCACTCCTAGGTTGAAATTGAATGTTGAAACAAAATCTTGCAAGTGAATGTTCATAGCAGCATTATTCACAAGAGACAAAAGTGAATACAATCAAAATACTCACCCACTGATTGAGAAAACTGTGGCATAACCATAAAATGGAATACAATTAGGCCACAAAAAGAAATAAAGTACTGGTAACTACTATAAGGATGAGCCTTGAAAACATGCTAAGTGAAAAAAATTAGACACAAAAAGTCACATACTGTATATTCCTGAATATCCAAAACAGGCAAATCCAGGAGACAGAAAGCAGAGTTCCTATGGACTGAGGAGGACAGAGAAAACGGGGAGTGACTGTTTTAGTGATTGATTGGTTTCTTTGGGCGGGGAGGAGGCGGTTGATGAAAATGTTCTGGTAATGGTTGTACAACACCATGAATGTGCTCGAAACCGCAGAATTGCACATTTTTAAAAATTAGTTAATTTTATTTTGGGCTATGCAGTGTCTTCCTTGCTGCTCGTGGGCTTTTTCTAGTTTCCGCCAAGTGGGGGCTACGCTCTCGCTGCTATGCATGGACTTATTATGGTGGTTTCTCTTGCTGCGGAGCACAGGCTCTAGCGCACACAGGCCTCAGTGGTTGCCACACACAGGCTCAGTGGTTGTGCTGCACAGGCTTAGCTGTCCCATGGCATCTTTGCAGACCAGGGAGGGAACCCCGTGTCTCCTGCACTGGCAGGTGGATTCTTGACCACTGGACCACCAGGGAAATCCAGAACTGTACCTCTTTCAATCTTTTTAAATTAAGAAAAAAAGCAACAAGAAGCAAACATTAAGCCTTGAGGGCATGCAGCCCAGACCATCCTCCAGCTTCTAGTCCATTTGTCCTGTTTCATTAGTATTCTAAAACATCAGTTGATTTCCCTTCCCTGTTCTCGAAGAATTACTTGGAGGAAGATCGAGGCGTCGGGGCTCGGGCGCCAGCTCTGCAGCTCCATGTCCCAGAGGTGGTCACAGTTTGTGGTGGCTGGTGGGAGGCCCTTGCCCCTCACCACCCCCACCTGCCCATCCATGGACTGGCCTTTCCAAAGACTCCGGGCGAAGGGAGGCCACCCACCCCCACCACCATTTCTCTCCCATTAGTGATTCCACATTTTAAAACTGGAGATTCTGCCTTTCTGTAAAAAAGAAACAAACGGGCTCTCCCCCGCTGCAAGACGCCATGCCATTTTACTCGGGAAAGCTGAGTTATGAGTTGTTTTTCTTTTTTTCCAGAGGTGGGACAGTACTTCCTCCCCCATGTCAGAGGGTGCAGCCAGGAAGGAATGGTAAGAACCCTGACTATGAATGAGCAGCCTCGCTTCCAGGCTGTTCCCACACTAGGGAAAGGGGTCACAGCATAGTTTCAGTGTTAAGATGTGTAAAAAAGATGAAAAAAAAAAAAAAAAAACAAACTCAAAATTTTTTTGAAGTAGGAAGAAAACATCCAAGCCTTTTAACTCCACTGTATTAGGCAAACTGATACAGCTCAGAAATTTTCCTTTATACCAACTGTCAATGCCAGAATTTTGTATTGTTTTGTAAGGATTTCATAAAAATCATAAGAACTAAAAAAATAAAAATGCTAAACACTAGGTAGGCAAGCTTGATATTAGGTTGTTTCTAAAACCTAGTTTTCTGGTAAAGCAAACTAAGTTGAAATCAAACCTCTCTCTTACCAGGGCCTGTCTGTCAGCTCTCTCCAATATTTTAGAAATCCCACATGTTACTTCACTGAAATCAATTAATAGAGTTCTTGGTGTCTGCCCTGATCATCCTTTTCTCCCCCTCCCCAACACTGAAAAAGAAGATAAATAGAATCTATCTCCATAATTTTACTTAGTCATTTAGTTCAGTAGCATCTGTTTATCATGATTTACAAAAATCTGACTGGTAACGAGAATTGCAAGAATCATTTGCATAAAGGAATTTTATTTACATATTTTTCCTCCTAAAGCACTAGGTTACTCAAAATGGTCATGTCTTAAAATTTAGTCAAGCTCCCGTGGTAATTATTACTTTTTAAAAAGCCATACTAGATAGTCTTTAACAATTGACAACAGTTTTTGTTGTTTAGTTGCTAAGTCGGGTCCGACTCTTTTGCAATCACCTTGCTCCTCTGTCCATGGGATTTCCCAGACAAGAATACTGGAATCAGCTGCCATTTCCTTCTCCAGGTGATCTTCCCCACCCAGGGACTGAACCCATGTCTCCTGCATTGGCAGGCAGATTCTTTACTGTCTGACCCACCAGGGAAACCCTTGAGAAACATTTACAGCTATTCATTTTAGAAGACATACTTGAGGACTAGTCTATTAAAGAATGTATAATCAAATGAAAATAAAAATGAAATAATGGTTCCAGCTAATATGGCTTGCCTACTAAGCTCAATGTGAGAAGAGAGAATCTGAGTATCTTAGCACAAACTCACAGAACCGTGTCCTTCAATGCTGGAGTAGTAGAGGAAACCACTTTCTGCAACATCTTTTTCTCTGAAACTTTATGGCTTTAAGTTCCATGTTCATGTATGTGAGCATATTTCAGAATTCTCTGTATAATAAAATTAAATTATGACTCTCTCCCATACATATTAAGTAAAAAAGATTTTTTAAAAGTATATAGTGAGTCAGATACTATAATTTATCTGAGAAGGCAAAAAGAGTAGATATATATACATATTTGTTTATAGTTCTAAAAATCTGAGTTTAAGTCATAAAAAAGTGTAAGATGTTAATTTGGAGAAGGAGAGAAGGATCAGGGTGGAAGGACAGAAATAAAATCTAGACTTCACTAATAACATCTTATTTTATAAGCTAGACTGGAAATATGTAACTGTGTTACATCATTAGAAGACAAAATTAAATCCTAATTTTTTAAAAAGTTGTCTTGGCTCAGACGGTAAAGTATCTGCCTGCAATGTGGGAGACCTGGGTTCAATCCCTGGGTCGGGAAGATCCTCTGGAGAAGGAAATGGCAACCCACTCCAGTACTCTTGCCTGGAAAATTCTGTGGACAGAAGAGCCTAGTAGGCTATAGTCCATGGGGTCGCAGAGTTGGACACGACTGAGCGACTTCACTTCTTCAAAAACAAAAGCAAAATAACACAAGTAAACTTAATAACCATATAGAGTTTAAAATGACTTTAAAAACAGTACCAAAGGACTTACAATAAGGATGAAAAGAGAAAAATCTTTAACTGTTTTCAGTAATACCTAAGTAGTAATATTGGTACTATTGTTCTGAAACCATGTTTATGTATAGTGATGCTAATATATTTACATATAATTGCTATAATTTGTTTACATGTGAGCTCATTTATGTAAGTTGTGTGTATATGTAATATACAGATACAAAAGAAATGTGTTATGAAAACAAAATACCATGGAGGAATGGCTGACTGTAGGTTTGAGGTAGATAATGTATAGGGTGAGCCTGGAACATTCTGTCTTACTAGAAAACAAAGGGAATTATAAAGACCCCTGGGGTCACATCAAAAGGAGGCAGGGACCTATGTCACAGTTCTCTCAATGGGCCCAAATTGGGCATCAATAAGAATAATTGCTATGAATTGAAACATATCAAATATTTGAGAACTCCAAGAGAAATGATACTTAAACAAGTAAACAAGAAAACCCTTGTTAGGCACCATTAGAAGATTCCTGAAAACTGGTTAAAAAAAAAAAAATCAAGTCCTTAATACATATGTTATGTAAAAACTGTACCTAGTATAACTAAATAGTTGAGGGGAAATCCCAGTTGATTAATGAAGAGAGAATTTACAGAAAATGTTTGTCAGTGGCTATTAACAGTACAAAAAGGGAGAGAACAGGACCAGTAAAAGTCTTCTGATGTCAGCTCACAAAATAAAGTACTGTTGCTGCATTCGAACCTGATCAAGCTTCTAGATATAACAGAGAGGACAGAGGAACATGCTAAATGATACCATGGGGTTGCAGTTAGTAAAATGTGGAAACTCTTCTGGAAAAAATGACTTTTATCAACAAATAAACAGCAAGGGGAATAAAGGGAGGGAAAACCTAATAATTAAGAGACTTTAAATAAGCATTAGGAGTCCTGAATTCAAATAGGTCAGTTGTATAAATGGAAGGTGAGGTGTGGGATAGTGAAAATTTGAACGATTGGATATTTGATATTAAGGAACTCTAACTTTATTTAGGTATAATAATATTTTATTATGGTTCTACAAGTCTTTTAGGAATACTTTTAGAAATAGTGAAGTATGTATGAATGTCATATGTCTGGGTTTTTCTTCACAATAATTCAATGGACTGGGGGGAGCAAGAGTATAGATCAAAGAGGATGGACCACTGCTCAAGTCAGTGATGGGCACACACAGTAGGGGAGGGTATCTTCTCTCTTACAGTAAGTTTTTAACGTCCATGAACTCAATTTTTGCCACCTCAAATTTTCCCCGAATGGATACCATTTAGAGCTACTATATGTAAAGTTATCTTCTTGTAGCTCATTAACATCTCAATACAAATTCTTTATTTAGTTGAATAGTGGTATTCTTTCAAGTTAGTACGATGAACTAAATTGTATTTTCCCACAGAAAATCACATTAGAAGAAATACATGATTTTTAATGAATTGACCATTGCAGCTTCATAGAAAGCTAAGCATTGTATCACAAAGAAAGGTTATACCTCATAAGGGTTAATGCTGGGATTAACAAATGTTGGGACTTATCCATTATTTCTCCTGCACCATGACTTTAGTTCTTTCTGCTCAAATCTCAGTAACTTTCCTGTCCAGGAACCTCAAGTCATTTGATAAATATTTAGTAAGCTTTTCTTTTTCTTGGCTGTGTGGCTTGTGGGATCTCAGTTCCCCGACCAGGAATTGCACCCAGGCCATGGTGGTAAAAACCGAGAATCTTAACCACCGGGGAACTCCCTCAGTAACCACTTGCTGAATCCAGAGTACATGAGTATTTGGGTCAAAGTGGTCTTGCTCCCAGTGACTTCATTCTTATGAGAGAAAATGAAATAAACATGTAACTATGGGTGGCTGGTATTACCTGTTACGATCAACCTATGTAGCCTTATCTATCAGATATGTAACCCAGTCTATCAGAAGCCCTCAGAACAGTGTTTGGTTCTATTATCTACAACAGCTGGCATGGCTCTTGAGTTTTCTTAAGTTATAATACTTAACCTTGTTGAGTCTCATCTCCAAAATGCCTAACATACATCCTGTGCTGAGCACTGTGTCTGGTACTTAGGGGGTGCTGGACTAACTCTAGTATCCCTTCTTTGGCAAATCTTTATAATGCTGGATTGAGCACTGCTGCAATCATGGGTTACCAGCAAGTACTTTCATCTGATAATAAGCACTTCCAACAAACTTTCAAGGCACAGAGTTATGTTTTTAAAAGTTTCCTATGTGGCCAGCTATGCCTATTTGCAACCCTACAGGCTGCCTCCCCATTTTGGTATCCAACAAAGTAGCTTGTTCACCCAGAACTGTGTGCTACAGTATAGGTCTACAAACTAGCCCCACACTCTCCAAAATTCTCAGTTTCCTGCCTTTCTCTGTCTTTGTAACTAAGAGGCTGTAGTATGCCAACCCTAATATGAAGAAGGGGTACTGGGACTTCCCTGGCAGTCGAGTAGTTAAGACTTCTTTTGCACTTCCAATGCAGGGGGATCTTAGTTCCATGCTGCTCAGCATGGCCCCAAAATGTTTTTAATTTTTAAATTAAAAAATAAAAGAATGGGATAAGAGAACTTTTGAACCATGCTTTTTCTGTCTTTTGAGTCTCTCAGTCCTAGAACAGGCCTCAAGGTACAGGGAGTCTAAAATAAATACCCAGGTATTGTGAAATTGCTGTTGGTTCTTATGTTGGCAAATGGCCAAGGGAAAGAAAACATTTTTAAAACTTCATGGGTCCGTACTTTCTATGTGTCGATGTAGCCATCTTAGCTGATTCTGATTCACAGCTATTAATCCTATCTGATTCACAGCTATTAATCACATCACCAAATCAGGCCGTGTTCAGAAAGGCTAGCTCTTGGTCATCAGAAACTTAAGCCAAAAGGGCAGAGGTGGGTCTTGAAAAGGCAGAAATGGTCTTTTGTTTAAATAGGAAAGAAACATTAGGACTCAGTGCAGTAAGATTGAGTATCAAAGATTTTAAAAAAGTAAGACAAGCTAAAACAAAATGTTTTATTATTAAAATAAAAAAACTTTGTATAAAAGCGTAACAGATCAAAAGCTCTATTTACATCTATTGATTCAAGGTCCAATTATGTGCCAAACACTGAACTGAACCGGCATAGCTACAGGCTGCAGATGCAAAGCCAAACGAACACACACACACTTTGCGTCTACCTCTACTGAAAGATTTGATTCATGCCAAAACAGGGCAAGGGAGAGACAATACACGGCTCTGCCCAGAAACTAAACTGGCAGAGGTGGCAAGTTCACAAACTGTTGACAGTCACCCTTTTCCAAAAAAGGCACTTCTCAGTTATAAAAGTGCTTTAAACCTGAACATGAATCGTCTATGCCTGGCTTATGATTTCTTCAAGAAAGCAAAAACTGCAAAGGATTGTAGCTGAGTTTAAGTATCTATTTTCCATGCAAAATAACCAAGAATTTATTTGAAACACCTTATGTTATGAACTGAAATAAACCTGGCAAACTCAATTATCCTGAGGTTCTATTCCATGAATTCAAAGATTGGCCTACTCCTGAAGCCTCTCCATCTCAACTTCCTAGGATGGCTTTTCTACAATGATTTCAAGCTTAGTCCTGTCCTCGAACCTTCATATTGTGACCATGTGGGCCAGATGCACATGCAGAGGAAATCAGCAGCAACTAAGTCTCAACTGTGACAACTTGAATCACAAGCAAAATACACGAAATATTCTCCTCAGAAGCCTCCAAAGTCATATACTCCACTTGCCAACAATCACCTAATTTTTCCACACGGTCTTAGGACTTCTGCGCCATGATTCCGCTAAAAACGTTGACAAACACTATATCAGACCCAGTGTTTATGTGTGAGCAAGTTACAGGGATAGTCTCTGAAGCTGGATAGAGGTAGTTACTACTACTACTGTGTTTCTAAGTGCTTGGTTTTATACGTGGATTCCAGGGCTATTTCAACGCCAATTAAATCAAACATGCTTTCATAAAACTGTCGTTCAAAAAGGATTCCCAAACTAAACGATGGAGGAGAATCACTGGAAATAAGAGGACGGCATGGGGCGAGGGATGGGCAGAAAAGCAAAGGAGAAACTGCAGGAGGGCGGAGTACATCACTTCTGTGATGCCCAGACACACGTGCGCATTTAATGGGAACAACTTGATTTGCCTGTAAGACAGACTGAGCCTCAGAATTCTTAACCTGGGTTTCAATCACATGACAAAACTGAAGACTTTAACAAGGAAGATCTGCGAAGTGGAAGGCAGGGAGTGGATCTTCCAATTATTATCCTTGCATTTCAAACTCCTGTTTTAGACTGAAAGAGAAGAGGGAACATGTCAGGATATAGTTTTTGGTCTAAGAATTCTCTTATAAAAACTTGATTCCAAAAGACACACGCACCCCAATGTTCACAGAAGCACTATTTACAATAGCCAAGATACAGAAACAACCTAAGTGTCCACTGACAGATGAATGGATAAAGCAGATATGGTGCATATATACAGTGAAATTCTACTCAGTCATAGAAAAGAAGGAATGAAATGATGCGATCTGGATGGACCAGCTGGATAGACCTAGAGATTATCATACGAAATTAGGCAAAGACAAGTATCATATGGTATCACTTATATGTGGAATCAAAAATATGACACAAATAAAAACTAATTTACAAAAAAGAAACAGACTCACAGATCTAGAAAACAAACATGGTTACTACAGGGGAAGGGAGTTGGGGGGAGGATAAATCAGAAGTTTGGGATTAGCAGTTACAAACTACTATATATAAAATAAATAACCAACAAGGTCCACTGTATAGAACAGGGAACTATAGTCAATAGTTTGTAACAAAGTATAATGGAAAAAATACAAAAAAGGAATATATTAACATGTAACTGAATCACTTTGCTATATACCTGAAACTAATACAACATTGTAAATTAACCATACTTCTATTTTTAAAAAGTTACAAGAATAAGAATAATCTTCTGAGAGCCTAATTCACTCCTTTAAAAATGTTTCTATTGAGTTGTAACATGCATCTTAAGTGCACAGCTTAAATTTTATACATGAGGGCCCACAAGCGTCACCACCACCCAGAGGAAGGTTTGCAATGCTCCCTGATGTCCCACGTGCCTCTCCTGCTTTCCACGTGATTGCTATCCTAACTTCTTCCTTCTCTTTATTAAGATAACAAAAATGAACAGGGGCAGGGTGTTTGGGAGAGAATGGACACATGTATACGTACGGCTTACTCCCTTCACTGTTCACCTAACACAACCACAACGTTGTTAATCAGCTATACCCCGATACAAAATAGAGTTTAAAGTCTGAGGGAAAAAAATAACGAAAAGTACTTAAAAAAAGTTTCTCAGTTAACTTGAAAAAAAAAAAATGTAAGAAAAAAAAATTTAAGATTGGGGTGCAGAAGAGAGAAAAACCAGCCCTACCTTTTCAAGTAAGCATGCACGTTCCCAAAGCCATGGTACTTGGCTAAGTACACGAGCACCCCAGTCGCACACCGCCCATCTCGCTGCCGACAGAAGCTGCAGTTGCAAATCCCGCGACACGGTGGGCAGTGCCAGTTCTGAAGGAGAAGCGTGAAAAGGCACCATTAAGCCAAACCTTACCACCCCTTACTTATCTACTCCTGTTTAACCTCCAAGGTGGGTGTCATCAATTGCATTCAGATCTTTTTTATTACTATTAAAGAAACAAAAACATAATGTGGTTAATGCATCACTTCCCTTGGGAAATCCCACAGAAAAAGTCACACAACCACTACTAGTACGGGGACTAGAGAACAGACTTCCCTTGAATGGCCAGGTCCCGAGCACTCCACAAGCGCTCACAGCTGTCCAGTACCGACACTATGAATTCATCTGCCTTTCAACACCAAGAGCTCAATCTCTTTCTGCCCCTATCAGCTCACAGCTGCCCTTGGAGCCTACAGGACCACCTCTTCAAGGCACTTACTGGGTCAAGCAGAGCATCTCTGACTTCTTCACCGTAACGGTTTCGAAGGCAGGGGCCACAGAATTGACCTCGAACGCCCCAGCACTCTGGGTTTCTGCAGTTTGTCTTGGTATCGATAGTTTTCTGGCGGCACTGATGACAAGTTGACCCCTACAAATAATAAGAAAAATAGAAACACTACCCTTTGTAGAGAAAATCTTAAAGTCATTCTCTGGGAATCCCCTGGCAGCCTGGTGGTTAGGACTCTGTGCTTTTACTGCTGAGGACAAGCCTCACAACCAAGAAGAAAAAGAAAGATAAATTTGATTACAAAACAATATTAAAAGAAAGAAAAAAGAATGTCCTTTTTTGAGGGTAGTCTGATCTTTTCTCTTTGACTCCTACCTCACATCTATATACACACGTATACACCAGGCCATGAAAAGTATTGGGCATGGTGATTCCATTCAACTGGCAGATGCAACAGTTAATGCTATCAAAACTATCTCAAGAAAAGATCTTATGCAAAAGAAAACTTGCCCAAATCTTGTTTGTCTTTAGCACACCACATCCTCAGCAGAGAAGGCAATGGCAACCCACTCCAGTACTCTTGCCTGGCGAATCCCATGGACAGAGGAGTCTGGTAGGCTGCAGCCATGGGGTTGCTAGGAGTCAGACACGACTGAGCGACTTCTCTTTCACTTTTCACTTTCATGCATTGGAGAAGGAAATGGCAACCCACTCCAGTGTTCTTGCCTGGAGGATCCCAGGGACAGGGGAGCCTGGTGGGCTGCTGTCTATATGGTCACACAGAGTGGGACACGACTGAAGTGACTTAGCAGCAGCAGCAGCATATCCTCAGCACCTATCTATGTAGGCACACATTAACAGCTACTTAGGTTGAATGAAATCAATTTCTAAATTGAGAAAAGACTTAATGCTACTGAAGATTTACCTAAGCAACTACTACTACTGCCAACTTACCAGGCTAAATCCCAAGGATGCTACAAAATTCTCTTTTCTTACATGAAAAAAATACCCAGGCACACATCCCATGCACTAAGACCATTAGAACATGCGCAAAATGTGTCTCACAGATGGGGACATGTACAGACATTATTTAGAGGCTCTGACCAATGAACGGTTATAGATCTTCTCTCGGGAGTTGCTGCAGATGTTGTCCAGCTCTTCCTCTGTGACTTCGTCCACCGGGCGAACAATATGGGGAAGGGTCATGGGTCCGGGGCGACGACTTCGGGGCATGTCATCTTCCTGCATAACGAGAATCAAGGAACAGCGTCCTTCCTGGCTCACTTTCCCCAGCTCTGACTCTTAGATCTTCGCTTTGTCACTCCTTCACGGAGAACTCAACCTGGAAATCGGTCTTGGAACTTACGGAGAAAGGGGATTTACTAAGGATCACAGAACGAGATTACTGAAACAACTCCTATAATTAACAAAAGCCTAAGAAAACTTTTTAATTCTCTTGCCTGCTACCAAGAGCCAGCAAAACAAGCTGATGTGACCTTAAGCATTGTGGATGGTTTGAGAAGGCCATTTAATACAGACCCTTGGGGACTTCCCTGGTGATCCAGTGGCTGAGACTCCACATTCCCAATGCTCAGGTTCAGTCCCTGGCCAGGGAGCTAGATCCCACATGCTGCAACTTGGAGTTTGCATGCCACAGCCAAATTAATTAATTGATTTTTTTAAGTTAAAAATATACATGGAACATTGGTGTTGAAATTGTATGTGCTCCCATCCTATGTCCATGATCCCTGGACCCACAGAAGATGACAAACAGAGGAGCAGGCGCAAAAGCAGAGAACTCACATTCATGTAGCCGACCACGGGCTTCCTCTTCCTCACCAACATGTACTTGTCTTCCTCTTCCTCCTCCTCCTCCTCCTCTGTGGGCAGGGCCATGAGTGACCCAAGGACCCGGGATCTAGACCTTGTGAGCGGACGAGCTCTCCGCTCAGGATTTCTCCTGCAGGCGACACCTGGAAATGTGCGCCTCCTCGGGGTCTTTGGACGCTGAAGAAAACACAGAGGATGGACCCACTTATTCCAAAATGACAAGCGGCAGCTTCTCCTGAGGCAGGTTTTCCCATAAGTAAAAGGAATGCTCCACTTGCCATTTTCCTTCATCCTTTCTGTAATGCATGGGAAACGAGCCCAGAAATAATACAGCCGCTGAAATTCAGCTTCTGTAACACCAAGCCCAGGTTCTCTCAAACTCAGGGATGACCTGTTTATTCTTGACTTGATAAAGATGTAAGAAAAAATTCTTGTTTTCTTTAAAAAAAAAAAAAAACAACACACCTTTTCTACAATATCTCTTAAGTAGCACAAGCTTAGCTCCTCAGAATACAATCACATACATTAGGCCATGACTTGGTTTAAGAAATCGTTTCTTTTTTTCTCATTCTCAGATTTTAAAAAGACAGATTACCATGCCAGGTAGAAATGTTCCAAGGGCTGGAGTTACAGAAAAAACAACTTGCGATTTTTCTTCCCTATCCCTGAGGGGCTTAGTTTATTTGAGTGGGAGGGAGAGAAATAACCAATCAAAAGGCATTTGAGGAACTACTCTGACAGTTCAGTGCTTTAGACTCCATGTTTCCACTGCAGGGAGTGTGGGTTCAATCCCTCATGGGAGAACTAGGATCTCACATGATACGTAGTGCAGCCAAAAAAAGGGGGGGGTGATTTGAGCATGGGGTAGAGTGCCCACACCTGGCCTAAGGTGCAAGGAAGAGGTCCCAGAGATCTTTTAGACTTCCTCTATCACCTCTGTCTACAAGATCACACAAAATAACAAAATCGGACTTTAAACTATCACAACACCTCAGACCTACCCCAAACACCATTCCACAAACAAATATTTATACTTACTGAACTGGGGCCTGGCAGGGAACGCCTTCCAGGGAAGGAGCCAGGGAAGCTTTCTAATTCTGACATGAGTTTTGCAAGCTAGAAAGGGAGGAAATTAAACAGAAATTATTGGTTTACAGTAACTGCTGTAAACAAGCAAATTCTAGAAATCACAGCAGCACCACTCAGTTTGCTTCCCCTGTACATTTCCCCAAACTTTCATAGACTGGAAAAAAAGAAAAGTTAGAAAAGGGAAAGAAATACATGATAAAGCATATGTAATGACGTTTTCAGAGCTACGTGGAAAATAGTTCTTAGGACACGGATATAAGCAACAAGTGGCTTAGAGGAATGCTGGAAAGGGTCATCAGTTCTGACACCTTCAAAGTCAGATACCTACCATTGCTTTGTTTTGCTTTATATTTAAAGCCCTTTTCTCCAAGAAATTCATGCCACTTTCATCTTCCGAGTCAGAATTGCAATCGGTCACAGAATTCTCTGGGGGTTCAGAGGGCACTGTTCTTTTGTTGGCTGCTCCCCTGGTGCTTCGAGTGGGAAACTTCATGGCCACGCGGAGAGGTCCAGACCGCGTGCACTGACTGCGGGTCCGACAGCCCTCGCGGTCTGCCTGCAGCCTCTGGTCAATCAGAACAAGTGAGGCGTTAATGACTTGCTGACTGTCACACAGTCTGCAAGAGTGTGACTACACAATGCCTTTGGAACAAAAGACACTTGCAAATACATTTGCATTGAACACTTTAATTGTCAAGTTTAACTGACGGCTCTGAGTAACAAAATCAGGAATTACTAATAAACACAACAACCTGAGGGCCGATTAACTAGGAGCTTTCCTGGCACACACTGCACTAAGCCACAGTCACAGCCTCTAGGACGGTGGTTCTGAGTCATTTTTTAAACTGTGAAAAATCCCAGCTTCTTTTTTCACTTCTTTAAAAAATAGAATCTTGATGTATTTTAAAAGAATTCCCCTAGAGACAAATATATGTTCTCTCATGATTTCCATACTTATGGTACTATTAAACTATATTAAAGATGTCTCAATGCTCTAATCTTTTTAAAAAACTGTAGCAAAATATACATAACATAAAATTTACCCCTTTAACCATTTGTTTTAATTTTTATTGGAGTATAAGTTAATTTACAATGTTGTTACTCTTCAACCATTCTTAAGTGTACAGTTGAGTGACATTAAGTACGCTCCATGTTTTGCAACGATTATCACCACCATCCATCTCCAGAAATTTTTCATCTTCATAAACTAAAACTCTATACTCATTAAACAATTACTCCCCCAGAACTCCTGGCAAGCATCATTCTACTTTCTGTCTCTATGAAATCTGACTACCTCTCTTGAAATCTCAAGGACAGAAGAGCCTGGCAGGCTACAGGCCATGGGGTCACAAGAGTCAGACATAACTTAGCAACTAAACAACATTAACAACAACTCTCTAATCCATTTTGTGTAAGCATAAAATTTTTTAAATTTCAGATTCCAAAAGTAATGTTTCCATCATTTAAAATGTATTAATGTTGGCCACTGGGGAAAATCAGAATCATGAGATATTACTTTTCACCTACTAGCAGAGCCAAATAAACAAGTATGGCAAGGATGTGGAAAAACCAGAAACTGCAAACCCTGGGAGGAGTGTAAAATGGGGCAGCCACTTTGGAACAGTCTGGCAGGTCCTCAAAAGGTTAAACATAGAGACTGTATGACTCAACAATTCTACTCTTAGGTATATACTCAGGTGTGTATATCCACACAAATACTTGCATACGAATGTTCACAACAGCATCATTCAAAATAGCCAAAAGGTGCCAACAACTCAAACATCCATCAGATGATGAATGGATACATAAAACCTGATATAGTCTGAATATTTATAGCTGAGTATTATTCAGCAATAAAAAGATACAAAGTAATGGCACATGGAAGAACCTCAGGAACATCATGCTAAGTGAAAGAAGCCAGTCACAAAAGACCACATATTGTTTGGTTCCATTTATATGAAATGCCTAGAACAGGCAAACCTAGGAGAGAAAATAGACTGGTGGTTGCCAGGAACTGAGGGTGCTGGGAAAGGATGCAAAGTGACTGCTGACGGGAACAGGGTTTCTTTTTGGGGTGATGAAAACATTCTGAAATTGATTGTGGTGATTGTTGAAAACAACCTAACAAAAAAGAGAGAAGTAAAAAATACCACCCATAAAGTCCCCAAATGGAAGAAGCGTTTTTAACATTTCAACAAACTCATTGCTTTTTATAATCTTTATGTTATTTTTAGTGTGCAGATTGAGAGAACAAAAAATGACAAAAAAACTTTTACAAATCCTTAAGTCTTTTAATCGATTGGCATTTCTCAGTCGCAACAAACAGCATCTACAAAGAACTGAAACACTGCCCAGAAATGAATCAGGCTATAGACAATGTTTTAGTCATACCCAGATTCAGAGAGCAGTGCTGCCAATAACTCCAATAGGCACTGATTCAGATCAGCATCTCCTCTTAAGAGAAAACACTACACTATCATGAAGTTACGTCACGATAAACACTCCCTGGCCAGATGTTCTCACTTATATCAGCGCCGCCCGACTGTGGTCCCAGGCAGTGGACCCGTATCAGACCACGAGCTGAAGAGCATGCACCCGAAACACACTTCCTTTGTCGAGAAAGTGTTGCTAAGAGGAAAACATGCACAGAAGTCAACAGCATGCTCAGATAAGAGTGGGACTGAGGCGCATCCTGGCAGCAGCGTCCTGAGCAGGACAACAGAGGTTAAAGGTAAGACAGCAGGCGTAAGAAAAGCCAGCAAAGGAGCAAGAGCAGAAGCAGGCAGGGCCCTAACTGTCATTACCTGCACTCAAGCTCCTGCATGTGAGTTATCACAGGCTTTCCAGATGCAGGCATAGATCCACTATGGGAATCAACATTTACTGAAGGCCTTCGCTATGTCAGGCCCTGGTCTGGGCACTTAAATGTGACTGGAGCTCACCTTGAGGACATCTCTGCTTCCTCTGACTAGGCTTCATTTCTGTGGCCACAGAAATCTGCATGCTGGCCAACTGTTTCTTACAAGTTTCTAAGATTTTCAGAGACTACAAAAATCCTCAAGCCCTACTGTTAGAACTACATTAGCAAAAAACTGCTTTAAGACATGAAGAAAATACTCTTAAAACTTTCTTAAAAGATCAACAAAACCTTCTGGCATGACTAAAATGAAAATCACGAGGAAAAAAAGATTTTTAAGCAAGTATGTCATGCCTCTAAATGTACCTTATTGCTTGATATTGGTGAAATTCTCAAACTCACCATTCCATCCTGTATCTCACTCTCTGAGAAACCGCAAAATGATTCATCATCAGAGTCGCCATGAAAAATACTGGCCAGTTCGTTAGTGACATCTGGCCTTGATTTCTGTAAAAATCCACAATGGTCTAACACATCTTGCACCTCACTTTCTGAAAAGCCGCAGAAAGATTCATTATCAGAGTCCTCATAAAAAACATTTGCCAGTTCTTCACTGATATCTGACCTGAATTTAGGTTTCTGTAAAATAAATAAATAAATGTGGTTGTGCATTTTTTTTTCCTTTTTGAAGAACCAATTTTCCGTAAACCGTGCAGAGAGCAAATCACATTTACAAGTGCACTACAAGAGAATAGCTTTTGTTACAAAGAAAAATGGTTCAGAGGTTTACAAATGATTTCTGAGTTGTTATGGCAAATCATCAGGCATGTTAGGTTAGGCGACATTTCAAAAGGATAGAATAAGTAGCTAATCTACCTCCAACAATTACTACCTAGAACCACAGCAAAAAGTGAAATGAAATTACAGTGCATACTGTATTTTCGTAACAGCTGTATAGAAATGTAGGCAAAAAGCAAGCAGTTTTAATCATGCACAAAGCACTTGGGGCATTTTCAGCACTGCAGACTCCATTCTGTTTATTCTCAGGCAGCACTTACTGTGTTTGCAAAATTATCAGAAGCAAAGCTGTCACAACTGTCATCAGAGGATGACGGGGTTTCCATGGAAATCAACTTCACATATCTGAATTTCTTGAAGTTCTTCTTTGCTCTGCAATCCTTTTGCTGCAAACGGAAATGGCCATACTATTAAATGGGATGCTTGCTGCAGAATCTAAAGAAAGGTATCATTTTTGAGTTGAGTAGGTTCAAACAGCGCAGAGGAGGTATGTCCATTTCTTATATCCTACAAAGAAAAAGGAGGGTTTGCAATTGCTACAAAATTTTCCAAAATCAGGTAAAATCCTGAAGAGATCCCTTTGAGGGAACATTGATATCAATTTATTCAAATACCTGTGGAATTACCCTTTAACCCACCTTAAAAACTCCCAAACTCTTAACATTATACTGAGCTCCCAAGGCGTTAAATGCTAAACTGCTAAAATCTGCCCTTTAACAAAAAAAAAAAGAAAGAAATTAGACTGTACTTCAAAAGTACAAAATGGTAGAGTGATTTCTTTCCCTCAGCCAAAATCAAGCTAATGAGGTCTTTCTAAGTAAGCTTTGGGCTCTGTACTGTGATGCTAATTTCTCAAACCTCAAACACTGGGTAGCACCTCTACTTCAAGAGGGCAGACTTTCAAACAGCCCTTGTGCCAATCAGGAGGGGAACAGTGATTTCTGCACAAGTCTTTACAAATCAAATATATAAACCCAGTGAACAAATGTACAAGAACCAAGTTAAAGGTCAGTCTTCCAAACCCAGGTAGAATGCTCAATTCCACTTCAGGGCTCTATTAGGCTGGCCATTCAGCTCTTTCTGTAGTTTCATTGCTGCACAAGTCTTAAGTTTTTACAAGCCCTTTTATTAGACATATATGCCCTATGGATATGAAAATGCTTCTTTCCTTCATAAACAATGAATTGCCTGGCACCAATCATTAGAATATGCAACTGACATCTACTTCATGTAAAAAAATAGTAGTTTCTACCATTTCCTCATATTTAATAATAAGAGATTTCTTAAATGTTGTGCAGTCGCTAAGTCGTGTCCAGCTCTTTGCAACCCCATCAAATGCAGCACGCCAGGCTTCCCTGTGCTTCACTACCTCCCAGAGTTTGCTCAAACTCATCCTGTCCATTGAGTCAGTGATGTTATCTGTCTCATCCTCCACCATGCCCTTCTCCTGCTCTTGCCCTGAATCTTTCCCACCATCAGTCTTTTCCAGGGAGTTGGCTCTTTGCACCAGGTGGCCAAAGTACTGGAGCTTCAGTATCAGTCTTTCCAATGAATATTCATTACTGTTGTATTACTTCCTATATTTTTCATATCTGAAATATGGCCATGGAATAACAGAAGTGACTCCATACACTAAAAACTTTAAGAAGGCAAGTTCTGCTATGGGTCCCGCAAAATAATGCCAAGACGTGAGGTGTAGGGAGAACATAACTTTCTGATCTTCTTTCTACACCTAACGTTATACATTTCTCTTGCAAATAAAATCATTTTCATGATGGTGGAACCCAACCACCCAGTCAGTGCTTCTCAACAGACTCCATTCAATCATCTTAGGAAGTTTTGGTCTTGTCCTTTTAAAAATCATGAAAATGTGATAATAGGCAGATAGTACTACCTATTAGCGGAGGTCTCAGAAACTCCCTATTTTCCAGATGAACAAATTACAAGTACCAAGTAGGTGAAATTAGATTGCCCAAGATCACAGGGCTGGAAGGAGTCTGCAGTCTCCTAAAATAGCTGTGCTCCTCACACTGCTGCAGGAATTATCACCACTTCCGGTGGCTCAAAGGAAAAGAATTCTCCTGCAATGAAGGAGCCGTGGGCGGAGGTTCAATCCCTGGGGAGGAAAGATCCACTAGAGGAGGGCATGGCAACCCACTCCAGTATTCTTGCCTGGAAACTCCATGGACAGAGGAGCCTGGTGGGCTACAGTCCATAGGGTCGCAAAGAGTCAGACAGGGCTGAAGCAACTTATTAGCACGCCCGCCCTCCCGCAATCATCTATCTACCTGCCTGCAGTCAGCGGCACAAGACTGCCTCAAGGTAGGTATTCTATTGGAAGCTCTCAGGGAAATACTTGCTGGGCGTTAACAAGTCAGCGCATGCGAAGTTAGTTAACAGGCAGATCTATGCTTGGAGAATCAGACAGAAAGAAGCCACACAAATGGTCAGGGACTTTCCTGGCAGGTAGGTAATAACTAATACCATTCAACAGGTTTTTTTTATTTTTTGTGCCAGGCACTAAGCAATTCCTTGCAACAAAGGTGGAAACTGAGGCGTCGAGTTGTGAAACAGATTATTCAAGTCCCATGATGGCTCAAATTTGAACCCAGGGATGTCAGATTCCAGGTCCTGCTACATGTGGCTTTCTTCATCCTGAAAGCCAATGTCAAGGTCCATTTGGGAAGAGGTATCTCTGAAACTACGCCCCCAACACGCCCTCTCCAACCCACTCCCGGAGTACCCCAGCCCCCTCACGTGGGCCCCTTACCCCTGCTATTTATTTTAAGCTTGTCATTTTCTTCCTCTTCACCCAACCCCCACCCTCTAACCTCTCCTGGGGCAGACCCTCCGTTCCGGTTTCCGTTAGAGTAAACAGTAACGTTCCATGTTCCATTCAGGGCTCCGTCCTGTTGCTGCAAGAAAGGCTGGGGGGTGGGGAAGGGAATGGGAAACGAGCAAATGGTCGGCAAACCGCTGAGACCACCATTGCACTAATCACCTCCTGTGACCGTCAGTGCCCTCTCAAGTGTGGGCAACCCAAGTTCTAAAGAGAGAGGTTTTCAAGACCTTTAAACTCCCAACCCATCAACTTTCAGCAGTTAGATGCGCCTGCCAGCACGGCCAAGGGAAAAACAAGCAGGAAGCCAGCGCCCAGGAGGATGCGTTCCTAGACATTCATCCTCCCTGGGCTGCGCACGGGAAAGGTCCGCGAGGCTGCAGGGCAGCACCCTCCTCCACGTCCCGCTCCCCTCCACGTCCCGCTCCCCTCCGCGCCCCGCGGGCAGGGTTCGGACCAGCAGACACAATGGGGGACCGGTCCGCCCCTGCTGCCCGCAGCACACGTATGCCTCGGGCGCACGTGGCCTTGAGCTCCCCCAGGCTGCAAAGCATCCTGCAAACCTCAAACCTCACAACTCTCTGACCGCCCGCGCGCCGGGTGTCACGCCCGCAGGGCACAGTGCCTAGTCTCTAAAATACCCCCAAGTGCACAAAATCTGGGGCTTGCCTAAACGGGTGCCGCCCAGGACTGCCACCCGTGGCTAAGGGCACTCCGCCGAAGTTGGAGGGGGTCAGCCCGCCCCCAGCACCCACCGCGCCCATCCCGCGCCTTAGCCCGTCCAGCCTCACCCGCACGCGGCGAGCGTCCATGCTGGCGGCCGGCGCTGGAGCGGGGAGAGCTGAGCAGCCGCGCGCGCCGCCGTCCCACAGCGCAGGAGCCGGAGCCCTAGCCGCGCGGCCGGCGGGCGGGGTGTGCAGAGCCGGGGCCGCAGGGGCGGGGCGCGGCCGACTTTCCCGCGTTGCGGCTCAGGTCCTGCCAGCTTTGGTAACGGCCCACCCCCGCCAGACCCACTCGGCCCCGAGAAAAAAGCAGCCCTTCCAGATACGCTAAAGTCCAGGAGTAGTCTTGCAGTCCCCTAAGATCCGCCTTGGAAAAGTACTGCCTTGGAAGCTCCGGGACCTCTCTCTTTACATAGCTGCACGGTCCCTACAGAATGGCGCGAAAATGGGTCAAATTGCCCCGGGGATAGCAGCCTAATTTGCATGAATTCGGGGGCTGGGGTGGGGAAGCGGAGACTGGGTAATGGAGAGCGGTGCCAGCCTCCGCACTTAGCACTTTCCCTGAGGCGTGCGGTTTACGTTATTTAAAATAAAAATCAAAGACTGGAGCACGAACTCCCAGCAGCCCAGACACTGTCCCGCGATATAGCTAGCACCTCTTATCTGGTAACCACACCATTATCTAAAGTAATAAAATGAGCTAAATCCCTTATCTTTCTTTGCAGAATGCACGGGAAGTTCTTTTACATAAGACTTGTGATTTTTAAATAAGAAAGGTCTGATGTTAGTTAAGACTTAACTATGGGATAATAAAGTCTAGAGATTATAGAAGAATAGAAGCTAAAGACTAATAATGTGATTTGGGGCTCCTTTCTTCTGTCAAAATTTGTAATCACTGAAGTCAGAAAGAACGTGAGATTTTTCATGGCCCTTTGAATCGAACCTGACATTACGACGAGATCAAGTGTGAAGCTTTAAAACAAATGTTTGTAGAGAGTAGGAAAAAAAAAAAGTTGCTTTGAGAAGAAAAAGTTAAATAAATTGGATTGCTTTAAAAGAGGCTAATTGTAATCTTAGATTTTAAAACAAATGCTTGAAATGGAACATCAGTTTTCTCCTTCCCAACTTCTCTTGGGAATACTTCTTTGCAGGAAGAGAATGCGTGAACATACTGCTTCCTCTCTGGGTGTACTGAAGACAAAAGCTTGTGAACAAGACGTAAGAGAATGTGGATTGGAAAAATTGGAGGGGACTTGCTCCGAGTCTTCCCGCTCCATGGTCACTGCCACAGTGCCAGGGACAAAGAACTCCTGGTCTGGAAGGTAGGCGCCGAGAGGTTGTTGGTTTGTCCTTCAAAATTCCTTGGCAGTAGTGGGCCCTCAATAAATATTTGTTGAGTAAATAAATGACTGCATGAATGGTGAATGAACTAAAATTGTCCTTAGTGCTGTGTCCTTGGAAATGCAATCTGTGCCACTAAAATCAAACATATGAGAATTTGGAATTGCTAAACTAAGGAAGGGAAAGATTAAGTCACTTTGCCTACTGGTTCTGGAAAGGAGGGCTTTCCTTGTGGCTTAGTTGGTAAAGAATCTGCTTAGTCCTCCGGGGGCACTATAATATAGTTTACATTATTTTTTTTAGGTTAAGATCACTGGGCTATTCTTTTTAGTAATCAGGAAAATGCAAATTAAAACAGATCGTTTCACTCAGACTGCAAAAAAATTTAAAGCCTGTTGAGACCATGTGTTGGTAAGGATATGAGGAAATCCCTGCAACAATGTTATTAGTGTAAATGTTTCACTTTGGAGAGCAATTCAGGAATGTTCAGCAAAACCACTTACAGGTATATACTCTAAAACAAAGTTTTTCACACTGTGAGTTAGAACCCATTGGTAAATTTTGAAATCAATTTCGTGGGTTGCAACTAGCATATTTTCTTTCTTTTTGAAATAGAACTTTTAAAATAAGAGTAGTATATTGTTTCCTGAAACTCTTGTGCCTGTCTGTGTATGCTGTATAAAATGTGCACTTCTTATTGTGCTTCACCATCAACAAGTTTCCAAGACACTGTCCAGGAGAAGGTGTATTGAGGCTTGTACTGGTGCTCCCTTGTTTGTTTGTTCAGCTGAGGCTTGCTAACATCTGTAACACTAGGCACTATTCTGAGAACTAGGGCATAAAGCCCAGGGAGTTTACATTCTAGTAGAGGAGCGGAACTAAACAATAAGGTAATTTCAGATGTGATCACTTCTGAGAAGAAACTGTTAGTTGCTTAGTAGTGTCTGACTCTTTGTGACCTCATGGACTATAGCCCACCAGGTTCCTCTGTCCATGGAATTCTCCAGGCAAACGTACTGGAGTGGGTTGCCATTTCCTCCTCCAGGGGATCTTCCCAACCCAGGGATCAAACCCAAGTCTTCTGCATTGCTGGCAGATTTATTACCATCTGAGCTATCAGGGAAGCAAAAAGCAGAATAAAGGGATAGGAAATAAAAGAGGTACCAATTCAGATAATAGAAACAGGAAAGGAGGTGTTATCTGATCAAAAACCCAAATAAAGACAAGGAGGGGAACTTCAGTGGCTGCGACTCCACGCTTGAAGAGCAGAAGACCCGGATCCGATCCCAGGGAACTAGATCACACATACCTCAACTAAAGATCCCATATGCCACAACTTAGACTTGGTGCAGCCAAATAAATAAATACGTTTTTTTAAAAAAAAGGAGGAATCCATAGGAAGATGAAGGAAGAGCTGGCATGAGACAGAGTGAACAGCTAGTTCCAAGGCTCTAAGGCAGTGAAGAGAAGTTCAGGAGCAGACCATACTGAACTACAGAAAGGTAGAGAAAGAGAGGACATGGGAGAGATCACAGGGGGGCTCCCTGGCCATGGAAGAAGCTTGGACTTTATATCAGGTATGCGGGGAAGGATTCTGATGAAGAAAAGACCCAATCAGACTCCATGAGCCACGTGAACTATATACTAAATGGGAATGGGAGAGCAAGAGTGAGACACTTAGGAACCCCTAAAGGAGAAAATGATGTTTTGGACTAGGGTGATTGTGGGATGAGGCAGAAAGTGGTCAGATTTTAAGATACATCATTTTGAAGGCAGAGCTAACTGGACCAGAGGAAAGGATTGTTCATTTATAGTAGAGGTGTATACAATAGTGAGAGATTACAAACAATCTAAACGGCCCTCAGAAAGGAAATGGAGACAGCAACAGTGGTATATTCATACAACAGAATTTGAACAGTGTTCAAAGGAATGGCATAGCTTACGTGCATCAATGTAGGTAAATCTTAACGTTGAATGGAAGAGCAAATTGCAAACATTTTGGTAGAGGATACCCCTTATGCAAATTTTAAAAACACAAAACATACATAAACTATGAAAGTATATAAAGACACGAGCAATTAGAATAGGATAGAGGTTAACTCTAAGGAGGGAAAGATGGAGGACACAGGGGAGGATGAGGTTTTCCACTCTATCTCTAATGCTTTCTTTAAAAATAAACGGTATGGGGACTTCCCAGGTGATCCAGTGGCTAAGACTCTGCGTGCTCAGTGTAAGAGGTCTGGGGTTCGATCCCTGGTCAGGGAGCTATTCCACGTGCCACAAGTAAAGATCCCATGTGCCACAACTAAGATCTGGTAAAGCCAAATAAATATTTTTTAAAATAATAATAAACAGAACGAAGAAAAAATGGCAAAGTGTTCAATGTGAGTAGTAGATACATGAGTGTCTTATAATTTCACTTGTTGGCTTTTTTGTGTCTGAAACATTTTATGATAAAAAGTTTTTTAAAATTTTGAAACAGTTGTCTTATCAATCAAGACATATATTGTAGTGTTAAATATGCAGTCCTGGGATTTCCTTGATGGTCCAGTGGGGACCTGGGGGAGGGGTGGTTTTGACCCCTTGTGGGGTAGGGGGAACAAAGATCCCACATGCCACAGGGCAACTAAGCCCATGCACTACAACTGGAGAAGCCTGCCCACAGCAAAGACCCAACACAACACCCCCCCCAAACATATACACACACACACACATATGCAGTTCCATACAGGGTCCTATAAAAGGGAATGCCAGTTAGTCTTGTAATCTTAGCTACTTCATAAAGGTTTTAAGTCACTATGTTAATCATATACTGATAAAATATTTATTTTGAATGAAAGACACAAATGAGTAAGAATGGAAATTCAATGAGCAAAGATGATGAGGCCACTGGCCAGAGCAACAGGTAGTAGGCACATACCTGACGTTGCATAAGCACATACCTGTCATATACAGACAGTATCTGATCCAAGGGCTGTAAATACAGCAGGTCCTCAGTAACTACTTATTACCAACTAGAATGATTGTGGGAGGAATTTTGAATCTGTGAAACATTCTAAAATACCAATCTCCTGTAACAGAGCTTTGAACTCCTCAGGCTATTATGAACTTTCAGGATGGTTGTATGCTGTCTCATCGCTTTTATTCACTTTGCACAAAGAATTTCATTTCCTGTTAAGTTTGGTACTTGACACTGAGCATCTGAGCACTCAGCACCTGTAGAATAACAATGTGAATTAAGAGTCAATCTCGACCTCGAGATGCTTGGTTTTAGGACAAAGAGTGCAAAAATTAATAATAAGAGATATCCCTTTTAGATGGATTTCAAAACAAAGCTAATGCCCCCGTAGGTGTGCTGCTCTAGTCCCACCCACCTTTCCTTCTTTCAAGCAAGGTAACTTGAACCCAAGCTGCTCTGTAAATGAGAAACCCTCAATAGCCACCACACACGTGGGGACAAAGGGCTGGGAGAGTTGTCACTATGTTTGTGGATATAGACAGGTTGCGGTCTGTCAGGTGACAAATCTCTACTTTAAATAACCCCCTAATTATTGATTTACTTGCCCAGTGCCTGCTTTCAGGATGCACAAAGGCAAGAAACCAAAAAACTCTAAAGTTACCCTTCTGTTGCCAGAAGTCCCTCTGCATGAGGGCCCAACCCATGACCACCCTGGCTCAGTCAAATTCATAAATCCTATGCCTCCAAACCGTATTGGTATGTTTGCTTTTAATCATATGTCAACACCATTTTAAGTAGGTCAGTTTACTGAATCTGATGCCTGATGCGAGAATAGAAGATGGAAACGTGAATGCAAATCCTGCCATTTTTACAAGAAATATTTGGTTTTTCATGGGTAAGCATTATCTATTGTGAAATACTTGATTGCTAGTGTTAAGGCACCATTAAACACTGAATAAGATAAAGTCAAGTTTTAATTACTGAATCAGTCAGTTTCAACATTACAGAAGCTGAATTGTAACTATAACTCTGCCTACATTTTTATGATCCAAACTCCCTTCTAACTTGTTCTCCTTCCAGAACTTTTTAAAAATTTTGTACTTAGCAAGGTTTCTGTTTGTTTTTACTCAAAAGTTTTGAGTAAAAAACCCTCACCCCACCACCACCACTGGGCGGCTTCCCTGGTTGCTCAGATGGTAAGGAACATGCATGCAGTATGATACCAGGGTTCAGTTCCTGGGTTGGGAAGATCCCCTGGAGAAAGGAGGAGGTTCTTGCCTGGAGAATTCAATGGACAAAGGAGCCTCGTGGGCTACATACAGTCCATTGGGTTGCAAGGAGTCAGACACAACTGAGCGACTAACACTTTAGCACTTTCTCACCACTGAAAACAACTAGGGAGTACCAAAAAAAAAAGGTGTGAAAAGTTTCTTTTCTGTTTGCTGCATAGACAGCTTATTGTACTGTCCTACTTGTGAATTTTCCAGGGCATGGATTTCTTCTTCAGATCAGTTCCTCTTAAGCAACTCTGTGCAAAGAGAATTGTAGAGAGAGGAAGTTTGACTATTAGCTAAAAGGAGACTTGAGGATTGACTATAGATTGGTTAAAAGCTCAAGATACTGATCAGGACCCTAGGGAGGAGCCTAATCTGCACATTAATCTATACAACTCAAAACCAGTCCACCAGCAGACCTCAAAAAGTTAAACATAGAATTACCACATGATCCATCGATTCCATTCCTAGGCATATACCCAAAGACTTGAAGCAGGAATTCAAAGATAAACTTGTACACCCATGCTTGCAGCAGTGGTATTAACAATAGCCAGAAGGTGTTAAGCACACAAATGTCCATCAACAGATGAATGGATAGGAAAAAAATGTGGTATATACATACAATGGAATGTTAATTAGCCTTAAATTGAATGAAATTCTGTTACTAAGATGAACCTAAAAAGCACTGTTAACTGAAATAAGCCAAACACACGAGAAAGGACAAATATTATATAAAGTACGGAGAGAAAAATTCAGAAAGTAGAATAGAGGTTACCAGGGACTGAAGGGAAGGAGGGAAATGATTCCTTAACACATACAGAGTTTCTGTTTGGGACAGTGAAAAAGTTCTGGAAATGGATAGTGCTAATGACTGCACAACATTTTGAGTACACCTGGTGGCCCAGAGGTTAAAGCGTCGGCCCCCCGCAATGCGGGAGACCTGGGTTCAATCCCTGGGTCAGGAAGATCCCTGGAGAAGGAAATGGCAACCCACTCCAGTGTTCTTGCCTGGAGAATCCCAAGGACAGAGGAGCCTGGTGGGCTAGAGTCCACGGGGCCGCAAAGAGTCGGACACAACTGAGCGAGCGACTTAATGCCACTGAATCGCACACTTTCAAATGATTAAAATGATAAATTTCATGTACCTATGACCACATTTTAAAAAAAATAACAACAACAAACAGCTGACCAAAAATCTGGATTCCATAAGGACTCATGGGGTCAGGTTAAATGTGTTGGAAGTGAGAAGGAAAACCACATTCCCACCCTATCCTCTCCCAGATTTCTAGAGAAGAAATTACTATGGAAAATGTGATAGAACTATTAATAGTCCAAAAAGTCATTGTAGTTCACAGTTCTTTTTTGCTGTAATATTAATAGATTCATTTGGGGTAAATTCCCAGGTGGTTCAGTTGATAGGACTCAGAGCTAACACTGCACGGGGCACAGGTTCCATTCTTGCTTGGGGAATTAAGATCCTACAGGGTGTGTGACAGGAAAACAAAGTTGCAATTTTTTTAACTAAAAATAATTTTCATGATCATGACTCATAATATCCATAACTCACAGACATGCCCTCCCTTCATGGGCCACCAGGAAGAAACGAGGAGAAAACAATCAGCATTGTCAGTCTGGCTCAGGCATACAGAGATCCAGCCTTGGGAGAACCAGCATGCCCTTGATCAGTGTCAGTGCAAAAGGAAATGACTGACAGATACTCAAGCTAGGCTGGGAATCTCCTGGACCACTTAGATTTTTGGTTCAAAGAGATGTTTTGGAGTGAGACACAGTAATTCCACTTAATGGTCTTTAAACAGGCTGATGAAACTTGTGCCTCCTGAGGATATAACTCAGAATGGACTGCTCTCTTTAACGTTTAATGAAAGAATTTTCTAAAGGGAGGAAGGGGTGTCTTTTCCTGTTTCAGCAAGACCAGCACCTGCAACTACAGTTCAGTTCAGTTCAGTTCAATCGCTCACTCGTGTGTGACTCTTTGCGACCCCATGAATTGCAGCACAGCAGGCCTCCCTGTCCATCACCATCTCCCGGAGTTCACTCAGACTCACGTCCATCCAGCCATCTAATCCCCGGTCGTCCCCTTCTCCTCCTGCCCCCAATGCCTCCCAGCATCAGAGTCTTTCCCAATGAGTCAACTCTTCGCATCAGGTGGCCAAAGTACTGGAGTTTCAGCTTTAGCATCATTCCTTCCAAAGAAATCCCGGGGTTGATCTCCTTCAGAATGGACTGGTTGGATCTCCTTGCAGTCCAAGGGACTCTCAAGAGTCTTCTCCAACACCACACTTCAAAAGCATCAATTCTCCGGTGCTCAGCCTTCTTCACAGACCAACTCTCACATCCACACATGACCGCAGGAAAAACCATAGCCTTGACTAGATGGACCTTAGTCGGCAAAGTAATGTCTCTGCTTTTGAATATGCTGTCTAGGTTGGTCATAACTTTCCTTCCAAG